>CM055196.1:7521926-7606926 GCA_029224185.1 Karalla daura | reverse complement strand
CACCACAAAACACTAGTGTGGCCTCTGTCCATGCACACGCAGTTAGAGCCACATACGGTACGTGCCTGGGTCAGATAGGGAAAGCTATATGAGGAACGACCGCCGCATCCTCTGGGAACATCATCCCCGCACAGACTCCACAGCCGCTTGCATCCATCATCGCGGCACTGAAAGCCTTTCACTGTTATGTATGCTAATTATATGCGGCCATAATTACACGGCGCACACGGCTCAGTAGATGATGAGGAAGAACATTTGGAAAAGGGCGAGTCCCGTTCCAGGCGAGAGAGAGAGGGAGAGAGAGAGAGAGAGAGGGAGAGAGGGAGAGAGAGAGAGGGAGACATTCCTGCTGATTCCAAGAAGAATCAACAGAGGACGGACGTCAGCAGATGCCGTTTTGAAGCATTAGACGGTGATAACAGAAACATAATAAACTGCCTGCGATCGTGGCACGCGCCGCAGCAGTTGGCGGCGTTTTATGGCGGCCCTGGGAATGCAGCGGGTTACGGCCGTCATCCGTCTACTAATCTGGTGCGCCTGCGCTTAGGGCGCACGCCACCTCATGCATAATCAATGGGATCAATTACACCCGGGATTACGTGTGGACTGTGAGCAAAGCCCACTCGGACGTAAACATTTATGATGCCGCGTTACTTGCTCCGCATAACCACCGTCCTCTCCGGCTGCAGGGGCGTGGCAGCCCGCGTGCGTGCGTGTGCGTCTGTGTGTCTGTGTGTCTGTGTGTGTGTGTGCGTGCGTGTGTGTGTGCGTGAGACGCTGCCGTAAACAGACTGCTTCCACGGAAAACACTCAGCCGCGCGCGTGGCTCTGCCTATTGAAGAAATGTCACGAGCGGTGGTAATTAATCGAGATACAAGCGAGGCCGTCCCAGGGGCTCGCTCAACAGCTCACACTGTCAGCTCCATATAATTAAGGCGCGGGATTACCGCCGACATGCTGGGATTAATTGTAAAGGTCTGGCCTCCAGGTTGGAGCACGACGCCGCCGAGGCCGACTCCGAATCCACTCTCCGGTCGGCGCCGACGCCAGCGCTGAATGTGGAAACGCTCCATTACACCCCTGCGAACCCCGGCGTTAGACCAGAATGGACAACTCGCTAATGATGATTACAGCGGTAATACGGCGCAGCCTTGAAGTTTATCTAATGGAATATTCCCCCTGAAGGTGATGGACCGAGCGGGTGAGGTAAAACTGGGTCACGAGGTAATTGAAGTGAAAAGAATCGGCCTTTTTGGAGCATGAATCGGCTCAGCCAAATTCATGGGGAGAAAGAAAGACATTTTGGAGCAGAAAGCCAGTCACAGTAGGAATGAAAGAGTATTTGAGACAATCAGCACGTCTGCATTTTCTAGATTTAAACTGATGTCTAGATAAATCAGTTCAGAGTCACGGATATTTCCAAACTGTGACTCAGCATATTACCCCATTAGCGTCACATTAAGGCCCGAGTGTCGTAGTAACCCATTTCACCACACAGAGGAATAACCAGCTGTAAATCTGACAGGTGAGGCCTGTTTCTAACAGGAGCCCAGCGCCAGCTCGCTGCAGCTTCACTGTCGCTGCACTAGAATGTGTGTGGCACCATCTGTTGGTCAGTGTGAAAACGGTTCGACAAAACAAACAAATGGCACGTTTTGTTTGTTTTGTATCATTCTTCTTCTTTTTTCTTTGCCTTTTTGTAGATTTGTTGTGTGAGGAGGAATGTGAGGAGGATTGAGAGGCATACCGGACTTGCTCTCCAGCGAAGTCAAAAACCTTAGTGATGGTGACTTTAGCAGGTTCTGATGCTGTTGTTTCTGTACTTAGACTGGCAGCCTTTAGTTCCGGTGAATCATCCTGAGGATCGAAACAAAAGTGCAACACATGCAGAACCTCATTTGCACATTTTGGCCTCTACGTTACTTAGTCTCACGTGACCTTATGTTGTATACTGTCTAAGAACCAGCCTGGTTTAATGATGGAGGACCTACCTTCTGTATGGTTCTTGACTGTGGCTCAGTGGTGGGGTTTTTGGGTCTGGATCCAACATCGGACAGGAAACTGGCCCACAGATCGTCTGATTTCTTCTTCTGTTTGGCATCATCATCTTCATGGCCCGACTCAGCGGGTTTTTCCACCTCCTCTTGTGGCAGCGGTGCCCTCTCTGCATCTCTTCCAGCCTCCTCCTCCTTGCTTATATTCAGTACTCCTTTCTTCCTCTTTCTGTGGATTTTTATTTTGCAGACAAATGAATCTATGTCATCTTCAGTCACCCCTAATCTTTTACTATGTAACAGTCTTATATTTGACTCTTTTATCTCACTTGTTACAAATCTCATCTGTGATTCTAGGTGGGAGGCCAAAATTGACAAGATATAAATACTTATAACACCTTAAACTCAAATAAGAAGTTCCAATATTGCTTCATTTTCTCTCTCTCTCACAGGATTCCTGAAGAATGTCTCACCTCATACCAATGTCCAGCTTTTTCTTCTTCTTCTTCTTCTTCTTGCTGGCACCGTCAGGATGCGGCACATCATCGTTCTCGTGCAGAGGGTCCTCCTTTTCACACTCATTGATGTCATCCTCGCTGAGGTTATCGTCTATGGGGGAATAGAGGACAGGATGGCGTGGGAATGAGAGGGAGACAGCGTGAACACACGTGGGCTGATAAACAGATGGGACCGTGGCTTTATTCACCATCGGTTGTACATTTTCTGTGGAAGTGTGGTGAGATGACATGATATAATCAGGCCACTGCTTCCTATGGTCCAAACAGATGCTTTGAAGCAATCCGTGATGTAAAGCTGAGAAGCAGTTAACAGTTTGGTAAATAGGAATAACTGAGTTCATTTATTCTGAGGCGTGGTATGGGACTCTTTGATAAGGGGAAGAGGCAGGTTCTAATGAGAACCAAGTTTCACAAAAGCTGTTGCCCTTTATTCTTGAGAAGCGACCTGTCGTCATCTATACCAGGATGACACTCCCCCTATAGGACTATGGCATTGACATTCACCGGATCGACAGTAAATCAAGAGATTTTGGTGTCAAGAAATTCACAAGAACCATATGAGGAAATGCCATATGGAGGAATGGTTTCATCCCTCCAGCAGTCCCAGAGACAATCTAAAAGTTAATCTAAAGACACATGCAGCTGGATGATGTCCGATATAACACAGATCATCTGAGTGAATTTGAATGTAATAAGATATGTAAGGTGATATATTCCTCCTTAGAAACACGCTAAAATTTCACCAATTTATGATCACTTTCCAGATCGTCCCATCGCAGGTAAAGTCAAATATAGTAAATACGTTACACCACAGACGGTGTTTGGTGCGACGATAATATTTATTTACATGTCTACGTTTGACACCTGACCTGACAGATCGATCATGTCTGATCATCTCGGGAGCTCTGGATAATTACCGTTCAAGTGTTGCAACATTACTTCCGACGACTCACCTGAAGGGACGTAATCTGCGTCTTCATTAGACGAATATCCATCAGAGTCGTAGTCGGAGTAGTTCATCATTCCGGGGGCAAGGCTGTCGGAGTAATGTTGAGGTAAATGAAAGGGGCTAACAGCGGCTGCCGGTCCCTACAATGTTTGCGGATTCAATGCTTTCATCCAACACCTGTCGGCCTCCAGGATCTCAGGAATACACGAATATGATCCCTTTTCACTTCCGCAATAGATAATAATCCCGAACAATGCGCGAAATGTGTAAAATACGCCTCTGTCGCGAATTAGCGTTTCCACAGATGAGGAAAACAATGTGACTACTGAGGGGACTACGGCGAGCCGCAAGGTTCAAACTAGACGCTCTGACGTCTTCTTCTCTCGAACGGCGACGACCGAAACACGTGAAGGTGCGATACCGCCACCTAGAGGACAGGACTGGGGAGGCGCTGAGGTAGGTTCACCACAGACAGTCCTCTCATTCCACCAAGAGGAACTTCACACGTATAGGGAGCCTGGAGGTGTAAACTAACTATTACGAACTATTACAAAACGTGATTTCATCCCAAAATATGTGGTATGTAGCAGCTCAATGCCAATTTCTTTTTGGCATCATACATTACATAACGCAATGAAATCATTAGCAAATGGAGCTTTTTGTGATGTACCAAAGTGAACATCATCGTAGGTCACTTATTATAAGACGGGTTGCCCCTGTAAACAGTTCTTGGGATCACTTCTGCTTGGCTTGGCATTTACTTAATTAGAGTAGCACCCCCACGAACCCAGTGTTATTTTGATTGTGTCTTTGTGAAATACCATTTTAGGTACTTTCTTAGTTTCTTTTACATTGAAATTGTAATTACAGCAAAGCTCGGTGTGGCAGGGATGCCCCATAACCTCTAATTTAGAGGGCAAGAATTAATGTAGTTTTGACTACTGCTAGTCATCTTTGTGTGCCATCTTGCCAGCAGGGGTCTAGTAGTGGTAATTAGCACAATGTAAGGAAGAAAACAGTCATGGGAAATGTTTTAAATTTCTTTATTTAAATAATTTTCTTTGTGTTTCTCACCTCTCCTCCAGGCTGCACTTGGCCCTCTTCTTCTGGGTACTAGGAAATTGCAAAACCAGGCTATTCCTATTGGGAGTCCATATATGGGAATGTGAGGAGGAAGATGCCAAGTGTCGCAGAAGTTAATGGGTAATTTTCAGGGATGTTGATAAAGGCAGTGTTTTTGTGGGGCTGACAGTTGACTTTGCTTTTCTGCAACCGTGTATTGATATTTTCACTGTTAACTTATGGATGACTCATTAAATATGACATAGCAGACCTAATTGTCTAACTTAAAAAATGAAAACAGATCTCTTTAAGTTAAACATCCTTTGTTGACAAAACAAGGGGAGTGATTAGATGAGAAAATGTTCAGCGTCATGGACCTTGTCGTGATTTTTGTGAGTTCTGGTCTAGGCAAGGCGAGGCTAGGCGAGGCTGCGAGGACCTCACATACATGGGAGCCTCAGGCCAACTTTTCTTCTTCCTCCAAGAAGGAGTTATGCAGACTTGGAGCTTAACACAGAAGCACTGAGGAGAGGAGCAACAAAAGAACCAGATGGGGCAAGAAGAAGGGAGAAATCAGAGCAAGACTGTGCCTGGAGTCTTAGAAACAATGTCCTCTACCAGCGGTCTTCGTCACCAATGGAGGAGCACATTTATGCTGGCAGAGCGACTCTGGGAAACACATCCTTCTTTTGGGGGATTAACTCTAATGAAGTTCTAAGTGAAGAGAAAAGAAAACAGTCTGTCTGTCTTAAACTGTGCTGGAAGATCTTTGGTGATAGACCAGATGCTCACCCAGCATCAACGAGATCGGAAGTTATGAAGAGGACACATCTTCCTATGTTATGAATACAAACAGCAATTCTTGTCAAGTTTATGATGTTTTATTTGACAAAAACAGCTGAAATAAAAATAATGATGGTGATTATTACCGACTGTAATATTAACACAGGTGTGGCTCTAATGAAGTTCTAAGTGCTAAAGTGATTCTTAACGGATTTGGGGAGACCTGGTCAGGAAATAGTGCCAAACCAAATCTCATTTTGATCTTTTTCATAATTTTATTGTGTATATTTACTTATAATATGTACAAAGAAAAACAAAACCAAGCTCAGCCAGGAGACAGCACCAAAGTGAACAAGTCAAACAGAAAAAAAGACAGGTGACTGACCACTCCAAATACACCTAAGGTCCAATTACACCTAACGAGTGCCTTTATTAAGCAGATGGACAATGTAAAAGTGCAAATGACAGGAAAAAACCCTCCTTCAACCAAGATGAAAACAAAACAATGACTTAGTAATTAATATTGAGTGTCATTAATCAAAATAACATCCATAAGCAAAATCCCTACCCAACATCAAAGTCCCCATACTATCCAGTGTCCTCTCCAATTTCAGTACAGTACAGTATTGAATAAATGCATGATGCTCAGTAGAATTAAGACTTGCTGAAAGATCTAAAAAAAAAAAAGGGAAATCAGTTGTCAAACCACAAAACATCCAGTACATGACATCACTATGAAAAGAGCATTAAATTCCAGATGATTGCTTGCTCTGTATCTTCTCAAGTGAGAGTGCTGTGAGACCAGGACATCCACATCTGCCCAAAGTTAAGGAACGTTACAAACAACCCCGCCCTGCTCATTTGGGAATGATAGATAGATAGATAGATAGATAGATAGATAGATAGATAGATAGATAGATAGATAGATAGATAGATAGATAGATAGATAGATAGATAGATAGATAGATAGATAGATAGATTGATAGATAGATAGATAGATAGATAGATAGATAGATAGATAGATAGATAGATAGATAGATAGAAAGATAGATAGATAGATAGATAGATAGATAGATAGATAGATAGATAGATAGATAGATAGATAGATAGATAGATAGATAGATAGATAGATATGCTGATATGATAGATGCCAGTTCATCAGTCCGTGTATATATCAGTTCTCTCCTAGTTCTACATTTTTTATAAGTGGTCAACAGGGGGTGCTGTTTGGTTGAATTAGGGAGACGTCGGGAGAACAATATCAAGTAAATGTATCTGCCTTTTTGTCAGCATTCTTGTCATTTGTTCCTCTTGTTTTTCTTTTTTGGTAGAACTAAGTCGTGATTTTTTAAAATTGTTGTTATTATTATTTTTAGAGCTACTTTCTATAGCATCTCCAGTGTAGTAAATCTAGTACTAAGTGATGTTAAACAAAGAAAACAGTCTGTCTGTCTTAAACTGTGCTGGAAGATCTTTGGTGATAGACCAGATGCTCACCCAGCATCAACGAGATCGGAAGTTATGAAGAGGACACATCTTCCTATGTTATGAATACAAACAGCAATTCTTGTCAAGTTTATGATGTTTTATTTGACAAAAACAGCTGAAATAAAAATAATGATGGTGATTATTACCGACTGTAATATTAACACAGGTGTGGCTCACCACATTTCTGTATTGTTAAAATTGTTAAAATGCAAACTGGAAGAGGCAATTAAAATCCATCCTCAAACCAACTGTGAGGCACAATGAATAAAGCACTTGAGTAAGGCAAACGGATCCCATGAAGCCTGACCATATATGATAAGAGCCCTAATTGATGTGTATGTGTGTGTGTGTGTGTGTGGACATGTGCGTCATCTAATGAGCTAATGAATGTTGTAAGCCATCATGTGTGGCTAAATTGCTAGTCGTGACTCATGTTGATCAGTCCAGAACAAATAATGAAAAACCCGAGGGCTTAAAAAGACTCACATCTCTTGAGATCAATGGAAAATCTTCTCTTGGACAACCAACCGCCTTTTCTTTCGTCTCCCACACTAGCGTTTTAACAAATACATTCTGTAAACTGTTCCCAAAAGTAGACATCATGTGTCTCCCAAAGAGAAGAAAGTTTTGTAAATCAGCTGCCCCTCAACGTTTTAGTTTCAAGAAGAGACAGTGTGTGTCACACGGTAAAGATCATAAGAACCAAACAGAGATGTTCCCACAAAGAGAGGCAGCCATTATACCTTCTACCCCCAAATAGCACATAATTGCAGAATCACGATGTAATGTGTTCAGATGGCTGGCGTACCGCTCCATTTGAAGATGACCTAAATGACAAGTGATTAAGTGTAATTTGCACATATTATTAATAGCAGGAGGTGATAGAGTGGTGCTAGTCATCCGCTGGGTGCAGCCGGAGGACGGTCGATTACGTCTGTGATCAAACCACACAGAATTACTTGGTGTTTAGTTTTCTTTGATTGTGACAACCATTAGCTGGGAGAGCGCTCGGTGATCAAACCATTCACTTTAAAATTTTCACTCGACCATGTGATATATTACATGAGTTATCAGTGGTGATTTTTTAGAAAATCTAAAACAAAGTCAGCTCATCTCGCTTTTCTTTTCATGTAATTGATCACACAAAACATGAAAGGAGCAAAAAATTCTGGCTTTTTTTTTCCAATTTGTGGCAGAGCCACAGGCAGAAAGTATTCAGTAGTGGTTTTCAAAATAACGTCTTATTGCACAAACAGGTAAAAATAAACACAGAAAAAAATGACTTTGAAACTTAATTTGTGCATGATACAAGCTGCATTTCTAGAGCAGATGTGTTAAAACCAACACTTGATCAACAAACAACATCTCTTGTGTCAAACAGGTGTAACGCAAAGATGAACTGTTTTGACACAAAAGTGTGTTTAAATGTATAAAGGTGCAAAAAAAACGCTTTATGATTAAAAGTATGCTGTATGAGCAATTTCAACTTGTGGCAGTAAAACAGAAACAATTAAATCTGTTCATGTAGTTTTAGTCAAGTAATTTATGTAGCTATAGTACAGCCAAAAGAAAAACAACTTAAATATCTAAAAAAAAATTAGATTCTGCACCTCAACCCCAAAACCATCAAAATGGAGTGACTTTAATTCAAATACTTGAAATAAAGTAAAACTTTAAGTAACCTCTTGAAGTAACACTCATTGTGTTGAGCTGGTCGCCCCCACTCAGAGTAACTTCAACTGCTCAACTCATTAAATGTGTTACTGTACTTTCTGTGCATTTTTATGCACATTTAGTTTTAAAATTAACACAAAATGTGTTACTCAACACACTTTTTCGTGTTTTCACCCAACCAAAGCACATTTTAGACCTCCAGAATCCCTGATATAAGAAACTTCCTGTCTTCAAGGTGAAATAGTCGTGTATGTCTTTATGATCTGCTGTCGTAAGAGGACACGTCACAGCAAACGCAGGGTGTGTCTTCTTCTCTTGTTGTGGCTCCATGTCTCCATTTCCATATTAAGCAGGGGTCAGTTCAGACAACACAAACACAATGGAGGAGGTGATGAATGAGTGAAAAACTCCTACAACGTAGCAGTCTTCACCTGGCCTCCTCTTCTCATCACGTCGTCTGGCAGAAATAGAATTTTAATCCCAACTTTCTGCTGCTGTTTGTCCCGTTTCTGCTTTTGTGTGTGACTGTGAGGGTCCTAAGATCTATGAAGGATTTTGAGTGTGTGTGCGTGTGTGTGTGCATGTGTGTGTATCTGTGTGTGTGTGTGTATGTGTGTGTGTGGATCCCAAGATGATCCCAGCCTCTCTAAATGCTAATGAAGCGTGTAGGTGGGTGATAGAGTTTCCAGAGAGCCCTGCTTTAGAGCAGCAGGGAAGCTTGAGGAATATAATTGACCTATAGCTACTGAGGTTTCCTCATTTCACTGCAAAATGGCCAGAATGAAGCAGCGGGAGTTTACATTTTAGCCTCAGATGTAGGAGCCGTATTACCTGAGGAGACCGCCGTGCTTTACAAGTCATCCAGCTTCCTGTCTCTCCAGGTGACAGAGTTTGATTTGGCGACAGGGAAAGACTATTCTGATTCTAGACAAAGCCGGCCTTCTTTCTGTGCTTTTTCACCACCCCGGAAAAGTAAGTATGGACATCTGTCTGAGATGCTCGAAGAAAAATTAACAGGTGAGACAAACTTGTGGAGACGTCACAGGTAGACAGTTAAATTATCATGCACACTGACCCACTTTCTCCTTTAATTCAAGTAACTGACTGACTTCACCTTTGCAGTATTGAACATAAACCAGGTGTCAGTCATGGATCTTAGTTATAATTTATCTTGAGTAAATGGAAATTATAGTTTGATGGCAATACCAAAAGGACTGATAGGATTAGACTTGATGTTGCAATAGTAACTGAAGGCAGATAATATTCATCTAAACATTTACTCTCCAGTAAGAACACTTCTGTATATATGCACAATATTGATTGTTGCTGGAAAACTGTGGCTTTGTGTTTTATATGCTGATTTGTGTGTACTTGACAAAATAGTGACATTAAGCCTGTAATCAGAACTCCAGTTGTAATAAAAGGCAATTGTCCTCACATGGCAACTGCATGTGGACAAACTGAACAACAAAATCATTTCAGCACAGAATCACACACCCCTGACAGTGACAGTGTCATGATGTAATTTCCCTTAAAATAACTTGAATGAAAATCCATTTCAGGGCTGACATGTGGTGTACATGTCTTTGTATCCTCCCAAAGGCTTGCTTATTATCACCACCTCCTCCATCTTCCCTTTCCTGGACTGGTTAGTGATGCTGAAATAGCTCACCAGTCACATCCCCTTCTCTTTCTTCTCAGCAAGACCTCTGTTCCCTCTCACAGAACAGAGAAGTCCACTCTGCTCACTGCTGCTGCATCCCCTTTGATGCTGGGGACAGCAGAGAGCGATATGAAAGCAGATGAAAACGCCCCCACACCCAAACTCTCAGCATTTGATAACTGGGGATTCAGGGGAGAAGACATTCATTTTCCCTAAACATGCGTGATGTGTTTATATAGCTCTGAATTTGGATACAAGCCTAAACAAGAGCCTTCCTGTCAGATAATACAGACCTAAAGGGAGATTCTGAACTTTGTTTGGAATGATTTAAATACACATGAATTATAATTGTATAATAAAAAGTCATATCATAGTCAGCACAGGTTTTCCTTTGTTAATACTGTCTGTAACCTTGAGTGATACAATGACAATTAAACCAAAATTTGACAAAATTGTCAAAATATTTTGTAAAATGTACAATTTATGTTTCATCCATCTGGAAGTGGGAAGTAACAGTGGATCTCTCCAGTAGTTACATTGTTTATTACATGTAAACACTAGGTAAAGTGATATAGAATTACGTTGGGGACAAACTAAAAAGAAGAACAACAATCAGGTAGGACATGTAAGGATTTGAGCTTGGACTGAGGGGTCTAAAATGGAGTGAGAGTGAGGTGGAGTTTTATTGAGAGCTTATACAGACCCTCTAACTATACTCACAGACAGAAAGTTTTAGCAGGCCTCCATTCATGTCTCCTAGAGCTCACCTCACTCTCTGGCACCAAACCTTGTGTAAGGACATGGATCCAGACAGTCAATAGCTTACAGCCCATGTGGTGTGTTCATAACTGTCACTCTAACCAGATACAGACCACACAGTGGTTGGTATTGAGAGCAGGGAACCCAAACTGAGGCAAACCAGAGCAGGAAGACCCCATTCGGAGCATGGACGCAATGCCGATGGTAACCTAATCCATTGATCTCTGTAACAATGTGACATTCAGGAGATACAATAGTCTCTTGGCTGTGGTGAACAATACCCACCAACATGACGCCAAACTTCTTCAAGTGCTGTGATTCATGATGTTTCTCAATATAGTTATGGTGTCTTCTGTTCTCACTGTGACAATGCTACTTTGAGTCCTCTATATATTCACAGGATCTTCTTGGGCTAAATAAAACATTAACTGGCCTCACACATCAACATCAATGATGCAATGAACAACTATGTAAACTCTGTGAATTAGGTTTCACAGATAACTCAAAGGGTTTGGCCCTTGAAGAGCTCAAAATTCTTAGTTAAACTTCAGCATCTATGCTAGCTAAGCTAGCTAATAGCAATTTATAAGCTACAGTTTGTTGGGTTCAATTTTCTGTGTGTATCTGTGTGCATTTGTGTTTTAATTATTCAGTGGTATACGATCACCAAGTTAGTTATCTCACATTGATATGGGGTCAGACCCCATATCAATATGAAACATAAAGTGTGAACCTACAGGCTCAACCTAGCACCCGCAGAGATGGTAATGGCCAGGAGAGTAGTTTCTTGGCACGCTCTCGCCACTCCAGCAGAGCACCGGTGTACACTGGCATAGTCTTTGGACAGGTGCAGCCCTGAATCCACGTGGACGGGCGATACCACAGAGCACTCACTGTCTCACAGCGGTTCCAGGAACATGATGGAGAGGAGCGGCGCCTCCACCCACAACCAGCACAGCCTCGACCCAACAGCTGCAGCTTTAGTGCTAGGGCTGCGCTGAGACCTTTTCTGTTCCCTTCACACTCATTTAAAAGCATCTTCACATTTAGTCATTAAAAGCTCTTTTTATGTTGTTGTTGTTGCATACTGTAAATTGTATAAACATTTTCTGATGGTTTTCCTGTACGGTTGAGAATGTACAAAGAAATAGCTAAATTAACTGCCAGCAGGCACGAGTTGATACCGCAACATGAATTTCCACATTTGAAGACACATACAGTGACCTAATGATGTGGCTCTCGTGCAGTGTAAAAGCAACTGGTTCTCAACTGGTTGTAAGCTGGCTCTGAACCATACCAGCTCTGAATCATCCCCCAAACCATTTTGGTGAGAAAGGAGGTAAATGTGGAGGAGCAGCAGCTCTACTTTGAGTCCATCCTGGATGTCTCAGCTCGTTATCCTATCTCTAGGGCTGAGTCCAGACATACTGTGGATAAAACTCATTTCAGTCACTTGTATTTGCAGTTTCACTCTTTGAGTCAGGACTCACATAAGTTGGCCAGACTTGGCCCTCACCCTCACAGAAATTAACTGAGAGAATTGATATACAGGATTGATTTACTTGCCAGGTCGACAGTTGTGTTTTCAGCAAATAATTCCTTTCATCCTTCAGTCAACAACAACCACCGTGTAATAAAAGTCACTGTTTTGGTTCCTGAAAAAGTAACTAAAAGTATCCCTATTGTTGAGACTCACCATTTCTAACTTTAATTACTTTCCAGCTCTGGAAGGTACACTGCTGGTTTGGGTACTGTACACTCTCCAGGTGCAGAGTCGTCTGGGGTGGGTGTGTTTTGTGGGCTACTGGCCTCCAGTAAGTAACTCCTCATTCTCATTTTCCCCTCCTGTACTCTTCCTTTTGTCCGGACCCTCTCCTCATTCCCGTCTCATTCATGTCTCCCCCTGTGTTCCCCGGCATCTTATTTGACGGCTGACATTGTCGCTCCCATTTGTCCCGGTGTCGGCTTCTCGCTGCGACTGCGCTCCCTCGCCATCAGGTGCCCTGACTCCGTGTAATCACCATCATCTGTGGTGCCGGCCAGCCAGCACTATTACAGCCGCTGACAGGAAGTGCTCAGGGGGAGCAGCCCAGCCCGCTGCCAGGAAGCCCCGGCACAGGTCACCGTGTGGTGTGTTATCACAGGAGGTGGAGGGAGGGCAGAGTGTGATGCACCTCCTCTTTCCCTTTATTTGATGACTATGAGGGAGATATTCTTTTGTAAGTGATTCTTTGGGTACATTTCATAAATATGTCCTTTTTTTTCCTTTTATTTCTTTAATTTTTGCTCTGGGCTCCTAGATAGGTTTTAATATGTACAACCTTAATGATGCAGATAATAAACCAAATCAATATTACTGATCCTGGAGGCTGTTGTGGGCTCTAAGAAGCTTTACTCCATCATCCCTGCATGAAATCACTCTGTATTAGCAGCAGACAAGCACGGAGAGATGCAGAGGAGCAGCACTCAGCTCCGTGCATCTACACAATCAGTGTGATTACCTTCAGCAGAGTTACTGTTATCTCAGCACCTCATTATGAGATTATCCCATTACTATAGCAGAGCAACATAGAAATCATTTTCAAACCTGCAATTTTAGTTTTATTTAGTTTTTTTCCACTGCTGTTTAGCATGCTGCACATCTTTATGCATCATATGAGTCGTGATGTCGGTCACTGACATCAAGTGCAATTTAAATGAAGCTCAGACACATGCAACAACATATTTTTCACTTCTCTGTGTGAAAACAAAATGAAGAAATGGATGATTTCTTCCCAGATCATTATTCAGGACAACCCACAGACTGTCAGCAGTTTCTGCAGATGCTGACTGGACAACAACACAAATGCCCAAGCAGACTCATTAAACATTAAACATTGCTAAGGTTGTTAAATGCAAATCTTAATCCACCTTAATGTGGACCGTTTTATCTTGGCTTTGCTGAATGACGACAGTCTCCTCCCGGCCGGGGATCATTGTGTCATCTCTGATGATGAAATGGAGTTTTATTGACACAAGAATCTGGGCAGAGGCAGAGTGTAACATAAAGTCTGAGCGATGTAAAACAAATCGCCTTTCCATCTCCAAAACCATTTTCATGTCCCGTCCTCTTTTCAGGTATGCAATTGAACAAACACGTCGGATGTGTACGTGCTCCACAGCTTCATCACTCCAGTTGCAGCCGACTTATAGAAAAAGTTGCTAAACTGTTCATCAAGGAATGCTAAGTCACTGCTTTGGAGCCAAAGTTCTGATGATTTGCCTTGATTCAAGACCTTGGTAATTGTGTGCGAGGACATTTTATTAGTTTACTTTTGTGCGATTGGCCTGGAGACCACCAGAACTCAAAGTAACGAGAGATAATTATGAGTATACAAGCTAAATTAGCCCCGGCCGTGGTGTCCGGGGAATTTTAAAGCCTCGTCCTAGGTGCCACTAAGATGAAGCATTGTTTAATTTCACTGTTCCTGTCTTCAACATGTGCATCAGTGTAATCATGTTAATTTCGATGAACTTTTCCAGCTCTGCCAAAGGATATAAAAGCTGTTATGTGGAGAGTGTGTATTAAATCAAGCCACTTTTAAATCCCAATAGAAATCTTCACACAGGTATTTTGAGGGCAATCTAATCAAATTGCAGTTAGAAAGGCTGCGAACCCCTGTGCACACACGCAGGATCTTATTAATATTTCAAACATTATGCTCTTTAAACTCACCTGTTAATTTTTGCTAGAACAGGGGGTTGCATTTACAGAAGACCTACTACAGAAACCGAGGGTGCAGCTTCAGTCGTTATTGCAACCTTAAACTAATTTGCAACTTTATTGAGCGATGGCTTGGCCATTTCTTTAATCGCTAATGTCTGTAGGGTGAACCTCAAGTTGTAAATGGAGGGGGAAAATCTTTAACAACTCAACCTAGCCGTCTATCTAATGGAGAATTGATAATTGATTATGAGCCCTTGCAGCACGTAGGAGTCTGCTTTCTTAAAATTTCATGTTCTCTTGTGAACAAGACAAATATGGCTGTTAAGCATATCACTTTAAAGATTTCTGTGCACAGTAAATAATAGATTTTGGAAAATGACATGAGAGAGCATTTGAAGATATGTGTGGAAGCTGAAGGGAAACAGAGCTTGTGCTAAAATGGGATCACTCTTAAATTATGAGACTTAACGATGTACGACTGCTTGGTTTAGGGACTTCTGATATAACTGAAGTATATTTTTTTTACTACTTTTTCTAACTCCAAGTGTGAATAACACCTCGTACAGAGCAACTGGAGTGCAGCCTATTACCGGAGAGTTGCGCAATCTGTGTTGGTCTCTCTTGTGTGTGCACAGTGAGTTTTCAGACGGATGGAGGGATGGGGATGAGCAGGTGAGATCACCGGTCCCCTGATGAATCACACGGTGCAACGTGAAAATGGACTGGGCCACATCCTTAAGGCCCCACACGTGAAGGTGTATCCCCACCAGGAGTCGTGATTTAAGGTCTGCTCTTCAATTTGAGGAGTGGACAAGGAAAACAAAACACCGCACACACAGGGTAGTGATGGAGCTGAATCCCTTTCCAATGTTCTCATTGTCTATTGTGTCTAGATTTGTGATGCATGTATCTGTGGTCACTATAATTCATATGATTTCACATTTTCTCTTCTTTTTTTTCCAATGTTGGGACGCATGGACCAGCGCAAACACTGCATGTCAGATGTGTTTCGATGTGTGATCAGAACAAGGGAGATGAGTCATTTTTATGCTGCCATATTTTCAGACATTATCACAACATCCAAATCACAAGGTCAAGACTGGGTCAGTGATCTGCAGCACCTGTTACTGTAACACACCGCGCTCCAGCAGCATACATCACCCTGAGCCTGCAGCTGAACCAACACCTGCTTTTTAGCTCCAACCAAAACACGCACAAACATCAGAGCCGTGAAGGGACACGGAGAGGCATCACTTTCACTTCTTTTATCACCTCAGATTTTCACCTTTTTTGATTCTCCAACTACAAATATTTTACTTAAGAGCACACGCACACAAAAACAAGAAAAGATCACCTGAATGAGACAAGAACAGCTATGTTTTAGTGACCATCTGCTCCATCTCAGGCCCTGCAATAAGCTCGTTACAGTCAGAGATCAGATTAGGACAGAAGACGTATTTTCCCCCTTCTTTTTAAATCCAATCCCATGTCTCCGAGGGCGACAAAGAAAAATCTGATGATGGCATTATATGATATTATTGAATTGCGATCTGTTCGTGACCCAATGGAGGGGGCGTGTGTGTGTATGTGTGTGTGTGTGTGTGTGTGTGTGTGTGTGTGTGTGTGTCTGCTGACGCTCAGGCTGTAGAGGCATAAAAGGTGGAGGTGGAGTCCGCACTTCTCCATCCGAACACACACACATTCACACGCAAACACACGCACACATAGACAAGCAACCTGTGCCGCAGACTCCGGACCGCAAGACACGTCGGAAAACTCACATTAAAGGTAAAACTGCTGCTTTCCGTCTTTATCCTCTCTCCGTTTACTGCAGGGAAAAGTTGCCATGCGTGACAAAGTTGCTGACAGTTTTTTTTGTCTTTTTGCGGGTGTTTTCTTGTCTCTCTCAGATGCAGAGGTGCTTCGGGATTATTTGCGTGTCGCTCATCCTTTGCGCGGCTCTGTCCGAGACCATCGGGCTGGTGATCGCGGTGAGTCGTCCTCATCTTCCTCATTCTTGTGCTGCTATATGTTTGTCCCGAGAGACCCAAGCTGGTCGACGGAACTTCATTAAAGAAAAAGAAAAGAGGCCAGCTCAGCTGTGTAAAACTGATCAAAGTACCCTCTTGTGTGAAACAACATGCGATGATGCGAGGCAATATATATAAAGAGAAAAATGTTGACGTGGATAGTCAATACGCTGTATGACATCTTAATGCGTGTTGATGCGGATGTGTGGGCGTGCTGTTTTATGTAAATTGACAAAATGTAAAGAGACATAAATACTGCTAAAAGCGAACGTGACTCTGTTAGGGAGTGGAGATTATATGTATTGAATTGAAATAATGTGAAAGTTGAGGTTTGAGGTCCATTTGAGGTTTGTGCTGCTTGGGTGTTCATGTGCAAGACTTTTCAAACTCAAAATGTATTTTAGAGGTTGACTCCATCAATGTCAATGATTTTACATGGTCATTCTGAATGTGATGCCTGTAGCATACCTGGAACAGGCCGGGGTCGGAGTATTAAGACTGAGAAAGAGTTTCCACAAAAACTTGTTTGGGTCACTGCACGTGTGTCAACAGCCCCATTCGTGTAACATGTGACAGGGTCATGAGTGGGTGGAACAGGACCATCCTGGAAAGGATTGGTTCACAAGACAAGGCTCACAACATCCGTTTTTTTGTCCATGTCTTACGCAGTTGGAAGAAGCTCTCAGTTAAAACTGTTAAGAGTGAACAATTGATTAGTGTGTGTGTGTGTGTGTGTGTGTGTGTGTGTGTGTGTGTGTGTGTGTGTGTGTGTGTGTGTGTTTTATCCTGCAGGCGAAGGAGAAACGGGGTTGGACTCTGAACAGTGCTGGCTACCTGTTAGGTCCCCGTAAGTACAGGCTCTGCACACACACACACACACACATACACACGCACGCACACACACACACACACACACACATACAAACAACACAACCTCTCTGTCAGAACTTCTTTGTAATCTTTCTATTCTGCACCATGCTGCCTCTGTGTGCTGGCCTGCCTTTTTGTCCCTCTAACACAAAGGCATAAGATGGCTGTAAATTATGCCATCAAATACCTCATTGTCCAAAACCTCTTTTCAGTACAGACTGAGCCAGGAGTGAGGCACTCTCCACGAAACAAGCAGAGAAAAGAAAATGGGCGGAGCAGACTCTGAGTCACTGTTTTCAAGATGAAATATATAGAAATTGTGATAATAAGAAGTGATGAGACACTGGCAACACTTGGAGGAAAATCAGTTGGGCATTATTACCCTGAGCAGTTATGATCAAAGCATTCAGACATCAGAGCGTTTTGTCAAAGCCGGATAAGCACAGGTGCATGATACTGATCACTTAAGTGCATTTTCTCTTTCTGCATTCTCTTTGTCGGAGCCTGTTTCAGGGCTGTACTGGGACACAGGCATCTCTCAAAGCAGCTTTTTCAGTGTGTCACACATTAACATTACAGTTTGTCCATGAAAATGAAGCAAGACCACAGAGTTTATGTTTTTGTGTCATTATCTTTTTTGTTCTAATGAGTTCTTTCTTTGGGCAGTGGTAGCTGACCAAACTAATACTGAAGCCTGAATTAGTTCAGTTTGTTACAAAGCTTCAAAAAGCTTTGTAAAGTCATATAATCTGGTATTAAAGATGCCATGTGAGACTTTCATAGTGAGTTTGGATCTATCCTACTTTGGCTGCTCTTGTAGGCAATAGACCCAACAATTTAAATTCACATTGATCCATTTTGGGAACCTGGGTGCAAACAGAAAATAAAATTCAATCACTAAATAATTAAGATATTGTAACATATTCTACAGTTTATTAATGAGTGGATTTATTTACATCTGGAAAAGAGCCAGGCCGGTTAAATTACTGTTGACTTTGGCCTCATGTGTAATGGACAGATATGAGAGTGAAATCATCACCTTCTCTTCTCAAAGCCTCTAGAGTCGGTGGGTATTGGTGATTTATCATCAAATGAGCCTCGCCTGCAATAGATCAAAGGAGACGGGCAGTTCCGCTTTTTCTCTTTAGTGAAGTCTGGAGTTCACCTGTGAAGCCTGAAAACGTTGCCAATGTCACATGGCTTTGAAAAGACTCTATTTAGTTCATCTTGTGTCAATGAGTGCTGTGCTGTCCACCGCCTTCAATGTCAGCTAATTTAGTATAATTTAAAGATTGCCTCATTACCATTATAGGTACACAATAGGCGAACAGCAGTTATACTGACGTGTGTGTGTTTGTGTGTGCTCTTAGCAATTTGTGAGATCCAGTTAAGTCAAGAACAGGAACCTTGGAAATATTGTCCCTGTGTGTGCATGTGTGTGTATGAGTGTGTGTGTGTGTGTGTGTGTGTGTGAAGCCCAGGTAAAGGTTGCTCCTGCCTCATCCTGTGTTTCAGGTCGTATTGATCACCTAATTCAGATAAAGGATTCTCCCAGTGCCAGAGGCAGAGACGAGCTGGTCACTCAATGTAAGATAGAAACGTACGGCCGCTGCAGGGCTTTGGCGTCAGGTCAGGAATTGCTCTGTCCAAACATCCCGCCTCTTTAGCTGCTCGTGTCCCGCACCGGGGGACGACACCTGTCATCCCACTTTTGTCTGTGCTTATTACATTCAAACACACATGCATTCGTTTCTGTGCGCTCAGCGAAGGAAATCTGGCTCTGACAGAAAGGAAAAGTGGGAGAACCTTGTGCCATGCTACTTTCTTATTAGTAGACACATACAATACAAACCACATATATATAATAACACATTTCTAAGTATTATCACTGAGTTTTTATGTTTTCTTTCCTGCCAGGTAGAGAGATCTAACTGCTGCAGATTCATAAACTAAATCATTTTTCTGACAAATGATCATTAACCATGTACGCTTGATGCATTTTTTTAAAGCGCTGCAAGAAATAATACATACCTTTCAAGGTTACCGAGTATGGGCAGGGGCCATAGACACAAGTGGGGCAGTTTATACTTGGAAGACAGAACAATTAAGATACTTTAATGCGTCACTCTGATTTCATGTATTTTAATTGTGCTCATGAGGACGCAGGTCAACAAACACACAGCGAGGGCCGGGGGCAGCAGCTCAAGCAGTGCTTAACCTAATGTGGAAGTGACGAGTCAAATCATTGCGGCCACTTAACGTCCGCTCCTCCCTAATCATCACTGCTCTTAGATGGCACTGAATGACGCACTTAAATGATTTAATGCAGAAAAATCTTGTTAAAATAAAAGGAGATCATTTCTATAGCTCCATTCAAAAAAATAGTTAAACTCACTCTAGCCCTCATTTAAGTCACTCCTGCATTTTTGATATTGAAAAGCCTCTAAAACTATCACTGGTTAACGTCTTAGTTTCACATAACAGTTACCCTGTCTAAGACATAAACCATGAGCTTTAAAGTGGCTAAGCAAATCATTTTGCCATTTTTTTTGTTAATTTGTTCATCTTTATTGATCACATGCATTCTTCCTTCTGTGTAAGATATGTTCCATCCTTCTTTTTTTTTAAGTCTGTGCTTCCTTATCTCGAGATCTGTTTTACTGCAATTCCATGCGCCAAGCCCTGCAGGTGGTCTGTAAAAGTTTGAAAATTAAATCCAACAGTTACAAACCAAATACCTTGCTGAAATAACTACATGTTCTTTAACTCTTTTTTTTTTTTTTACCAGAATTAGGTAGAAGAGTGCCCTGTGTATGCATGCGTGTCCAATGTATGATGCTTCTTTAACAGTGGAATATTTAGGGTGTGTATGTGTGTGTGTGTGTGTGCGTGTGTGTGTGTGTGTTTGGTTATTATGTTAATCATGCGCACTACAGTTCAAGCTTGGTACATTTCCTTTTGTTAAGACTTTAAGCAAGACTGCTTGAAGTCTGCTCAAGGAAACCCCCCCCCGCCCCCAAAAAGAAAATCTGCTGATATTTGGCAAAAATGTCATCATATATCCGTTAGACCAAGTTGAACTGCAGTTTAACTTTCAAGTGTACTGAGTTTAGGGCTGTAACCAGTCTGAACCAGCTGTTCACCTGACCTGTCTGCTGTGTGTGTATATGTGTGTGCGTGCGTGTGCGTGTGACAATCACCTGTGCTCACTCCTCACTGTACAGATGGAATCGACGGACACAGGACACTTGGAGACAAGCCAGGCCTGGCTGGCAAGAGGGACATGGGCCAGGAGGAGGACTTCAGGACAGGTCTGTCCGTCTGTCTGTTGTTTTGTTTGTCATACACACAACACAAGAGCTCTATTAAAAGCAGTTTATTCCCAACACTCAGACTATTGCACTGTCACTCAGTGAATATTTAGAGAGCTAAGCTCAGAGGGTGTAATAATAACAGGCTGCCGCTTTGCTTCCCCAGGAACTGTCAGAATAGCAGATGGAGACATCATCCACACCATAATTGACTTCCTGTCATACCTCAAACTTAAAGGTTTGTGTGCATTTCCATTTTCACCATCTTCAAAGTGGACACTGGTGCCAAAGGTCTATGAGAGTACGCAGCAGAGTGGGTATGTGTGGTGTACAGTCAGTCAGTGGAACTCAAACTAAAGCTCATCTTTACATGTCTATGTGTGTTTACAGAGATGGGGGCCTTGGACAACCTGCCCTCCTCTGTGACATCGGATGAACTGGCCAGCCCCTGATGCCTCAGCCTTCCCGCAGACCGCACCCCCCCACCCCCACAGCCTGCACCCATGTCTACGCCCCCACTGCCCTACATGTCACCTTACTGTAGCTCCATTTGCTCTTCTGACTCCCCTGGTACCAAAGATCTGATTCTGTAACTCTTTGTGACACAGATGGATTGACCCCCTCCGCCCCACCCCACCCCTCAACCCCAACACAATGTCAGATCTTTCTCCTGCTGTGTAAATAAATAAAAATTTATATCCACCAAGGGTCAGTGAGTGTCTGCTGACTGTGTATTGTCACTTTAACTTACCATCATCTGATTTTAAACAATTGAGTGAACAAAGTGGCTAATATGAAATTTTACCCTAAAATGCAATCACAATATCAATCACACAAATACGGACACAGAGGCAACTATCTGAAATTCTACTTTATGTGTAGGAATATCACGGGTCGTCTCTGCATTCATGACTCTCTGGCAATAAGGAAGGGAGAGCCAGGAGTGTGTACACTAAAATCTAAGCAGAAACTTCAAACCGCTGCCTCACACTCATGGGCATTCACTTACATACATGAACGGACTGTTTTTTAACTTCATTTTGATATCCAAAATCTATATATGAATGGGGAAGGGGTAATAGTTTTGGACTGTTATTCAGAAAGTTTTTTCATCCCAGCTCGCCTTTCATTCACATTACTTGTCATAAGAAAGAAGACACGAGTGGAGAGTCATGCGGGAAAAACAAGTCTGCACTCTAGAGCAATGTAATGTTTGTACATTAATTGTTATGTGCTTGACATTCCTCACGATTATTAAGACAAAAATTGCCAGATTCATGTGAGTGTATGAGCAATATTAATTCACCTGGTCTTTCTATCGATTCGATATTCTATTTATTTAGGTTTAACCTGGGTACTTGACAATCCTGGCTACTTTGGGTGAGTAAACAAGTAGTGATAAAAGGAATTTTAGGTGATAACATTTTTTAAAAACACCTAAGAAACTACAAACAGTGAGCTCATATGACGTTATGGCCAAACTTGTGTAGCACACGAACAGTTTTAATGGCAACATCAACAATCACTCGGTTTCATTCCGGTATCTCAAGGTCAGGGCCTTGAGTCAACACAAAAAACCTCATGAGTAGCACTGTGTCCACGCTCTGCTGTTAAGGTGTCTTTTCTTTTCTATTGCATTTCTGCTGCAGACCCCCACAGGGTGCAACTGCAGTTGCAGGTGTCTGTCATATCAATCAAGGTTGCAAGGTCTCCCAGTTCCTCTTGGTGGCGCTATTGGCTCCTTTAAAAGTGTGTATTGATCCGACACTACCTCTGATAGTAAGTCGACATACACTGTATATCCCTATGACTGCAGTGAATTGATACTGACAATAATTTATTTGATCTGTGCCACAAATGATGACAAGTTCAGAGCAAGAATGTTCAAAGTCAAAGCTGGGCCACAATGCACACATTTCCTTACCTGCTTTAGGATACCAAGAGATCTCCTGCTGGTTGAAACACCCAACCTGGCTGCATCGCCTGCAGCGACAATAGGGAGAGACACAGTAGGAGGACATGAAGATTAAACTGAGAGAATGCTGCAGAATGGAGGCCAGATGAAAACTCCAGAAAGTTGTATCTTTTACTGTATCTCGATGGGGTGCTTTGGATGGAAGAGGGGGGAATGGGATTTATCAGTTGTATAGATTTTTTTTTTTTTTAAAGAACTTGTGGTTTCTCTGTCATTTACACCAGCTTTAATTCTGCAGTAAATCATACAGATGAGAGACTGACAGATGTGAGTTTAGGGCACCACCGACTACTGTACACACGTAATAGAAAACAATCACTTTTACTCCATTAGTTTTGGAGTTGGGAACTCCATTAGTTTTGGGAAATCTTAAATTAAGAGCTGAACATCTGCACATTGCAGAATTTCTGACACTTGAGCTTCACCAAATATTTTTGACTGTTAGGACTGCTTTCTTTTTAATCACAGTCTTTATATCCTCATAAGATTTCCTCCTATGAAGATATCCTCTCTGAATTTTTCTCGATCCAAAACAATCGTCTACAGGTCCACAACACAAATCTATATACATCTGTACCATTGCATTGTGGTTTATATGAACTTCATTTTATCTTCCCTGTGTATTTTTTGCATTTTCTGTCTATATATTTTTTTGTATTTTACACAACAACCAAAGGTATACATGAATTTCACTACCATACCTTGTCATTATACGTGACGAATCAACACAGGAGCGAGCCTTGCATTGCTCTCGTGTGATTGGCTGACTGGTTATTTAAAGTCAATAGGTAGCTGAGCCGCTGTGCCTCGTTAAGTGGCTACTCAGGCACACTCTCACCCTCTTTAACTTCAAACACACACACACGGTCAGATGTTTTCCGCAGCCTTCACAGCATTACAGACAACTATTTCTCCTCCATGTCTTCAGGAGCGTTAGCGGCAGTAGTCGCAGTTCCGACACTGCTGAGAGGCCCTGAAGGCACCAGCCAACCTGCCGTTAGTTCAATTTAACGACCTCGTTATCCGAAACCAACGACGGTCAAACAAGTGGGTATATCAATACAAGTCTTGTTTCGTTTTTAGGAGCTCATGAAGGTACCCCGACTGTACGCCAGTAGCTGTAAGCTGCGGCTGGCTCAAGTGAAAATACTCGCATTTATCACAAACTATCGTGCTTTATACGACTTCAATTAAGGTAAGGTGAAACGGACGACGTCAAACGGTCAGTAGGGCGCTAAGCTAACCCAAGCTAACAGGCCCAGCGCCGCAGCAAGAAAGCTGAGGCTTATCCTGTCGCATGTTTAGCGCAATATTGACTTATTTTACAACTCTATGGCGTTAACAGGAGCCATGCTGCCCGCCGGGCAGAGTCACCTGACCGAGCTGAGCTCGGTACAGATGAGGCAAGAGCCTGTTGACCCTGGTAACCCCCATCTGAGGTCCTGTGACTCGGGGACACACTGCTGTGTCCACCCCGGATGCCCCTGGACCTCTGTGTGGACAGGCCCACCCTCCAGTCTCAGTCTGCCTGGAGTGGGTGCTCATCCTGACCCTCACACTGTCCATCCTGGGCAGCTGGACCCTCTCAGCGGGAGGTATAATGTCTAACACTGCCCTTGATTGCTATTTGACCTGCAGTGTCTGCGACATGTTGATTCTCCGCGTGTGAATCGAGCATATGAAGTTGTGTTTCAGGGTCAACAGTTATTGCCAGTGCGCTCAGAGTCCGCTGAGCTACCAGGAGCACCCCCACCTCACCAGGTAAGGACTGCTTCCTCACACAATACAGACAAGGAGTCAATAAGCAGCCCCCCCAAAAACAGCACATCATGTATTATTAGTAGCCATCGTTGACAGTGATGTGACTTGCTCTTGGCTTCTCCCAGCTGCATGTCCAGTCCGCTAAACCTCAGCCATTACAGCTCAGTGTCCGTTCCTTGGTTCGGCGCTGACCCCCTGCTCTGCAGAGCGACGCCAGTCAGTGTTCACCATCATTTCGCTCGCGTCTGGGATTTCTGCCGGATTTACACTTCGCTGCGTTTTGATAGTGTCTCGTGTTTGCAGGAGGACCCACAGCCCCCCGTCCGAGGCTTCTGTGGACCTCAGGCCGCGGAGCATGAACCGTATCACCTCACGCTGTCTGTAAGTTTTACACATCTACCGGTACAAGCTTTATTCTCATCAACAACCATCCATCCATCCACCCACCCATGGACCTGGGACACGCACTGGGAAAACATGCGAGCCTCAGCCAGTGGTTCTGGTTGAGCACCGTCGCCTCGCACGGAGATGGCTGCAGGTGGGAAGTGGGTGAGATGGACGGATGGTTTTGCTCTTCCTCTCAGATGGCACATGATGTGTATGGCGGCGGAGAGGCTGCACAGGTGAATGACTGTGAGGCAGAGCCTCGGCTCTTTAACCTGGACTCTCCACAGCGCGAAGTTCTGGAGCAAAGGGACGGTATGGACCCGTTCACAGGTGAGTCGCGCTCGAGTTTTCCATCTGGTATGGAGCAATGCTGGAGGCCAGTCAGTTTTGCTTTTTTTTTTTTTCTTTGTGTTTGACAGGTGTCCATGAGCTGGACGATCCCAGTCAGGTTCGCTGTTGCATTCCCACCCCGAGTATTCCATCCTTTAGTTCTAGTATTAATACATTTCTGTTCCTCCATTAACCCGTGTGCAGCTTCCTCAGTACCACCAGGCAGATTGTTCCCTGCTCGGGTCCGGAGATCAGGCCGACAACTTTCAGTCTCCACCAGCAGTGTAAGAACCGACCACAGTCCGGCATGTCGGCTCTGTCAAACCATTTTTCTGGAATGAGCTGCTTTGATTTGTCTGATCTGTCGGTAGCTGATAACCTGTGTTCTGCCAAGTTTTGAAGTGCATTGAGCATAATCTCCCACCTCTCTCCTAGGCTGGTTGGGACTATGGGTGAATCCAGATCCAGGAAGGGTTGCCACTGCACCAGATCACAGTGCCTCAAACGGTGTGTTACCCCCCCACCCCCGGTCTTTCCCTCTCTCTGTCTCTCACTCACATATAGCGTCTGTGACATTAGTTGGTGTGCCTATCTGACTGTTTTATCTCCCGCCAGATACTGTGAGTGTTTCGCCAATGGTCTGATGTGCCACAACTGTGACTGCACAAACTGCCACAACAACACCGAGCATGAAACTAACCGCCAGAAAGCCATCAAGGTTTGCAAAACTCTATATTATTCATGTGTGTGTGTATGTGTTTTCATACTGTAAACAGAGCAAACGTAAGACGTAAACGCTCAGTTCCCTGCCTTTGTTCTCCCCTCTTGACGAATCTCCCATCCAATGCTTCACTTCAGCATGTTGATGTGCTGGAGATTTGAGAAGTTGAAGAAATGACCCACTTTCACGACGTAAATAGACCATCAGCTTAGAGAGAGGTGTGTGTGCAGGCAGCGGCTGGCGTTAGTGGCGTGCTGCTGTGGGCTGGTGCTGTACGGGTGACCATTGACTGAAACGCCATCGACTGCTCTGTGTGTGTGTGTGTGTGTGTGTGAGTGAGCTGAGGACGTGACGAGCAGGCCTCGATGGCATCGATCCCACATAATTGGTGCGACAGCCAGGGTGACGGGTGTCACAGGACCGGAGGACCTGATTCATCAGCGCTGCTGCTGGAACACCCTCATGGGGAGACGTGTTCTCTGTCACTGCGCCGTCTACGTCACACACACACACACACACACACACACACACACACACACACACACACACACACACACACACACACACACACACACACACACACACACACACACACACACACACACACACACACACACACCTTTGCAATGCGTGCTAGAACAGTTGTTTGACTTCACGGAGCACAAGAGACAATGGTCTTGGTCCCCTGTACCATTAAACCAAATAACACCACCAATGACAGTTACCTCCATCCCTCGTTCAACAGTGACGACGTGCGGTCAGATTAAAGGTCGTACTTGTGTTGTACTTTAAGTGTATTGGTGCAGCTCCTCTCTCCCCGCCGTCGCGGCACAGGTCTGCTTGCACCGCAACCCGGACGCCTTCCAGCCCAACGCCGCGGCCGCCAGCTCGCGGGAGGCGGCGGCCAGCCACCGCAGCAAAACCTGCGGCTGCAAGCGCTCCCGCTGCCTGAAGAACTACTGCGAGTGCTACGAGGTCACCACACACACACACACACGCGCGCACACATGCACACGCACACACACACAGTGTTGTGAGCGTGAGCCTTATTTGGTCAGCGGCAGCCGTAAAGGCTCAGCGGGTGCCATGGTGGGAAAAACAACTTCCCTCTCCCGGAATAAAATGTCTTCTCAGCCCAGTCCCAGTGGCCCAGTCGGCTCTGTGTTTTCTTTGCCTGGCGGGGAACCACTGATTTGTCTCCGACGCACGTTATCGAGTATGGAGGCAGATGGACAGATATTCAGCATTCCTCTTCACTTCATCCATGTTATGTGTGCAGTACGTAAGAGTGATCCACCTCGCTTTCATCCGTTTGGCTCCCTTGTCACCATTCACAGGCAAACAGGAAGTGCACCTCCAGCTGCAAATGCGTGGACTGCGACAACAACGATGGCTCGGCCATCGGCGTCCGGCTGGATGACAGGTGAGTCACGGCCCGGCTCGCAGGCTTGGGGTTAGCCCTGGAGCAAAGCTGAGAGCTGGGGAAGTTCTGAAAGCCTATTCCGCCTCACGCTGTCGCCTCCCAGCAAGAAGGTTTGAGCCCCCGGTTCGAATCCCGGCCCAACAGTGCTCCCCCACAGCCCAAATTGATAGGAGAGTCTGAGGTCCTAACGCCGGGTAGATGATGGATGGACCTCTCGGAGCCAACCCCATGAGATGACCGCTGAACAGGATGACCTCCGTGTGTGTCCAGGGCTCCGGGGTCAGCGCTGAGCCTGGCCATGATCGAGACGGTGCAAGCGCGCATGTTGGCCCGGGCCGAGAAGGCGGAGCTGGAGGGTCGGAGCTCGGCCCAGGCCGAGCGGGCCGTGCTGGAGGAGTTCGGCCTGTGTCTGTCGCAGATCGCCTCCACCATGTTCAAGAGCGGCGCACACTGATACCCGCCCACCTCCTGTTTTTTTTTTTTTCTTTTGTATGTTATGCTTTTTGTCTGCATAAGTTCATTGACGAGGTGCAAGTTCAGTTCTTTGAAAGTCCTTGTTTTGCGAACGTAGAGTTCTGTCTCTGGCGCTCGTGGAAGGCAGCGAGCAAAGTCGGCTCCCTTTGTTTTGACGGCACATACCGTAGGTCACCGAGCCAGGACCACATTTTGCCTGTACATGTGAAGTCATGTAACCCGCTTGTTTCGTTTCATGTATCGTCTCATTTGGGACGTCAAAATCCATTTATTTATTATTTATGCTATTAGCCCGAAGAATGGTATCGCACTGTTTCATTAATTTATTTGTTCATGTGAAGAGCTGATGAGATGACGCCTCCAGGACTGTGCTGAGAGCGCTTTCTTTCTGGTCTACCAATAAAGACCCAGACATCAGGCCACCGTGTCTCAGTTTTATTTATACAGAATACAGTTTTCTCTGCGTTGAGCCCCACCTTCCTTTCACTTCACGACTCTCTCTGGCAAGGCTTCGTACTGGCTGTGTGCTGTGTGATAATGAGTGCCAGAGCTTCCAGAGGCGCGCTCCTTTCCCGATACCGGGAAAACCTCTGGTGGAAATAAAGAAACGGCAGCAACGTCAAATCCCTCCGTTTTCATTCTTCGGCCGGGGCGACGTGGTTCCGGCGGAGCTGGGCCGAGCCGGCCCGCCGCCGGTGCGGAGTCCCGCAGCGGGGCCCCCGCGCGATTGATGTTCCCGGGCCGGGATCACGGCCCTGACGTCAGCCCGTGTTTTTGTGCTGTGTTTTTAGCCGCTCGTAAACAGGAGCCCTGCCAGGCGGCACGGGGAGCGGGATCGAAGCCGCTGCGGTGGCTGATGGGGGGATATAAGCAGCCCGGAGCATTGCTCTCAGCCATACGTACGCACACACACACACACACACATGCTGTGAGCGGACCGGCCGCTCTACCTGCAGCAGATATGGTGAGTGGCGGCGAGCGCATGTTTTAAACGTTTTAACAATGTAGATTTGTTGTTTTTTTTTCTCTCAAACTTAACTTTTATGGCATGTTTTTCTTTTGTTTGCATCAAATTGTGTCTGCAACTGTTTGGAATGCATCGAGTTGAATGAATCATAAGGTTATTCTATTTAATTTTATATTTGTGCTAATCTTAACACACTCCATTTCACCTCGATTTGACTTTAAAAAGTTTCTTAAAATGTTCCTTTTAAAGCAGTCTTATTGCTTGCCTCCATATAGAATGTCAATTAAAGTGAGGGTGGTGAACTATAGGAGTGCATCTCTGTTTTATGTATGTGTGTTTTATATATAGAATAATTCAACCTTACAGCTGCTTTAAAGACCACAGCTTGTGTGGCCACTGAATAGCACTGAGAAGCGTCTCAAACGCTTTCTAGTATAAGAATAATGAAAAACCACTCATAACGTTTACATAGATATTTACATGTTTTGAACCAACGTGATCCTTTAATCTGTGTTTGAGGGATAAAGCTGCTTCTATGCATTCATGCAGCAGAGGAACAGACCCTGTGATATATATATGTATGCTGTTGACCTGGGAGTCAGATTTGCACTGGTCTGCTTTCCAGAAGATCAATGCCATGGTTGTGTGGACGTGCGTCCTGGTGGTGTCGCTCCTGATGGAGTCCTGCCAGCCTCAGAAGGTAAGACGCTGCTCTGCCGGCGGCTGACGCCGCTCCACGGGCTCTCACCGCTGTCTCCCTCTGTCTTCTCTGTCCCCTCAGCTCAACATCCACTGGGGTCCCCAGTCCATGATGTACCTGAAGGGCAAGCGTGAGTCTCGCCGCGCGGCACACACAGCTCGCTCGGGGCCCCCTCACATTCGTCCCAAAGTGCTACTTTTACAACTGAAATGAATCACCTCGGCTCACGCTCATGTTGTCATGAAGGCTAATCACACACACTGAACGTGTCGTATGCAGATGTTGTCCGTGTTCAGCTCGTTAATTAAGACCACACTGATTGAAATCAGTCCAGGCACAGTTTTTGCTCTACTTTAGCTCCAATTTATGGCACATCTCCCAGCAACTTTACACTCATTATTTGAATATGTCAGCTCCATGAGATTTACACATTATGTGACTGTGAACGAGGTGCTGTGGAGACTGCAAGTCACACGTTCACTATGGTAGCAAATATCATACTTGATTATCCTCTGTGTGCTGCACAGCATTAGTGTAGCGTCGGTCAAGAGAATGCTTCCAGCACTGTGTTTATCAGTTGTTACACCAGGTGTCATGACAGTCAAAGAAACTGTGAAGACGCAGATGTGGGAACTGCACATCTGTGGGCGGTGACTGTAGAGCCTCCGTCTGACCGGTTAGAGTAGTGCTGCCAACAGCAGGGCGATGTGGACTTCTGTCCCCAGCAGACACCGTAGACTAGTCAGGTTTAGGTTTGGGGGGGGGGCAGCAGAAATCAGCAGACAGTGAAGCCTGTCATCTTTGTAGAGCATCGGCTCAGCGGTGCGTGTTCTCCCTCTCGTCTGCAGACGGCAGGAGGTTCGTGTCCGACGCCGACAACAGGGTCCTGAAGCATGGTCTGCACGACTCGTACGCAGTGCTCAAAGGTCAGTGAGACAGCGCTCCCTCTCTCTCTCTCTCCCTCTCCTGAGGTTTCATGGTTCTACTGTACCACAGATCGCAATGAGAGTTGGGTCTGATTCAGCAGCACGTTTCCCTGGTCTTGTGTGTGTGTGTGTGTGTGTGCGCCTGCTCTTTTTGAACTCATCTCTTTGATGCGGTTCCAGCTGCAGAGGTGGTGCCCGGCATGAGTCACAGCAGGGATCCTTGTCCGTGTCATCCCTCTCTGCTCCGTCTGTAGCATGCAGCACAGTGAAGATGATTTAATGGTTTGCTGTGGCTCGGGCCCGCACCCCACTAATGTGACGCTCACTCCGTACACACGCTGTCATTGCTGCTGTTTGGACCTGCATCAGGCCAACAGTTTTCACTTTGTCAGTCACTCATTTAAACCCTGCATGACATTAAACACAGCCACTGTGATGCGTCTTAGTATACCACAGAGTCTTACAGAGCCCTTTAAGTGCTACATACATGAGAGTATCTCATCTGTATTCACCAGATGAGTTGCTATAAATTCACATATATCCATCCAAACCTCAGATACCCAGCACCACCAGATTCTCAGCAAAAGAAGAGCTGGTAGCATTTCATTAGGGTTAGCCAGGGTTAAAATTGCACTTAATAAGCCCTGCACATCATCATGTGCACAAGGTACCTATCTTGGCGGAACAAGATATCGATATTGATTGCACAACATGAAAAAAACATCACCTGCTGGGACTTTAGGGCCTCCATGTGTAATGTATTTAAATGTATACGTTGTCTTGGCATGAAAAGTCTGGTGAAATGAGTCACGAGAAAGCATAGCTTGTACTGATGCTTATGGGTGTGACCATTTTAGATATGTGCTTAATCTTTCATGTGAAATCTTTTTGATCTGTGTGTGTGTGTGCGCGCAGGTCTTTACTTGCTGCACTCGCGGGACTTCCGCAAACCCAGTCGCGTCGTCAGCACGGAGAAAGTCCTCATCCACTACCTCCAGGAGAGATGAGACGCGCACCAGTCCCAGCAGCGACACCTGGGATCTGAGCCAACGGTCCACTGAGAGCGGGCCCACAGTAACTCCCGGGCTGTGTACCCACTGCCAGCCTGGCTCCAGGTCCCGAGCCGAGCCGCAACCCAACCAGGCCCTCGGCTCCGCTGATGAATGTTCCCACTCTTGTTTGCGCCTCTCCCCTCGGTGACTTGTTGCGTTTACCGCTTTCATGCATGACTCATAAATGTTTCCTGTCAGACTGCTGCATGCTGTATAAAAAAGCAACCGAAAAAAGGGAAAATGCTTTGAATAAATAATTAAGGACGGTGTCATGATATGTCGGCTCTCTGTTTTGCTCGCTGCAGTGTGTGTGGTTGTCCACCAGAGGGCAGTGATCTACAGTTAAAAACGTGTGAGCGTGTGAGCGGATCCAGTGGTTTTTGACCTAAAGGGGCCAACGCAAGGTGCCTGAGAACAGATATGATAAAAAAAATAAAAAGAGAATGAATAAAATCTCCCCCCACAAAGAGGTCAGTTTTGGGATGAGTTCAGCAGGAAAAACAGCTTTGGCTTGTTCTAATTGTGCGTGCGTGTGTGCGTTTGCACAGTTGTCACGTTGGCCGTCACGGTAGCGTTTATGCAACATCAACCGTGGCTGACAACGCAACAGTAAACAGGAGAATTGCATTTATTTTCATACTGCTGTGAAGATGAAATGTAAAAACCTCCGGAAATATGGGAGAGGAGATACGCATGCTCACTGTCATGGTTTTATATGGTGTCATACTACAGTGAGGCTCATCGAGAACCAACCTAAATGCTCCTAGTTTAGACAAAATCACATCCCTTTGGAGGCGCATCCTGTCAGCTATTACTGCAGTAAGTGAACTCAAGTGTACACCTCGGACGATATGGGGACGGAGACGGTAACAGATGCTCTGGTAGAGGGCTCGTTTGTTGCTACATACAGTATGTAAGTTGGTACACACAGTATGGAGTGACAGAATACAAAATTCTGGGTAGTAGGTAAACTGTCATGTGCATATATATATTATTTCATATATTTTTTTAAAAATCACAAAAACAAGGGGAAGAAAAGCACGCCACAGCACAAGAGTGGAATGCTGTTTGATGACACCTGTCTGTCAGTGGCAGGTAAACAGTGTTCACTCCGTACAGGTGACAATAGGATAATGAGCTGTAAAATGGCTCTGATTGCAGCTTGGCAGGGCTGGAGCGGAGCTGGAGCGGCTCCTCCTGCACTGTGACCAGTCTGTCTCCCTGCCCATTTCCTCCTCCACATAAACAGCCTCCATTAGCCTGAGCTAGGCCGCACCGTTTGGCTCCGCCGATCCTGTAACGGACACCGTCTCTGACTCGGCCGATCACGTTTCTGACCGGAGCCTCTTGGCCAGGTCTCAGCTGCCAAACCTCTTTAGACATTTCCTTTCTTTTAGTTTATAGTGGGGAGAGAGGCAGAGGTGCAAAGTGAAGTCCATGTTCACCCCGCAGGCGGTCCGCTCCACAGGGGCTCCCAGTGAGTGTTTCACAAGCGGTGAGCTGCTGCTGTGCTGCTCTCTGCTGGTGAAACCACAGAGTGAGAAAGTCTGAGCCTCTGAGCGTCTCCCTGGGCAGCCCCACGCCAGGCACGTCATCCAGGTGACATTTTTGGGGTTTTCTTTGTGTTTAATGAAGAATTTGGCGAGTCTGTCCAGACGTAACATTGAGACTTGGTCCTTCTGATAAAGCTGTGTGTGGGAAGAGTGAAGGAAGAGCGGTGAGAGAGAAGGTAGGAAGGAAGCGACCTGAATCAAAAGACTGGAGGCGCCGATCAACTTAATGCCTTTTATTAATACTTATATTTCTCATATCTCCCATCTTATTTCATCTCCAAGCAACATTCACAGTTTAGTTACAGACGTGTGCAGAGAAGCGGCCGAGGCTTCAGAGCGGCTCAGAGCAGAAGCATCTCCTCCGATCCTCCACCGCCCCGGCCACACGCACACACACACACACACCACCACCACCACCACCTCCATCTTCTCACAGAACATGGCATCCGGTTAAAACATCCTTACGTGAAAAGGCACTTCCTTTGTTTTTTTCTAAAAGCTCGTACAGTCAGAGAGGACGTCCTTGTGTGTCGTTTGCGTTTTGACTTTGCTGAATCACACTGACTCGCACGCCTCCACGCAGAGAGGCCGCACACGGGGTGCACGGGGCGGGGGCGCGACGCGGTCCCGGCTCCAACCCCTCGCCACGCGGACTGCGCTGACATGCACGGCCATGGTACTTGGTGATGGCAGAGGATACTCCGGGATCCCCGCTGTTTTTGTGGAACATTTAGACATGCATTCGCCACAAATCAAGAGCCACGTTCAGGGTCATCGTTGAGTGTGAGACACCCCCCGAGAACAAAACAAATCCTTCATCTTCGTTTAAGAGACACAGACAGACAAAGCGCGCGCGCGCTTGCAACATCCGGCGATGTTGAGGTTCATTTCAGTCGCCCGTCACCTCTCGTACGCAATTTAAAAGTACAAGAATAAGAAAAATACTCTCGATATTTTACACGGATTACAAAACGCTCTCTCTCTCGCGCGATAAAAACTTCGTCCCGGGCGGTCAACGTCTCGTCTCGCCATCGTTCCGTCTACAGCAGTTGCGACATCGGACCGCGCTCAGGCCAGGTGCATCCCTCCCCGGCTGTTTCAGAGAGACGCAGGGACGCGTGGAGAGACGCGCTGACGGGGTTTGATGCGGGGCCCGGACTGAGGTCGGAGACGTTTACGTCAGGCTGCGCCCGGCACGTGGCATCGTTCGTGGACTAATCGCTCCGAGACGGGGACACATGAGGCCCAATGGAGCCTTTAACTAAGTAATTATCCCATGTAGCGCTGAGCCTCTCGATGAGGTACACGAAGGGGTGACGACCAGGGCTCAGGCCGTGACGGCCGTCTCTCTAAGCTGAGCCGCACGTTCATTTGCGTCTCTCTTAAGTCGACGTGAGGCCCACGCTTGTTGCCATTTCCCATTCGTTACATGACGCTAATCACGTAAGAGCTGTTGGAAGTCCTCGAAGAGCACGCCTTGAAAATGTGCGCGATCGCAGTCGGAAAACTGTTATGGATTTGCCCGCATTCTAAGACACAGCGCCGGCCGATACCGGAGCGTCTGCTGCGGTGTATTTTTAGGATTAATGGACTGGGGCGTTCGTCCCGTGAACCACAGAGGAGAGGCTGCTCCAGGCCGCTGGAGCCGGACACACAGCAGCGCTTTAGATGCTTTCAGAAGAGCGGCCCGGGCTCGCTCTCCGACTCAGCTCCGGCTGCCGAATTAGCGATGGGAGGCGAGGGGGAAAGTACGTGGGGAGTATGCGAGTGCTCCCCGGCGCTCTAAAGAGGCTTTTCTTCCACCTTTTTGCTCGAGCAGCGGCACCGTTTTGAGGGGGATTAGCCCGGCGCGGCTCCCAAACGCGGGCTGATAAAAGGGAGCTCTGTGAAATTCCTCTGCTGCACTAAGACGATTTGACGCGGGCCGGCCGCGGCCGGAGGGCCCCGGGGGGCCCCGGGCTGACGGTCCCGTCTATCCCCATAAACACAGCTGGGGTTGTTTTGTAAACAGCATCGGGACACCGCGCCGGGCCCGGGTGTTTTGTCGTAATTGGAAGCAGGACACGAGCCAGAGGTGGACAAGCGGAGAAAGGCTGCAGTGTGTTACCACCGAGACAGACGGTTTCCGACTGCAAGGCGATACCCCCCGAGCTCTGACAGCACGACATGGCCCCACACACACACACACACACACACACACACGCACTCAGGTTAATATGACCCCCGATAAGAGTATAAAAACACCAGAGTGCCGTACTGAGCTGCACTATTCAAACATGACAGGAATTTCCTCCGTGTCACCCGGACTCCGGCCTCTGCTTAATAGTGTCTGTGTGTGTGCGTGTGTGTGTGTGTGTGTGTGTGAGACACACAGATGATGTTTGACTGAGGAGGGGAGACAGAGGAGTGACAGCTCTGCCTCTCAGATTCATCCCTTGCGGTTTGTGTTTCACAATGGGCAACACAATAATCTACTGTTGCAAGTGCAACAACTGGTCTGAGGTGTTAAGCCCTGCGTGTGTGTGCCTGTGTGTGTGTGTGTGTGCGTGTGTGTGCCTGTGTGTGTGTGTGTGTGTGCGCACGTGCAGCAGAACAAAGTGGAAACAGCTTGGCTGAAGGTGAATAAAGCCCCGGGGATGAAGGTGAATCATAAATACGTGATCAGCCAATTGCATCACTGGTCGAATAGGGCGTTTCAGGTTGAATCCCATGAATTTACAGGAGAGCCCTCCACACGTGTTCATTTACAGGCGACCCCGTGTCAAATCACAGCATCCAAGCTAAACTCTGACCCGTTTAGATTTGGCCTCTTGTACGTAAGTAGTGTGCGGTAGTACCGTCTGGACGCCTTGCAAGGAATCTTAAGAGAGGGAGAAGATTTCGTTGATATGCTGACATCGAGCGTTCTGCGTTTTTTTTGGTCGTTCTCTGTGAGTCCGCGTTGTTCGCATCGCTCTCTGAACGTCGAACGTCTTTTCAGTCCCGGGTGGATCGGACATAGAAAAAGTCCGCGCTGTTGCGCCTGCAGATGGTGGTCAACACCTGCCGCTGTTAAAAACTCGCCACCTGTCCGCTTTAAAAAGAGAGAGTAGAGAGCCCGGAAAAGGGAAGCTCTGGAAGAGTCCGTTATCTGCCTGATGGAAGGAAGAGGAGGAGGAGGAGGAAGAGGAGGAGGGGGAGGAGGAGGAGGAGGAGGTGGGGGGGGGGGGGTCCTGGTCATGACATCAGTCTGTGGTTGTCCGTCACGTGGCTACAGCGTTATTATGTTCCCGTCCTCCCTCATGCTCTCCTGGCTGCTACTGGAGGCGTGGGCGGGGTTTCCATTGTGATTGGCGGTGGCGGCGGGGCCCTCGCCCAGGGCCGCCCCGAAGCTGCTGGGCAGCGAGACGCTCTGTGGGAGGGGCCTGTGCGCCGCCGCCGCCGCCGCCGCCGGGTTGCTGTGCGTCCAGTTGGCGGCCAGGTCTCTGCTGAGGCTGCTGTTGTGGGAGTCGAAGGGCGTCAGGCAGTCGCTCTCCAGGATGAGGTCGCCGTCGTCGTCCTCCTCGTCGCTGTCTCCCTCCGCGATGCTGTTGCTGCGGCGACAGTGACAAATAGGGGCGGGGATGGACAAGGTTCGATCAGCATCGGCTCCCTCGTTTTGCTCCTGTTCTCGGCATATTCGTGTCGCGTCCTACCTGGCGGTGATGGGGTTGCTCTGAGAGGCCGGGCTCGGCGAGTCGTGCGATGGCGCCGAGCCGCTGGATCCCCCGGAGCCCACCGAGTTCCCCATGGAGGTCCTGCTGCCGCGGTGCACCACGTTGTTCCTCTGGTTGGCCGGTTTGACCGTCACAATCAGGTTGTGACTGTTGGCCACCATCATGTCCGTCACCTGGAGTCGCACAGAGGCATTTGTTGTTGTTGACGTCTGTCAAACACGGCTGACCATGATCGCTCTGCCTCGTTTGCCGGGTCTACCTGATCCAAGGATTTCCCTGCCACGTCGATGCCGTTGACCTCCAGGATCTCGTCGTTGACCGCCAGCAGGCCCGTGCTCTCTGCCAGGCCGCCGCGCACCAGCCGAGATATGAACACCCCCGGGACCTGCAGGAGGGGGAGAGGCGAGAATACTGTATCCATAGCCTCTACGGTGGGATTGTTTCTCTAGCTCTGCGGGTCTGAGCGGAGCGGTTCCCCTCACCTTCTCCACGCCCTGCGGCGTCACCCGCACGCTCACCCCGTCCCGGATGTAGAAGCCCAGGGGCTTGTGGGTGCCGTGCTTGTGGAGCCGCACGCGGCGGTGCGTCTCGGGCAGGATGTCCACGTCGATGATGGAGGAGATCTGCCTGAAGTCCTGCGGCAGGCCGATCATCAGGCCCGGCTTGCTCTTGGAGTGGGCGGAGCTGGAGCCGGTGGTGCGCAGGCCGCTCAGGCCCAGCCCCTTCTTGCGCCTCTGCAGCGAGTTGGTGGCAAACACCACGGGTTCATCCTCTGCAAGATACACGAGACAACAAGCGATTAGTCATGCGGTGGTCGTTATTAAATGGGAAATTAGTCCCATTGACCGAATGAATGTTTCGGTGATGATGGGGATGGTTGATGGGGAACACCAGGGTACGACATATCACGGTTTCACCTCAATAAACCAGACACACTGCGTATGAGGAAATGTGGCAGCCAGAGAGGAACACGAATCTGACTAAATAAACCTGGATTAGGGAACAGGCAAAATGACCCGATCACAGACGAATGTCGACAGCCCTTCGACTCCATTCAACTCGACTTCATTTAACTCGACTTGGTGGGTAGTTATAATACAATCTGAGAGGCCGGCGGGGCCCTGGGGACCAGCCAAACTTCCCAAAACGCACATTCATACTGATGATATCTGCGGCGCACGACGGAGTCCCTGAATCAAAATCTGAAACTCTCCTCTGATCCCAGCTGGGACGGGGCCGACGATAACCCCTCCGGTCGGAGGTGAGAGGGTGAGGAGCGCAGGTGACCCCTGGCAGCTCCTCCCGGGGAGGCGCTACGGGGGAGCATACTTGCGGCGCGCTATCACAGGTTTATCCGCGTAATCTAATCAGGCGGACCGGCACATCGGAATATTTTCCTTCGTTTTTGTCCGGAGGAGTATTAATACAATTGGGGTCCGAAAATATTATTCTCCGAGTACAATTTCGTGTCTGGATCCACCAGGCCCGCGTCTAAGCGCGGGAGGAATTCATAAATATTTGTCTTGCAATATTCACATCATTTCCTTATTTCACACCTCAGCGTGGACGTATATCCATTTCCTCTTTCCTCCTCCTGTTTGTTTTGATACGTCCCTGCCTGTGAAGCCACATCTGAGAGCAGCTGACGGCATGACCTCACCACAGAGACATCAGATTGGGGAGGACGGGATATTCAATAAGGGAACAGGTCTGACTTCTTCCTCTGCTGCTACTCCTGCAGCTCCTGGAAAACACTTTCCCAGCTCCACCCTCCCCCCAGACACCCTCAGATGGTGCATCCATCGCTGGATACCCACCACCCTCCAATCAGCCTCAACACGCACATTTGGTCTATATCGTAATGTGATTTCATATCCGGTCCAGAGGTGTGCACATCTCTCCACACTGACACTTGCACTGTGAGCGCGGCCCTCATTAATTTGCTCCACTGATGAGGGATTAAAACCTCAGGATTGTAGATGAGCGACCAGTGGGAGGGTTGGGGGTCTTTGGCAAGGGTGGGGGGGGTGAAGCAGATTAAACGCAGACAGATTTAATCTCGATCGATGCATAATCCCACCGTTGTTGTTGGGCAGCGGATGAGTCTTCTCTTTTGTCTCCTTGTTGGATGTATCATCCGCCTCTGTCAGCGTGCGTGTGTGTGTGTGTGCGTGTCCATGCAGACTCAGGGCCACACACACACACACACACTGGATTATTGCCAGTCTCGGGCCGGGCGGCATCTTTAAGCACCGCTGTGTGGCGAATGTGAAGGCCGCACAAAGGGTTACTCACGGCCGAGGCGACTCACCCCTGATCCCTTCATCCTCCGACTTGGTGACTGCGGAAGGAGCTGTGGAAGGCGCTGACACTTGACTCACACAGGCCTTCGTGGACAAACAGGATCGTCAGGACCATTCCCACTAATTGCCCGGCTCTTACAGCCCCAACGACAGGGCGCTGGGGCTGGACGAAGGCATTGAAAGGCGATGAATCACGGGCTTTGCAAAGCCCGGCGTTGGTGATGAGCAGCATTGTTTGCGCCCGACTGAATGACCCGGGAAGCAACTGCGGCCCAGCACTGAGCGCCGTGGCCTTTCCCTTCTAATCTGCTTTAGCCCGGGCATGGGCCGCGCCATCCTTTACTGGGCAAGGAGATAATGACGTCCCACAATGCACCGCAGCGGCAGCGTCTTAAGTCCCTCACGCGTAAACACGCGCAGATGTTAAATCCCGGAGGAGCGTAGCGGGGAAGAAGGGATCGCAGATCTCCAGGTTGCCTGTGATGGAGTGATTATAGCCTGTCTACCTGTCGAGCAATTAGCTGTTTGAACAAGCGCTTTCCCTTTCGCTGCGCTCCGTGCCAAGCACACGTGACCTCTGCCAGGACGCAGGCGCCGGTGCCTTGTTTGGAGAGAGAGTCGCAGCGGCCTCGCCCTCTCGGGGTTTCATCACGCCTCGTCTCTGCGGCCGGTATCGAGTCGAGCCGTCACCGCTCCGACTGAATCCCGACTGGCTTCATCTGGTAGTCAGACAACATTCGTCTTAGTAAAACGACCTCCCACCTGCCCGTGAAATCCCCCAAGCCACCTGAACGCGTATCGCTGAAAGTTCAGGCCGCTCGGTTTCACCTCACGAGGAAAGCAAACCACGGACCACTTCACCGTATGGTCCGGGCGTCTGTCACCCACCCCACACCCGGGGTACAGCTCTCCCGCCTCATTAACGAGCCCTCAAGCAATACTTCAGACGCGTCACGATTACGATCCACTGTTGGCCACTACTGAAAGCCTGAGTATAAAACAGTACAGACTGAAAGAATAACGTCTCCGAGCTGCAGTATGCCAGCTATGCGTGCCGAGGAACCACATTCTACCGGCACTTGTCGGACGGCATTCTGCGGCGCGGCTCCGAGGGCAGTATGACGACAAACAGCGTGTCTTCTCCCAGGTGAGCATGCCGGCCTGCTCGGCTCGACATACAACCCGACGTGGCTGGGAGATGCCTCGGCGGCTTCCGAGCAGTACCGTCGCCTGGCTTAACGCTGGAGGCGACCTGAGTTCGGTTCGCGCAGTTCTAATCGGCACGGGGCCTTCGGTCAGCCCTCCAGGAGGAGCTGCCGTTTGCCCCTGTTTGTGGAGATACGCTCACTCGCTCGGCGTGTGCCACTTTCAAGGACAGCTGTTATTTAGTCTCGGAGCAAGAAAAGCAAAGCGGGCGAGGGTAGCTTCTCTGCTGGAGACAAATACTTGACCCGCTGCATTCCTCATGCAACATTCTTCCTGACTGTCACACACACTCTGCTTCCCTTCACTTCGTCTGTGTGTGTGTGTGTGTGTGTGTGCGTGTGTGGGTGTGTGGATGGATGGATGGATGTGTTTGTGCATTAGGTCACTCCCCGAGCAGCAGTATCGACCAACGCAGAGCAACATTACTGTAAGATAAGGTACACTAATGCATATACTTCACATACATACACACACACACACACACACACACACACACACACACTGTGTGCGTGTGTTTGTGTGTTTCCCGACAAGACAGACAGAACCTCAGCGGATAGGGCCAGACTGAAGCCTGAAGGCACAGACACTGCTAAGCTCCCTCTAAACACACACACACCCACCCACCCACACACACACACACGCACACTCACCACACACACACACACTGTAGATTGATAGAAAGATATTGTGGCTTCTCTTTCCCCCCCCCCAAAATGAGACAAATCCTGTCTCGTAATGCTGTTTTGCAGTCAAAATGTAAATCCTCCGGCACGTTCCCGTTCGGACATTTCTGGTCTAATCCTGGGAAGTTCACGGCGGCATCATCCACAACCAAAACCTCTCGGGTACGAACCAGAAATGCTTTGAGAGTTGTCCAGAAGCTGTGTTCCAACAAAGCTCGTACTTTCGTGACTGGAAACGCTGGGATACCGACAGACTCTACTTTGCTTTTTTGCGAGGCGCTCCATCAGAGGCTGGACTCGGTCCCAGGCACCGGCTGCCCAGAGCTGGTGGGAACACGTTGAATCCAAATATTTTCATAGACATAGTATGACTGCTCACTTACTCAAAATAACGTGAGCTACCAAACACTGTCATACTGCCATAATTCCAGGTTTCCTGCCTCAAAACATGGATGGATGGAGGCGTAGATGGATGGACGGAGGGAGGGAAGTCACATTGCAAATTAACATCCTCATCACTCATTAGAGATGTGAAAAAAGGGCGCAGTCTCGCACATGGTGTCACATCGGCCATTACGCATAATGCTATTTATAGGGTCCGAACCGTCCATCTGACTATTGCAGCGCCGCCTCAGTCACCATCACTAAACATCGGACTGATGATCGATGATTCAGTTACTGATCTCACACTGAGCTCATAGTTCCAGGTCGAACTCAATGAACGGGGTGGCTGCTACAGTGTGAAGGCGTCTGGAGGTCAGTTTTGCGGGGACACTGAGGGGGAGCAGTGAAGCACTCTCATGAAGCAATATCAGGAGGCGTGTGTTTGTGCTGTGCTGGTTGTGTATTTATGCGCCGAGGCTGTGATAAAAACGCTCCATAACGCGCACTCGCGGCGTTAATACGGTTCGGTGTTTCATAAGCCGGGGTCAACATAATGGAATGCGTACATGTTATGACTGCGGGGGCTCCGTTTGTTGACGCGGAGGTCGATTTTCCCCGGGATTCACTGGGAACAATAAACGGCTCCAGTGTCAGCTCTGAGACGCGGCCCATCGTCCGGCCGGTGTCTGACTCTATCTGCGAACGCACCTGCCGCTGAAGCCGCACAACTCTGATCCCAGCAAATACGCCGAGCTTTCGATCGCAGGGGTACCTCATGCACCCAAAACGACGTCCGTGCCATCTCCAGCACGTTGTTAGAGCGCCGGGGTATAGGGCTGCGAGTCAGACACGCAGTGGTACGTGCACAGATGTTATGTTATCTTTCCACCTGCGCCACGTTACCAGGACTGACCCTTTATCACACAGCCCATTCAGAAAGGAAGAAAAAGCACAGAAATGGCTAGAATGTGAACCTCACTATTAAGTAGGTTCACAGCAATAAGGGCCCAGTGTTTGTTATAAATGTGATACTGATATTGATACCGAGATATATAGAGTGTTGTAAGCGTTTCATCATCCGTTATTGTTCTTGTATATCCCAAATGCGTCGTGTGCCTGACAATTACACCAGTCATAAGAACGTGTGTGTGTGTGTGTGTGTAACAGTGACCTCACTCTGTAGTGCCCACCATCTGGAGCCCACTGGGCTCGCCATATGGCTGAATCCATTGCAGGGCTACAATGGGGCTGTGCTATCAGTGGAGCGAGAGAGAGAGAGAGAGAGAGAGAGAGAGAGACAGAGAGAGACAAAAAGGGGGCACGGCATGAAACAACGGGCACGCTCCCTGCTCTCAGGTGTGGCTGCACTCCATCTCTGACGTACCGCTGCCGCTGGGAAACACAGGTTGCAGTTTCAGATCTTCAGAGGTCAGTTGAGTGGCCTCTCGAAGCCGGGCCAGCGTTGACTGCAGAGCTGCATAAAACCCGACTGTGTGAAACCATGAACCGCTGTTGGGACTCGCTCCAGTTGTCCCTGCCACGGCGCTGAGCTGATGCCAGCTCGGCTCGGAGCACGACAGGCATGCGTTCGCTCAGGGAGCCCGGTGAAAGCTGATGAGCAAACAGGAAGAAAATACACGCGTGTAACCGATAACAAGGCCCACTTACAGCCTCCCAGCCATGAGCGGGGCTATCGTTTGCATGACAGGCGTGACTCGTTTACCATGTGGTCCTGATAAAGCTCAGTGCAACCTCTGCGCAGTCCCTGAGAACTTGTTGGTGACAAACCCAGGCCCCAAAAAGTTCCTGAAAAGTAACCGGCTCTCATTGTGAATTCCACGCGCTTCCTCTCACCTCTCCGGAGCAGAGCGCGGAGGGTTTCAGATTCCCCCGGAGCTGTCTGGCAGTCCGTGTGAACCACTGATAAAGCTGCGAGCTGACAGCAGTAACCGCTCGAGGAGGACAGAAGCACGCTGATTTGGCCGTTCACTTACTTCCCTTTGGGCTTTGCAAACAGGAGGGGGGGGGGGAGGAAAGAAAAGAGAGACGCTTCCTTCCTTTTCAGTGTCGCTCAGCCACAGTCAGGCTGACGATCTGCTGGTGACATCAGGACTTAAAACAGCTTCTCTTACTCCCTATCTATTTATTCACTTATTACACCACAGTCTTTAGCCTTAAAATACAGGCGCCTCCTGAATGTGTCACTCTGAAGAACGCAGAGGAATGGACACTGAGCCCATGCCTCCCTGTACACACAACTTCCCAGGTGAAGTGAGTGAATCCACATTCACTCACTCACTCGCTCATTTCCTCACCATGTGGATAACAAAGAATACAGACAACCAGTGTACAGCGTGTGCTAGGGCTGCATCTCACACCTCTGGGCCATACAGAGTCTCCGATCCACCTACACGTGTGTGTTTCTGGACAGTGGGAGGAAACCAGAGAGGCACAGAGAGGCTCGGGGAGGACACGCAGACTCAGACAACACGCTGAGGCCTCGAGTCCGGATCAGGGTCCTCCAGGCTGCGAGGCGACAGTGCTATTCACCCAGCCACCCGAGACATTCAGAGACAAAAAAAAGCGACTTGTCTGTGTTTTGGCAAACGTCGCCCCCGCCGCCCTCTCCTCTCCCGGCGCTCACATCGTGTGCACACGCAGCGTTAGCCGTCTTGCGTGCGCCACATCCTACTGTAGCTGACTCATCTCGGCCAGATGAACGTATGAATGAGTGCGGATGGGAGGGCGTCTGGAGCGACGGCTGAGATACGGTGCTGCGACATACCGCAGAGAACCTCTCCCGCTCCCAGCCCTCCGACTATCTCTCTCCTTCTCCCAGCGTCTCTCTCTCTCTCTCTCTCTCTCTGTACGGCGCATTAATATTTGATCTCCTCCACCTCGCGCACACAGGCATCTGCAGCCGTCTTTAGGCCGCCTTCCCGTCCGCCACGGAGCCCCCGGTCGGAGGAGCTTTGCCACTCACAACTGGAACATTATATTAGTGCATTCCTGCATGTATTTATAGACGAGAGCGTGACGCCAACTGTGGCAGTGTTATACAGTGAGTGTGTGTGTTTGTGTGCGTACGCATGTGTGTTGGTGTTATTTCTGTGTCGCCCTCTCCCTTTCTCCTCCTCCTCCTCCTCCCAGCCCTCATCCTTCTCTCCCTCTGGCTGGAACGCATTTCCTTCTCTCCCTCTCTCTCTCTCTCTCTCCTCTCTCTCTCTCTCTCTCTCTCTCTCTCTCTCTCTCTCTCTCTCTCTCTCTCTCTCTCTCTCTCTCTCTCTCTCTCTCTCTCTCTCTCTCTCTCTCTCTCTCTCTCTCTCTCTCTCTCTCTCTCTCTCTCTCTCTCTCTCTCTCTCTCTCTCTCTCTGTCACGCTCACATACACAGCGAGCTTCGGGGCACAGGTATGCTGGCGTCTCTCTTATCAGCGCTCATGCCTGTTCTCCTGCGGGAATAATCCTCAGGTTCACCTTCTGAGAGCCACCTCATCTACCCACGCTCATCTACCTTAACGCCGGCGATGTTCGGGAGGGCTTTAGGCTCTTTGGCTAAATAGAAACGGGATGATGTCACAAACATAAACACTCATTAATAACCCTAACGGAAGTGGAGGCATAATGTATTCACAGCCGCTCAGAGAGAAGCAAAAGGCTCCGGCAAAGAGTTGGAAGGTTGTCATATTTGTGTTGAGGTAAAACGAATGGCCGTTTGAGGGGAAGTTCAAGCCCGGGCTGGACTGCACCGTTACCGCGGTTACAGCTGTGTTATGATGCCGTTACCACAACTTCCAGGGCAATAACTCCACGCCGGAAGTTGTGGTACCAAATCTATGGAGCCGCTCAAATGCCAATATTTGTACTGTGAAGTGTAGAGCTTAATCAGAGCCCGTGTGAAGAACTGTTTTCGGGGGCCGCTAGCAAAACACTGTTGATTCATTGTTGGAGCCTGACACGGGTCCTGCTACGGCGGGACCGCAGAACTGTCGCCATGGCTACTATTGTGACACTAATACAGGTCTGTTAGCTAGGGCTAGCCTTTAGTGCTGATGCAGATGGATGTAATTCACATGCTGCATTAGACATCAACCTCCTCTATGTAATCCTTTCAGAGCGTTTTACACCATGCCCATCACACCACCACACATTCTCTCCTTCTCTCTCTCTCTCTCTCTCTCACACACACACACACACACACAGAGCACACAGTGATGGCAGTGAGTGGGGCTGGTATGATTGATGAGGTCTTTTAGAGTAAGATAATCCCACTCAGTGGCTAATGGCTTACAACACCAGATGGGCCCGCTATCACTTTCTCCGTCTCTCGCAGTCTGCGTGAATCACACACGGACACGTGTAAACACGCCGAGCGCCACGAGCAGAGGACGCAGAGGATGAAGCGGAGCGGGGCGAGTCTGAGGACGGCCGTGGAGAGAGACAAAGGGTCACGAGGCCGAGCCCTGGGAAACGGCGTGGCCTCCGGCCCCTCTCGACAGAGAGAAGCAGAGGTAGTCGCGGTCCAGCCGCCATGGGGTTTGCATAGACGGCTGGGGGTTATGATGGGGAAAAATGGGTCTCTCCACCACGGTCCTGATGCGTTCCGTCCAGCCCGAAGCACCAGGGGAGAGAGCGGCGGCTTCGGCTGCGCGAGCCCCCCCGCTCACGTGGCGTCTGAAGGGGCATTGCACTTCGGGGAGGATAAATGAAGTGATTGAGTGAGTACATTTTCAGATGGCTAACTAACGGCCTAATCCCTTCTAATGAGGTGCAGGCAAGCTTTTAAAAGCACAATGGAGATTACATTACGCCTATTGCATTATTCCCGCTGCAGTGTGTGTGTGTGTGTGTGTGTGTGTATTGGGGGGGGGGGGATACAGAGTGTGCTGGGTTGCTGGATGACGTCTGAGTTATTTATCCCAGCCTCGGCCGCTGAGCTCGCAGAGTGAACTCGGCGGGCCCGGGTGCCATGTCCCTCTCCGCCGCCGTCTCTGAACTGTCTTCCTCCGGCACCCTCCTCTTCCTCCCACACCGCAAACCTAATCCGATTTAACCAGCTGCTTGTCTGCGACTGCGAACAATAGGCAGCACATTAGCGGTCATGGCTTGGTGGATTCTGCGCGACGCCGAGGCCCAGGGAGAGGAAGGTGCGCTCAGACAGGACGATGCCGTGTAGGTGGATGGATGCTGTCATTCATGATGCTGTTGAACATCTCGGTTTTGTTCCCTGCTCTACTAGCATGATTTGATCAGTGTTTCTGTACCTCCCTGCTCTGGTCCTCTCTTGACTGTCCTAGCTCGCACCTGTCCTGTGTTGCCTCCGCACCAATCAGGTGCTCCCCCTCTCCTTTGTGCCCCCCCAGCTGCCCCTCATGTTCTTTGACTCCGATGTGTGTCTATTTAAGTCTTGCGTGGCGTTTCTTTCCTTGCTGGGCCCCGAGTAAGAAGTAAGTCTGAATCTCTACTAGCCAGTGAGCTAACATGGGTCTGCTGCATGTGCCGTGGCAGCTGCACACTCGTCTAAAACCAGATCCAAGGGGCGACATTTCGTCAACAGAACAGGTATTCGCTCATATTCTTTTTATATATAACTCTGTCTCTCAAGCAATGCAGAAGCAGTGCCCCAGAAAAATGAGATCTCAGCTCAGCCTAAGCCGCCGGTGACAAGACATCAGGTGGGGGGGACGTGTGTGGAGATGTTTCATGGGGGCAACGACAATAGAAGAAGAAGCAGAAGTCGATCACGTACTTTTCTTACCTTTCTTGGTAATGATGATGCGCAGCAGGGGGTTGGCCGAGCGCACCGCCTTGTGGAAGTTGTCGTCGTTGTTGATGGGGAGCAGGTCCCCGTGGACGTCGGCGTACCCCAGCAGCACGTCCACGCCCGGGATGCGGTGGATGGTCTGGAGGAGCAGGTAGAACTCCTTGAAGCCGCCCGGGCCGTTCCTCTTCAGGGCGAAGCGGCGGTACTCGGCCTCAAACTGGGGAAGACCAGCATCGTGTCAGATTATCCATACATTCCTCTTCAGGCTTAACATACTACATAATTCTTCTTTCCACACATTGTGTTAGAGCAAGGATGCAAGTTTACTCTCTGAGCGCACTCTATATAGTCAGAGAGAATCTCAACCCTTGCTACAACCTTCTATCTTCATCAGTCCCAGGCTAAACAATGATGTTAGAAAGCGTCTGTCTCTGTCCCCCGTCAGAGCTCTTTCTCATCGCAGCGTCTTTGAGCATTTTCAGGTGCAGAGCGCAGAGAGTCACGCTTCTTTGCGTGACTAGGAGGCTGGTACGCTGCGTGGGCGCGGGTCTTTGTGTGGACTGTGTGCAGCCTCTCTTTGTGCCCCAGAGTGGGCGATCGAGGGCTGCGGCCGGCGGACACTCCATGCGGTTGGCGTGTCCGAGCACCGCTGCGACGTCCCTAAGCTCTCTCTGGTCGCTGCCAGCCGCAGGTAGCGGCCCGGCTGCACATGATGAAGTCGCAGACGATGAGGTCTCCAATCGGCCCCGACGAGCACGCTTTTGGACTGCGGGATGAAAGCAGCTCTTCTGCCAGAGTTGGGAGCGACCGCAGCATGTGCCCCGCACTCCGCTCAAAATACCGCGCGCGCGCCCCCGGGGTGTTGCGCAATGCCACGTGCCTCGTCGCCGATCGCCGCTCTCGGCCTCGCTCTCTCGGCCTCGCTCTCTCGGCCTCGCTCTCTCGGCTTCGCTCTCTCGGCCTCGCTCTCTCGGCCTCGCTCTCTCGGCCTGTTTTCCGACTACCGTGTATTCTGGGTGCGCGCCGCACAAAGCAGCACTCCCCTAAACTTCACCGCTTCGAATCACTCAGCATCCCTCCGCTCGACCCGGCCTCATCAATATTCATCGGGAAGCGTCTGGACGCTCGGATCCATCAGCGCCACGTGACGCGACGGCAGCCGATGCGAGAGTCGAGCGGCCTCGCCAAAATGCGCTCAGCTTGGGCTGAGGACACCAACACTGGTAGTTGCGATGCTGAAAGTACTTGATCGGAGCTAAATGGATTACTACAGGAGAAATAGGTTAATGTTATTATAGGAGCAACATTAAATAATGGATTAACAGGACTAGTGCCTGAACTGGCTGTGTTGGGAACGCATTACTGATCACAAGGAAACGCAGCCCGTCTTAATGCGGCGGCGGAACAGTAACAGCCTGTGTAATTCAGATTATGACGGAAACACAGACTCTTTGGGAAGACTGAGTGAGTGAATGAGTCTAGCAATTACCAGCCTCACAGTCTGCTGATTAGTTCATTTAGCAGCGCTCAATAAACATACTGTACAGTGACCCCACCACAATGGCAACAGACGGCACGTCTTTGCAAGGAAACGGCGTTTTTGTCCCAGTGATTTGACTGTTGGAGCTGCGCAGCTTCGTCATTGTGCTGCAGGACAGGACGTTTCAGACTCGTCAGCGGAACCAGGCCCGACGTGATGATGACGAATGGATCCAAGGAAATCCTGCACAAAGCACTGAGACGGCGCTTGAAATGCAAATGAGCTTCAATCCAAAATATTTACCTCAGCAATAATTCATCGCCACCTGAGAGCGAACGCTACGACGAGAGGAGCATATTTCAGGGTTTTTTTTGCCAGCGCAGTACTGGTGATCAACGCCTCACAGGAAGTGGGTCCCCGGGACCTTTCTGTTGATCTGCATGTTCTCCTAGTTTCTGAGTGGGTTTTCTCCAGGTACTCCGATCTCCTCCCACAGTCCAGAAAACATGCATGTTTAAGTCATTTGGAGACTCTAAACTGCCTCCAGGTGTGAGTGAGAGTCTGAAAAGTGTGTGTGTGTGTGTGTGTCCTGTGATCGACTGGAGACGTGTCCAGGGTGTAGTCCCTGCCTTCGCCTCATGTGAGCTGGGATCGGCTCCAGCACCCCCCCCCCCCACACCCCCTCCTCCACCCCCAACCCCAACAACACTGTTTGGTCCAGAGCCCGTGAGACGGACCATTTTTCAACTTCGAAGACGTTTAAAAAAACCAAAGCGCTATAAGACTCACAAATGTATATCCAATAGAGCGCATCGATCAATGGTGAGCGATGTGGCCGGGGCGGCGTGGAGCCGCAGGTGGAGGGGGAGATGACGTCCCACCAGAATACTGAGAGCGCCCCGTCTTGTCTGAGCGGAGGGCCCTGCAGCCTGCAGTGGCTCCACAGCCCGACACATCAACTCCATAGAAACATCCCCTGCAAACCTGGCCCACACCGCTGGAGCGGCGCAGCCTCACGCAACATGTCACACGCGGGTGTAAATAATTAATTGTCCGGCCATGAATCACCATTCGTTGTCCTCTGAGGACTGATCTGATTTGGATCGGTTTAGCCGCCACCTTCCCAAGACGGTGCAGTGTATGAGGGAACGCTCCGACGCACCTGCGGGTGAGTCTCAGGCATTCGTGGCGTTGCCTTCAAGTGACCTGTAAGTGCGCTGAAAGCTTCACTCACAGCATCAGAATTAAAAGGGCCCCTCGTGCAGCCCAGTGCCCCCGTCAGTGTTTCACTGCCATACATCATGTTTTGGTGATCAATATTACACCTGCTCTAAAGCAGCCTTTGCTTTACGTTTAACGACATCGATGTTAAAGGTCGAGATGAATGACAGCTGTAGCGGCGCGGTATTGTTTTCATCTTTTCACCTTGTATCTGTGTGTGTGTGTGCGTGTGTGTGGTTTAGAGCACTGACAGATGTTTTCAGGTATGTCTGTCTGTGTGTTTGTCCCAGATCTGTTCAAACAATAGCATCTCGTCACGCGGTAACCAAACCATACAGGTGAGTGACCGAGATCCAAATGAACACCTGGTTTGGACATGGGTGTGATTCGACCCATCGTGTAAAAATGCGGTAATGACCGGTGAGCAGCCATGAGTCACAGGATCATCAGGTTGATGTCAGTCGTGGGTTAGGGTTGGCGTGGTCCCATCGCAACATCGCCTAACCAATTTATACTCTGCTGGATTGATAAACCCGCAGCGGAGCGTCATTTCCCGTATCTGATTCAATATATCGCGCAGTATCGTAATGGGATCTTGAATGTTCATGAATACATAATCAGCACAGTCGGGGCCGGGCCAGGATTGGACAGGCTGTGCATCAGAGCCGACTCAGTGTCTACAATACAAACTTCAACAGAAAGACCCTTTTTAAATACCCATTATAAATACTGTTATATTTTCCAGCTCCAATATACTTATGTGTGGTTGTGCTAACAGGTGGAACGGAGGTTTGAGAGAAACAGGGAAAGAAATTCATGTTGATGGTTAACATGAGGAAAACAAGACTTCCACATAACACGCTGTGTTGTATAACTTCAGTTATAGTCCAAGCTAGTATTGTTATGAATTGAACACACACATAAACAGGTGCGTATTAGGTATCATTTATGGCCTGGCCATAAAATAAAAGATCATGATCACATGGGTTTAACATGTGATTTTTCTGATCCTGGGCCATGGTGGGGTTCACCCTGGACAGGTACTGGGTCCACTGCCAGTTCAACACTAACGCACATTCACACCTGTGGTTAACTAACCTGTACCCTGCTGACAGTCCTGATGAAGCCTCACTGTTTTGTCATTTAAGCTTTTAGTGAGGAGCCAGTTTATAATGAATACACTTGGAAAAATGCATTTTTATCAAACAATCAAGGTGTCAGTGAAAAAAAGTTTGGACATTCCCCTGATATAAAACACCGTTCAACCACCCTATCAATTACCGAGATGCCTACTGAAGCCCATCACTGGTGCAGGGCACTGTGTGCATGCCTGTGGCTCTGGTTTTGGACCTAAACACAACGGTGACAGGTAAGTGACTGAAGAGAGGAGGAGAGGAGAGGAGAAGAGAGGAGAGGAGAGGAGAGAGGAATCACACTGTGACAGTGGGATGAAGCGGGGCGCCAGCTCCGGATCAGGGTGTACAGCAGCAGGCGCACCCAGACACACGGCACGTACCACTACGACGGTGCTGGCATCGAACCAGAGCCCCCCCCCCCCCCCCCCCCCCCCCCCCCCCCCCACTCCCCCCCCTCACCACACACACACACACACGCACACAATCAATGAAAGGATCCATTAGAGCAGCACTCACTTTGCTCTTGACCTCCACCACGGTGTCGCTGAGTCTCAGCGGGGTCCGGTGCAGCTGCTGCGGCTGCTGCTGCGGCTGCTGCTGCCGCGACATCCTGCTCCTCTCCCGCTCCTCTCCCGCTCCTCTCTCGGTCTGGGGCTGTTGCTGCCGCTCCTGCCGCTCCTGCTACTGCCACTGCGGGTAAAACCATCCACCGGAACTATAGGTTCCTGCTCCTCGCCTCCTCCTTCGCTGTCCTCGGATTTACCAGAGGTGGGAAAAAAACCCCAAAACAATTCACAAGCCCGGTTCGCTGTGGTGGTGATGTCCCTCGGTGTTTGTTATTAATAATAACGGAGAGGAATAAAGGGGGGGGCCAGGTCCGGCTCCGTGTGTGTTTGGATGCGTATGTGTGTGTGTGTGTGTGTCACCGCGGTCTGTTGTCATTCGCTGACGTGCGGAGATACATACGCACGCACGCACGCGCACGCAGAGAGAGAGAGAACACGCGGGGCTCGAGGCAGGTGGAGTCCAGCAGATCCAGTATGGGACTGGAGGCGCTGGTGGAACCAGTCTTCCTCCTTCCTCCCTCCTCCTCCTCCCTCCTCCTGTTCCTGCTCCAACCTGACGAGGCTGGAGCGCAGGGGGCGGGACATGGTGCTGGAGCAATCACACCACAACACTACTATTACACTATTACACTGACACCGCCGCTACTACCAGTCCAAACACCCCCAGCCCAACACCACATACAACACGCTGAACGTCCCTGGGGCTGTACCCTGTTTTATACATATTATTAATGATACTATGTACATAGCAGCGTATATTCGAGTTCAGATGGATAGTATAATCAAGAGTCTAATGTACAGCATGTAAATAAAAATTGTCAAAAATGTTTACCTAACCCCCACCATTACAACCATTTACAATACATTAAAAACATAACATGAAACTGTGAGACAGGTTTACGGGTTGAGAAATTGTTATTGTTTATTTTCATCTTTTCATGATGGCACTCGATAGATAGATAGATAGATAGATAGATAGATAGATAGATAGATAGATAGATAGATAGATAGATAGATAGATAGATAGATAGATAGATAGATAGATAGATAGATAGATAGATAGATAGATGGATGGATGCTCAGAGCAGCTACAGTGAGAGGTGAGAGGTGTTGTTCACAATGGACATCGTCCTCCTCTCAACCACCTACTCAGTGTTGTTCAGAGGGCAGTCTGGGACAGAGCTGGTCTCCTTCAGCTTGTTCATCCTGCTCCAGTCCCTTTTCAGTTTAGAGCTATCCTTGTCCTCCGGCGCTAACAAAGAATTGGTTTCAATTGGTTTCACATCGGTTTCATCAGAAATGTCTCAGTCTCAATTTCGTAAACTTTCTTTCTTCTCTGTCTTAGGTTTAATAGGTAATATTATGATCTGTTTGTGCTCAGATTTGGCACTCTCATGCCAATCACATATAGGCTTTACTCTTGAGCCAGAATCAGAGGAGGAATCAGTTACTGAGGGAGAAAAAGCACTGCGTACAACATTTCAGAAACTTATTACACAGACATTTATTATAGACACATAGTAAATGGGCAGCCAGTTAAAGCCGGCGACTCTTGTCCACCAAGCTGTATTTGAACTGGCTGTAACTATTTTAGAGGTGGGGATGGTGTATTTTGTGTCACACTCACATTTTATGTAACATTATTTCTCTACTCAGGTCTCAGGTTCTCACAGTCTCACAAGAATAGATAGCAAATTTAAAGTAAAAGTGTTTCATTTTTCATCCTCGCTCCTCTTTAACATATTGATGTCACGGATGTTATTGGTCTACAATGTTAGAATAAATCAAAGGGGCAAAGTATATATATATATATATATATATATATATATATATAATAAAGTATATGCAATTCACGTATGTGCAATTCACATGCACACTTTCCTAAGCAGTGTATAGTATTACAGGATGGCAGCATTTATATTTGGAAGCAACTGGAGCTTCTGAGGATTAAATGGTTCCATCTGAATATGACCTTACAAAAAGAAGAAAAATAACACCCCGCTGACAATTTTTGTAGGATTTAATATAGTATGCTTAATATAGTATGCTTTTATTATTTGCTATTTGGAATGCAAAACCTCTCAAGCTTAGTATCTCAAACCTGCTCGTAGCATACGTTGAATCCCATAATTCCCTCATTGTGGTGCTTAATCCTGGAAAGTTCACACATAGTTCAGTTATGAAGATAAAGGAAACCACAGTGTGTTGTCAAACACTACCTGAGCCTTTTTGAACCCTGCATATTAAAGCACTTCAGCACTGGTTTTAGTTTTTGCTCGTCGCACAGGCCAATTGAGTCCAGCATGAAAAGTTGCACAGGGCGAGAGCCCAAGAGCTGTTAGCATTTGATGGCTCTCTTCTTTTATCAGTCAGTGTACAGATCCAATATTAATGCTCATGCCATTTATAATTCTCTTTCCAGCACACTCTCGCCTATCATTGGACCGCCATCATGACTGAGCCTCTCAAAAAGAATAAAGCGATGGAGCCTATGAAGATGGAGATGTTTGTGATTTACAGACACGACACAACTTTTTCAGTCCCTTCTGTGTACCACTTTTTGTGCAAAAACACAAGAGCAGTTTCTTTGAATGTGAAAACAAAAGTGGTTAATACCACCAAAATATGAACATACACAGGAACAGCTAACTTAACTGTTGAGTACGAGACAGCATACTGCTTAAAATGTTTAAGACTACTGCTCATTGCAATTAAAATACCTCGGGGCCAAGACATTTAGCCCCTTGGCTGAGTCTTAACTTTTTGACAATGACCATTCATACCATGAAACCCACAATTACCGCCTGTTGTCACAGCTTTCTGTGCAGTTGACAGATGTTATTCAAGGACTCTCTGCTGGTATACATGGATTATGACCACAGATATAACAAAGCTGTTGGCTTAGAAGGCATGCACGGATGTGACACAGAAAACAGCACATCTACTGAGAAAACCTGTTGGCATCCCTGCAGATATACAATCAGTCATGCAGCTCATCATTTCAAGGGTGTAAGACAAGGACTGGGCTTTCAATTGAAGTGTTTCAAAAAGAAAATGTTAACAAGAATAACAAGGCATCATTGATTCACCTCGCAGGCACCTCTTACGAAAAAGGGCCTCTGGTCCTCTAACAAAATTAACCTTCAAGCGGATTACGATTTTAGCAAATTTGCTCCTGTAATATTTTCATTTATAACACAGGCTGATTTCTTTTAGCATATGATACTCCTAAGTTTCCAGTTTGCAGATGTGGTTAAAAAAAAGAAGAAAAAAACCCTTATCAGTTGATTGCGATGAGCAAACGGTAAGCCTTAGTCACTCACTGTGCAGTGCGTTTCACAGACAAAATGTCATAACACGTCAGACCTCTATCTGTATCTCTATCTGTGTTTGAATTTTTAGAAATCAACGAGAAAATGATTCATTGTCGTGTGTGGAAACGGCCTAGGACAGAACACAGGCTCAGCATGTTTTGTTTGAGCTTTTCACCTCTTCTCTCCCTCCTTCTCAGTTTTCCCTCCCTCAGATTTATACCCTGTTCTAACCTAATCCAAATCATTTCAGTACCAGCCTGTACTGGGGCCAGTGTGTGTGTGTGTGGGTGTGTGTGTACCATGGTAGGACCTGCTTATGTAAGGGGCTGTAATTACCAACAACATGTAAGCCTTCCAGATAAGGATTAATTCCAAGAGAGAGGAGAGAGAGCAGTAAATGAAAATATGCTTTTTCGTGATTCACTATCTGTGTCCTTATTCCACGCCCTTCACATTTTCTTCTTCTGAATCCCATCCTTCTGCTACACTCCACCCTCCTTTTTCCTCACTTCCCCTTCCCCTCTATCACATCACCGCTTCTTGTCTCTCACTTCATGCCTCCTTTACCCTTGCTATCACCTATCTTCCTCCCTCACCCCTCCTCCTCCTCCTCCTCCTCCACCTCCTCTTTCTGTGATGGTGTGTTGAAGGAATGCGAAAAAAGGGTCGAAAAAGGTTGGGAAAGGGAGGACTTAGATTGACAGTGTTAACCTCAGCTCACAGTTTGCCAGAACTGCGATGCCTGTGTTCAGTTTGTGTGCTGTTTGTGTGTATGTGTGTGTGTGTGTGTGTGTGTGTGTGTGTGTAGGAGTTTAGTTCTGCGTGGCTTCTTTTCGATGCTGCTGTCAGGTGAAATTTGATGACAAATGAGGGAACGTTTTGGACATTTGGAGTTTTTATCCTCATGTCTGCACATCACAGTTAAAGGATTTGATTAAAAAGAATCAAATAAAGTTGGCACTGCTTGTTTGCTGCTTGTTGTCATCCAGCCTTACCGGGAGCGGAACAATACTAAGACATATAGATTGACCAGAGAAAGATAATAACAGGTGTGTTCATCCTGCAGACTGGAGAGGAGTGTGCTCAGCAAATGCTTAAATGTGCCACAGCACTCTGTGAAGACACAAAAGAGCAAAGGTCACTGAGCGATGGATATTGAATGGGTTCATCCTCTGGGGAGAGGGAAGGTACTCAGTAAAATCCATGATAATTAGCCTGTTGTCCACAGGAGAGCACTTTGGCCTGACTGTGGTGCTGGAAGAAATGTTTAAGTGTCACCATAAATGACTCTAAATCATCTTCAAACTACCACAACACCCTACGGGCCACCATAGTCCTGTTGTCTGGGCATAACAATCTACGTATATTGTATTGAGATACACAGCAAAGGCTTAAAACAGGAAAGTCCCTGAGCTGCTATCAACCCAGTCATGTACTTCAACTTATGCATGAATTAAGATTCCTCTCCGCATCTTGTCGTAATTTCCATCACCTGTTCACAGCCCTTTAACCTGTGGAACAAGTAGCATCCTCTTTCACTTATCATTTCACGCATCATAACTGCTTATTTCTGGAATGAGGCCTGTGTGACTCAGAATGGATACAGAAACCATGATGTATCCACCGAGACATGGTTTCCTGTGATGATTTGGAAATCATGATAAGGGTCCAGTTCTTTCAAACTAGAGTTTATATTGTCAGTTTGACTTGACAAAGCTCCCCTAGAGCTGGAGAATTACACAATCACGTTAGTAGCCTGAGAAGGACTTCCCCTGTCCTCTCAGATTCACTGTGGGGAGAATAGAGGAGATCAGTGGGAGCCCATGGCTCATTTTTGCCTCAGGCAAAATAAGGCTTGGGCCTCCTCACAGGTTAATCCAGCCCTGTCATGCAAGCACTCTGTGTCATGAATGGACCATTTACTGGAAAAAAGCCCATTTCCCATGTCGGGGCTTCAAGAATTATTATTATTTTTCGACTGAAACAGAGCGACCACTGTTCCCATTCAGACAATTTCTGCCCACCAGCTGCAGGAACCAGCGGACGGGTCGACAGGGCTCCTGCCCGGGGATGAAACCGGGGTGCTTTCTGTGACTTCACGAACCTGCAGCCCCACCCAGGAACCAGTGAACTCATACCTAGTGAATGTGAACCTGAGTCACAGCTCAGGTCTATCCCTTTGCTTTCCTGCTCCTTCCTCTGGGGATGAAGGAGTGAGTGAGAGAGCGAGGCAGAGACACAGAGCGGTGTGTATGTGATCAGGAATGTCAGCTATGTGGACCGGTCAACCTGTTACTGCTTTTAATCTGGTGCCCCCCTCTCCTCTGCTGCGTTTTCCTCGTTCCTTTTTCATGTCTTATCTCCTCCCTCATTTTCATTCCTCACTTCTTGTGTTTCACTGTTCCACGCGCCACAGTTTTCTCTCCCCTGCTTCTCTTTTCTTCTTTTTGCTTTTCTCACACGTTCCTGTATATTTTCTCTTTTGCTCTTCTCCGCCTTCTATGGTTTTATTTCTTGTTGTCGCTGTCACAGCCACACAATGCGATATGCTTTTCCTCCCTAAACACTGTTATTATTACCGTTCTTCCCCTGTGCTCCTCTTCACACCGGTGAGGTTGTCACTGCTCTGAATAGGAACCGCTATTTCCATCACTCAGACAATAGATGGCAGACGTGAACGCGGGGATACGATATGAAACCTTTATTTAGTCCTGTGAGTCACGCTGCACACAAGGTGCCTCACTCTAGGTCCGCCTCACGTATGTCCGTAATGTGTGGTATGTCCCGGCCTCCGGTCTGGGTAGGTTCGTTTCGTGTGTCAGGGTGTGACAGGTGGCGACTGGAAGGACAGGTTTTTATCTGAGTCAGGTGACTTCATTCATTTCCAGCTGCCGTCCACTCTAACAATAAAGGGCGGATTTTTCTCTCTCTCTGTCACCCACACACATGCACACATATATACACACACACACACACACACACGCTCTGACATACAATAGCACGTGAGTCAGGCCTCTTGTCTGCTTGTCACTGTGGCATCTGCATACCAGCAAGCAGATGATTGAGTGATAGCTTTTGCTGCTCATACTGTATGTGGGAACAATGGCGGTGACGGTCTAAATATATATTATAAGGTTTTGACAACTGTTTTTGTGTTTCTCCATAAGTTTTCAAAACTGGGTTGAGTTTCTCTGTTTTGAGAAGTTTTAGATGCACATTTATCAAACTCAAGTGTTAAAAACAGTATTTATCTGTTCTAGTAACTGTGTGAAAAGTTTCTCCTCATGTCTGCCTGGGGGTTTTCCAGTTGCTCTGGTTTCCTCCCACAGTATGTTGGTTGCATGTTTTGGTTGAATGGAGACTCTGAATAGACAATGTGTGTGTGTCCTGTGGTGGACCGGTGACCAGTACTTTCTGCCCTTGCCCTCAAAACAATGACGATGGATGTTGTACAAATTTGTGGAAAATCAATTTAATTAATAAGAGATTTGTTACAGGTATGTTTTGAGTAAGAAAGCACACAGAGACAGCACCCTCTTGACCAGATGAGGGACACTTTTTCAGGTGATCTACAGTGATTGGCTCAAGTCTCAGACCTACTATACATCTCGACCGGGACGTCACAACATCTGTGGTGAGTTTTCAGTTCCAGCTGCGACTCAGAGTTTAACAAGTCAACACCGCTAACAAACTCCCTCCATGTGCAACTGGATACTGGATTTCCTCATCAGCCAACCCCAGGATATCGGACCAGGCAAGCACACATCCTCCATCCTGACCATGACCGAACAATGTCAGCTTTATTCCACAACAGTTCAATGACAAGGTTCAATATGAAGAGAATATCAGGCACGTCTGCCAGCTTATCCGCCCTAACAGGCATAGCTGTCAAAAGAGATGCACAATAGATACTCACATACACCAGGTCATAGTATGAAACATCTTATTCACCAATACAATATTAATGGAATACTCAGTGGAATACCAAAATAAATACTAAATAAATAAATAAACTTTAAGCAGCATATGTCAGGTAATATATTGACTTAAAGTGCTAATAAGGGGACTCAATGAAGCTACAGCTGGATAATCTTTCTTATATGTAATAAGTGTCACTTTTGTTTTTATGCTGTTTTTATCATTGCACAGATGGGGTCCATTTAAAAATGTAATCCAAACTTTAAGCCCGTGATGCATTAAAAATAATAACATATGCATAATCTGATTTTAGCCAAATCTCTAAGCTTAAAATACATTTTGAAAAAGAACAAAGGACATATACAGGGAACAAAACAGAGTCCAGAGGTGAGGACCAGCAGGATAGAACAGTCACCTATTGTTGTAGACTGACTTTGAATGGATGCCTTTAAAAACTTAAGTAGTGCGACAACCACAGTTTATATGTTACACCTGAGAACAGCAGCGGGTCATGTGGGGCAGATGCATTCCTCTCAGTCAAAACACATGGGCGTCTGGAATGTGGACGAGCCTGTCTGCTCCTCTGTCAGCCAAGGCATTCAGACCTGTATGCCTGCCTGCCTGCCTCACACACACACACACACACACACACACACACACACACACACACACACACACACACACACACACACACACACACACACACACAAAGATAGACAGAGAGAGAGGAGGAAATTCAATACAGATTAAATATGATAACTGATACACCAAAATACTAATAAAGAAATACAGCAGTCAAAGCTGCTTGGTTGATTGCCATCATTTTGTCCACTGAGGAATGACCTGTTCTCTTTAACTGACTGACTGTTTTGATTGTTTTTCAAACACATTTGCGTGTCCGAAGTGAAGCTTCATCGATCATCTCCGCTGCTTGACATGGTGTCTGGAGGAAGCTTTTGTAAGGTGCTGTGATTTCCTGTGGATTTGACCTCTGAACCGTCTCTCAGCTGTTTGTGAAAACCTCGGACACGCTGTTCTCTGGTGACATCTGCTGGTTGACATGGTCAGTTGCGGTAAGATCTGCTGGAGCTGGAGCTGGAGCTGGAGCTGGAGCTGGAGCTGGAGCTGGAGCTGGAGCTGGAGCTGGAGCTGGAGCTGGAGCTGGAGCTGGAGCTGGAGCTGGAGCTGGAGCTGGAGCTGGAGCTGGAGCTGGAGCTGGAGCTGGAGCTGGAGCTAAATCACTGGTTTCATGCTGCAGCCATAAGGGGATTCTGTGAGAATATTAAAATGCACAACAAACAGCCTCATATACAAGACGGGGAGCCGAGAAGCTGAATCATCGCACGTATAGCTACGCACATACATTCACGTGCACAAAGGTCTGCCACACCTCTCTCCCATTAGTCATTCTGAATCATTACTGTTTAATGTACAGAGAAACCAAAAAGTCCCAGATGAATGAGCATGTGTCGAAAGGAAAAGATCTTTTTCATCACCAGGGTGAAAGGAGGAGTGTGTGTGTGTGTGTGTGGGGGGGGGGGGGACTGAATAAATCATTGGGAAATGAATATTAATCACAGACGTGGCGGCACATGCTGATCTGTGTGACTGATGCAGTGAAGGGTTACAGCTACACACATACGCTTGTCTCCAGAGTTGCTGATGTGATGGATTCAGACCTCTCTCGCCTCAGACCATCGCGGTGTTTTGTACACCCTGGAGCGTCTCCCAGCATCGCACTGGCAGAACTGGGGCTGATCGCCTCTTTATTACGCGGTCTCACTGGTTCCTCTGGTCCTTCTCCAGACCGCCCACGCTGTGGCAGCAGCATCACACGGATACTGCAGCACTCCCAGCTCAGCCGCTGCAGGGTGATCGGTCAATCACATCAGCACCACTGCCACCATGAGGAGGAGATGAGTGGAACATGTCAGAGAGAGAAGTCTCTGGTGTCACCCTGCCCCCGGTCTGATTGTAATTATTTGCTCCAGTCCTCTTTCTTTCTTTTCTCCACTCACAAAACTATGCTTCAGTGAGCTTCTCATTCCTTGGAGAAAAAGCGCGGTGTCCATTTTAGAGAGGCAAAGTAAGCGTGTGCATCATGTTACGGCTGCTAACTGATGTGTTTCATACAAGTAAGTTGCAGAGAGAACGTCAGTGACTCCGTGTCCCTATACTCTGCAGACTGTCTGTATACAGTCTTCCCAGCTCTGTGCGTTGATGAAAATCTACAGAATCAATAAAAAGGGCTGGTTCTGGAGTTTTATTCCCACTCAACCAACCTCCTCGAGCAAAAATTACCGGCCTGATGTAAACCCAAACATCTGGACATATTGATTTACCAGCCTTTTGCCTCAGTAATTACTAAAATCCCAGAGGCTGCACTTTTCAGAGGACAAAATGATGATGTTTCCTGTTTTCAGGATCTCTCTCGTTCACATTACTTCACATCCACACTAAATGAAATCAGATCACACAAAAACCAGCAGGGGTTTATGTGAGGACACACCTTCTGCTGACACCCGTGAAAGGCACAGTCTAAACAGATGTTGGAGATTTTACAGTCAATAGTCAAGGGGCGGTGTTTTGTTAAGTAAGAGCAGAGAGAATGTTATTTTTGGCTGATCCTTCTGCATGTAAAGAACATTCAGTTCAGCACCCAATGACATGTTCCTGGGGTCTGGGGGAGGAAACTGGGGGCCTTTGGTTTTAAGGAAAAGTATTTAGAACAAAATCTGAGAAAAAAAAAAAAAAAATATATATATATATATATAACCCATCATGAATGAAGTGATGCACATTTTCCACATGTGATTAATGCCTTTGACAAACCACAGAATGGAGCTAGCATCAGATCAAGTGTGCAGGCTTTATTGTTTCTCCATTGCAAGACTAATAAAGGATTATTTTATCTTAATTCTAGCAAGTATTTAATAGTTTATTTTGAATAGTTAGACGGGTATCAAAAATACATCAACAAGAATCAAAGCTGGGCTTAGACGCAGCAAAAATATCTTGATTAGGTCTTGAAAACATTAATTGAAGCACTGAAGAGGTTCTTTTTAGAAGGTCGGAAACTTCCTCTTTTGTTTAGAGCAAACCCAAGCACAGTTTCTGTTTCATCTCGATGTTGTATCAGTTTCCTGCATTGTTAGCCAGGATCTGTAAAGGCTACAAATATCCTCCTAATAAAAATCAACAGTTTTTCATGAAAAACATCTCTGTAACTCTACCTCAGATGCTAACGATGCCGTCGCCCCGTTGTGAAACTTCGCTGTGTCTGTAATCAAAGACAACATGAAATTCAGACAAAGAAATATGCTCACCCTGCCAATTCCCCATAAAGACCATGAAAGCATAATTGAGTTGAGGTCCTTTCTTCTGTTCTGTTGCTTTTGTTTTGCTGAGCAGACAGAGAGAAATCCCATTTCAAATTAAAATTGAATGACCCCCTCAAGCCCTGCAGCGCACAGGCACACACACACACACACACACACACACACACACACGCACGCACGCACACACGCACGCACACACACACACACACACACACACACACACACACTGTGCCTCTTGATAGTTTGGATAGCGGTTCAGTTGTAATAAAGCTCCAGGGCCTACAGTGAGTGATACATGAGGCACAAGGGCTCGGGTGTGCATGCATGTGTGTGTAGGTGCACATAGGAAGAGTGTTTGTTGCATGTGTGTGTACGTGCTGCTTTTGATGTGAAACTCAGGGCAGATTTGGGATATGAAGTATGGAAAAATAAATAACCTGCGAGGCAAAGCGCAAGGAGAGTCAGAGCTGACGTGGCTGAAAAGTAGCGGCCCAGGCCATGCCGGTCTGCAGTGTGTGCGGCTCACACACACACACACAAACACACACACACACAGGTGCAGCTATTCAGTGCAGCTACAGATGATAAATATAGATTTTTAATCCAGACAGTTTGCTTGAGATGACTCTTGAAGACCAAGCCTGGGTTGCAAACCTAGCAACTTTCTGACTAGATTCGATAACTTTCATTCTTCCCACTTGATTTTCTATCAGATTTAATCGAGTTTACAAGGTTTGGCTTATATCCTGTGTCTGCATCCTCTCTATTCAAACCCAATAGTTTTCATGCTCTGTGCAACAGCCAGCATTAAAGACGTGCCAGGTTTTATTCATTCAACTTCAAGAAATGAAAAAACAATGGAAGCGACAGCGCCTTTTCCAAGTGTGCACTGGTCGGCATCATCGCACAACGTCTGCCAGTCTGCCGGAGCATTATTACTGAAACATGTCTGACTGTGATTAATCACACCTTTAATGACTTTCTACTGCTTGTCAGCAGCCTCAGGATCAGATCGAGCAGAATGACAGACAACAGTTTCCAAACCCAGTTTTTACCTACTGTACGCAGCAAAGCTGGTGACCCTTACGCTGTGCACACTGACCAAGAGGAGTCACACAGACGGCAGCATTAGTGTCAGTCACATCACGCTTTACTTTGACAGCACAGGCACAAAGCTGCTTGGGGGGGTTGCTCAATCCGGCCTCCACCACACCCGCAAAATCCCAGTCCCGTCTGGTTTGCTTTTCTCCTCAGGAGGAACAAAAATTATGCATGCTGATTATCATGGTGATTATGGCACATTGTGTGAACCTTTCAGCTTTTGTGCTGGATGCAATATCTGTGATGACATAATTTATGGCTCGCACACACAAACACACACGCACACACACATGCACGTTTGCGTCTGGGACACTGCTAGGCACAAACCAGGCGCGAGACAGTTGCTCGCTGCTGCTTAAATATTCATACGGATAATTTATGAGCTGAGGTTAAAAGTCCTCTCGCCCAATATGTATCTATGTGAAAGAGGGAGAGAGACAGAAGGAGGCAGACAGAGACAGTATGTGACCTTAACCTAATCAATACTGAAGTTCAAAGGGTATAGTGTGTGTGTGTGTGTGTGTGTGTGTGTGTGTGTGTGTGTGTGTGAGACAGAGATGTTTGTAACTGAAGAACATCACAGGGTGCAGAGCGCAGACGTTTAGCAGTCTGCAGCCTCGGGATGTGTCTCTCCAGGATGAATAAAGAGTCTCAGCGCCAGCAGCTGGGACTTCACTTATTGATGCTGGAGGAGCTGCAAACCTGCTACCGAGCACCAGGTCACGACCCTACGTGGACCTGAATGCTCTTTGCTGGTTGGTCTCACTTTACACACGAGTTCAGTGTCCGTGATGGTGATGGTGGTGAGGAGCATGATTTGGGTGTGTCGTTCTCATCCCACCTTCGTCCAAGGACCTTGAATCAAAGCATCGCCCCATTACATGCTCACACTTACAGCTGGGAAGAATTTAGAGTGTCCAGTCGACCTGAACATGCATCTGTAGGGACTGTGGGAGTTAACCAGAGGACCTGGACAAAAAGCCACAAAGAGGCAGGGAGAACATCCAAACTCCACACAGAAAGTTGAGCTCCCACAACGGAGTTGCGAGGTCATTCTAGTTTGTTTAATAAGAGCTTCATCCAGATAAGAATCAGATTGTGAAAGTAAAAATGACCTCTTATTATATTTTTTTACACAAATAAATGGGCTTTGATTGGCAAATGACGTGGAATAGATTTTTATCGTTGCAAGTCAATCCTTTTTGGAGATTAAATAGAAAATGTGTGACCTCCGTGCTTCACCCTGGATGAACTGTATTCAAGTCCAGTTATTGCTCTTACATCTGTGAATGGCTGTGGCTCTGGTCATAAGAAAACTCTTTGTGCCATCAGCAGGGTAACTAATAACCCCCCAAAATGGAACAATTAGCCCACTGCTACCAAGAAGCAATGGAGTAGCATGTAACACAAACTGGAAGAGATGTGAGAGAGAGGTTAGTAATGAAATAATAATCCATGGCCCTCTTGAGTCTTGTGGCCATTTTCAGTCCGATACGTGAACTCTCTGGTCACCCCTGCCTTCGGTGTGGTCCCCCTCCCTGTTCCCAGCAGTGGATCTTATCATTGAAAGAGGATATGTGAAACCTAGACACCCCCGACAGATGATGAAGGTCAAGGGCTGAGGGTCCCCATGTGACAGTGGTGCTCCTATTAGTTAGCCGATGTTCGGCCCATGATCCTAACAGGGGGACTCGCCCTGGCAGATGCCAAGACTCATGGATGTCAGGACGCGTGACCTGTAGGTGCCCCGAGGCTGCAGGCAGGCTGGACAGCACTGTCTCATTAATCAAATGAGACAGAAAAAGACATGGTTTTTGCATTTCTATTTCACAAGCTCATATATTTCTTCATATAATAAAAATAATTCTCATTGAAATAGGGACGACATTCAAGAATCCTCTGCTGCAGAAGAGATGAGTCTGTTACTAGATCCCAGTTTTTGTCCTGCTAACTTTGACATAATCCAGGCGTGCCAGCAAAATCTTTCATCCTTGTGTGCTAGTTGAAGCCATGTTGACATGATGTTGAATCTTGGTGGAATCCTCTACTCTTTTATCAGATTTTTATGATTTCAACCAGACCTGGAAGTTATGCAATAAACGGTTACACTTCATTACACGAATATGGTTCTTTTAGCTCTCATTTTCCTGCACATGCACAGAAACAACCTGGCAGACAATCTCAGCAGCAACAGCGAAAAACGTTCATCATTCGTCTCTTATGTAACTTTAGATGATGTCACCTGCTGCCGAACGTCTTTAGAAAATTCCTTCTGCCAAACGAACGATCATTGAGACATAAGCATTAATCACCTGCCCACTCAGGCGCTGTGGGAAGGCGTTCCAGCTTGTGGGGCAGAAACAGTCATCTTATAGCATCTTTAACAGGGCAGGTTGTCCAGGTCAGCAGCAGCAGATGGTCCCAGCTGCTCGTCCAGATGGAGACACCGGATCCCCTGAAAGAGGAGAGCGTGAACGTGGGTGCCAGAGCTGCACTCGAAGAGCACATTCCTTTGCCGGCGTCCAATGTGATTTCAAAAGAAAACCCAGAGCGCGCTCGCATAATTGGGATTTCATCTTTCCACCAAATTTCATGTGTCACTTGAGCGGTTGCTGAGTAACCCAGGTACCCAGCGTAGCAAACAGACAAGTGCATGATAACTTCCAGCCTTATGTAAGCAACATGTTCTGCAATTCATGTATTTTTCATTTACTCTGCTGATGGAATTAAATTAGAGGTGAAGCCTTCAGTTGTTGGGGATTGACTAACTGAGAGCAAAACAATCAACACCACTGTGGGACAAATTCAACAAAAAGCAAACAATGCAAACTTTATGAAGGTAGGATTTACCACAACGCTGCTCACACGCAGTGCTCAGTTTTAGTGTGGTGCACTAAAGAAACACTTAACTTGTAGATGCATAATCTGAGTGGGACACAGTTCAAAGAGAGAGCGGAGCAGGTTGCAGAGTTGTGTCGCCACTGTGAGGCCGGGAGTCATTAGACTTCAGTGTCTGTCGACCCTTCGCCCAGTAATCGAACCATGCTCGGAAGGCAAGCAAATCCAGCCATCATATCAATACTGCCCACAGACAGATTAATGTGTCGCATGCGAAATCAAGCGGGGGTAAAAGTGCATGAAATGAAGCAGGTAGGATTATTGAACGATCGGGAAGATATTCTTAATTGGCTGTGAGACAGTTTCAAATGTGCATTTGTCCAGAGAGACGAAGAGCAAGAAACACTACTATGCTTTAACAGCAGAAAAGATGCTGTGACCAGGGAAGTCTCACGGAGGCGTGAAGACAACGTGCCGCTTCAGGCAGCCGCGCAAACACAGCTTTCCTTTATAAAACTTACCATAATGAGGCGTCTAAAACGAATACAAACAAACATGGTTCAAGCATGGTACATCGCCTTGGTGCAAATGGCACTAAAGTTCACTTTCAGATGGTTGTGTGTGTGTGTGTGTGTGTGTGTGTGTGTGTGGCTCCTCACAAGCCATGAACTCACTCGTGTTTCTGATTTCACCGCGGCCTCTGCAATCAGAATTTAATCCAATCTTTACCGCACGTGTGTCCGAACAGGAGCCTGAAGCTGCTGAGCCTCCGTGTGAGTGGGCTGAACGCTGTGAGGACCATGAAGCCTCAGAATCTTTATTTTAGAGGAATCCTTATTTAGCATCCAGCATTCACTCCAACACACATCTTAATTATCACTTTCTCCCCTGCACCAGGTATTTGTACGTATCACAGGAAAGTGAACAAGGAGCCTGTATGTGTAGTGTCCGAGTGTGTGTGTGTGTGTGTGTGTTTGTATTCTTAACAATATATGCTTAGATTTCTGTGCCGAGCTGGGTGGGAGATGTCCTTGTAATGACTTTAATAAAGAACAAACCCTGTGGCCGTTCCATTAAACAGACACACACACGTGGACAAGTGCACGCACACAGACACAATGAGGCACACACACACACACACAATCAGATGTGATGTATGTGGCAGAGAGGATGGCCTTTAGTGCTATAATTTATCTTGGATCTCTCTCTTCCTCTTATTCTGTCCATATCTCCTCATTCACTCTGCCCTTAAATATTCCTCTCTCACTACCACACCTTCGTTCCCTCTCCATCTCACTCGCCCTCTCTATATTTGGTTCCACTGCCCTTTTGTTTAATCTCTTGTGTATAAATGACCCAAGATACTGTATTTTTTGACATGGTGTTTACAATATATAAGGAAGCTGTGGCTCTGGGAGGCAGAACAGGTTGTCTACCGATGGCCAGCTCCTCCTGTCATGCATGATTTACAGTCTCACGAGAAATTGGCTCAATATGCTGGGTTGTCTTTTAGGCTTTATGGCTTGAATTTCATTCTGTGATGATATATTAATCAGGTGTGGAGTGGAATACATAAATAAGGTGACATAAATAAAGCTGAGCTTCATTGGAGGAGAAATACTGTGTTAATATTCAGATCTGCATGTGTGGCTGCACAGTCTGTTGTCAGTCCACAAGTGGTTAAGGGACACGCCAGTAGTGGAGTGCTGACTCACAGGCAGGCATGAGAAAGTTACATATTCAAGCCCTGATATGGATTTCAAGTCAAAATCAACGTTCCGGAAAACTGGCTTCTCCCTCTGATCCTTTCCTGCAGAAGAGGATTATGGAGAAAAAAAATCATTTGTTTGAGTTGTGACTTTTTCCTTTCTGAATTCTGACTGAAATCGGAAATGTATGAAAAAACACAAACTCGTCTCCCAGCATGGCACAATAGATGCTCCTTGTTCAGTGACAGTGTGATGCTCTGATGTGGAACTTAATATGCTGTATTTCAACTCTATCCCAGTCTTTGTCAGATCGACTTTTGAGTGAACAAAGATTTCAAACACTTAAAAACTAGCATGATAATAACATGCACATTTATTAGTTTTGTTTGTTTAATTACACATGCATGCACAGGTGATATAGAAACTGTGACAATATATAAAAAAACCATCCAAAAACTAACAATACAAGAAGTATCAGTGACCTAAAATAATGTCACACAAATATGACACACAAATTAATAATATTATCCCAAGTGAAATACATTTTATCATGTGTAGTAAACAACAGTTCTCATTGTTTTCTTGTTTACATTTTGGTATAAAGTGAAGACAGATCCCAGAAAAGGAAAGCCATAATTCCAGATAAAGATAAAACAAAGACAAGTCTTTTTTCCAGGCAGTTGGCCACTTGGCATAGGCAAGTGATAAAATCTAAAACATTAATAGTTAACGATAACAGGAAAGTAGTAGTCACATGCCAAGTTCCACTTAGTCCACATAAGTTGGGCAGTAACAGGCCATGAAAATCACGTTACGAAGGAGCTCCAGTGACACAGAGAAGAGCAAAATAAAGTAGACAGAGTGACAAATTTTTATAGCAGGCTCCTCTTGATGATCTGCGGTACGTTGGAGCACTGCGACCAGTGCATTAGTAGTGGTTTGTGATGTAAAACGTGTGGTGAGACTTAGAGTCTTACAGGGTGACTGTGGAATGCTACTGCGGTGCCATGAAGTCAGAATAATCTGCTAGAAAGAGGCTCTAATGCCACTTAATGGGCCACAGTGCCCTCTGTGCATGTGTGTGTGCATGTGTGTGTGTGTGTGTGTGTGTGTGTGTGTAAGAGAGAGAGGGTTGCTGACTCGTGGCTTTTGTGGCAACGGAGCATTAGTAAATTGGGGGGAAGCATTAGTGAACAGTGGGAAATTAACAGTGGGATTTAAAACTGTGCTGGATCTGCGGTCTGCTTCCATTAACATGGCTGAATGGGGTGAGATAAGTTATAAAGTTGTTTAGGGAGTGTGTGTGTGTGTGTGTGTGTGTGTGTGTGTGTGTGAATGTGAGCGTGCACCTCAGGATATTGGAGAATAGAAAATTTGTATATGTGTGTGTGTGTGTATTCTACGGAGGACCGTGGGCATCATTATAACAACATAACTTGCTGTCTTGCCCTAACCAATAATGGCAGGGGTAAAATGCCTCATATTGATGACTTAAAAGATAAAATGACCACAGATAATCAGGTTGTCTAGGATTGGTTTACGCCTGTCTCTGCACTTTGGTCAAATTAGCCAAAAAAGGACATCAATTTAAAATCTGCAAAAGCTGCGAGTGAATATATGTGAAAATCAGCAAGTAACTGAAGACATTAATGGTAAGAAAGTTTTTGCCCATAAGTGTGTTCAGACGAGGCAAAAAAAAAAAAAAATCCATTAGAAAAATGGAAGATTGAGGTGTTTTCACAGTGAAAACAGCTGACAGTGTCAGGTTTGAGGAAATGGTTCTGAACATGAGGTGAAAATATTGCAATAGTGCAAGTTTATTGATATTTTGCTATCATAGCGCTTTTTAATTGTTGTACTATTCCTTGAGGAGGTACACGAGCTTCTCAGTATGCAGCAGGCTAACTCCTCAGACCTGTACTCCACCACCTTCAACCAGACAATCAGAGCTGGATATCGGCATGCTGGCTCCATCACTGCAGAGAGGTGGACTGTTTTCATGTCATTAATGCTCTCAAACTGTTACAGTTTTGATAAGTCACTCCTTGGAGTTACCCACATGACAAAAGTTAAAATAAGTGAGTGTTGAACCATTTTTGATAAATATATGTAGGCGCAGCAGAATGACAGTTATGTAGTTTGCTCCTCCACAGACTAGTATTTTCTATTGAATTTGATTTTTCCTAAAGCAAAGACTCACTTTGGTTGAGCTACATAGTGAATGAGTGTTCAGCCCTGTTACCGTACAACACCAAGGTCCCTGCTTTGAATCCTCACTTGACCGATGACCTTTCTGTGTGGAGTTTGCAAGTTCTCCCCATGTGTGCATGGGTTTAGTCCGGATACCTGTGGCCTCCTCCAGAACATGCACTTTTATGTTGACTGGAGACTCTAAATTGCTTCTAGGTGTGTGAGAGTGAATGGTGTGTATGTGCCCTGCGATGAACTGGTGACCTGTCCAGGATGTATTCCCTGCCTGCTCCCTGCCTGTGTGAGCTGGAGATAGGTGCCAGTAGACCCCTGTGACACCATTAAGCTACAAAGCGGGTAAAGATAATGGATGGATGGACCACAAATAAAGCCTCACCTTGCAATTTCTTCCCTTCGGTCCTAACTATATTTTACTTGGCTTTTGTCCTGGTGAGGTAAATAGGGCCTCTCTGTTTCCCTTTCTTTCCAGGACACTGGGATAAACTAGTGTAATCAACTGTTTCCTGACCCCCATCATTCTGGATTCGAGGCAGAGTCCCTCAGCTGAGACAACGCTCCCTGCAGAGACAGAAACAATCCACTCAGCCCCAGAAAACTGCCTCTCCTCCACCCCAGGACAGGTCTGCTGTGTTCCACACTGTGAATCACCGGATCCTTCCAACCATCGCCGCTTACACTTTTGATAGCACAGCTGCCTCAGTCATGCATGCAGAGATGAACGACTGCTCCTGCCTGAGTGAGATGAACACTTTTCGTTCCTGTTGAGAAGCAGCATCAGGCATCAGCTCATGCATGCATGCAATTGTTGATTTCCCATGTTTTTATCTTGCGACGTTCCATTTTTGCCCTATACTGGCTTTTCACTTGCTTTTTCATGCGTGATAGAGTTGAAGTATGTATCTTTTTTTCCCCATCTACTCCAGGTTTTAATCCATAAACTGCTACAGGCCAGAGTGTTATTTGCTGTGTTTGCACCTTGAATCTTGTGCATTTTCAGCTTTCAACTTTTGCATTGACTTTGAGGAGGTCTGTGGGAGGAGAAATTCACTCATTGTTTCACCCTAAATGAATGAAATATCTTTAAAAAATGTGTTGTGGTCATTTCATTCTTACACTATCTATGTTGTCTGTTTAATTCATCCATTGTATCTGCATGCTATAGCTAAACAGAGCAAACCTCTAACCAGCTCCAACAGCACAATGACCCTGTCCTTGAACACTCTGTCTGCCCCATTAATCCCGTCCATCCATCCAGGAAATCCAGGAAATACAACCTGGATAGGTCGCCAGTCCATTGCAGTGGCACACACACACACTTCATATTTAAAGTCTCAAACTGACCTAAACATACACATTTTTGGACTGTGGAAAGAAACTGGAGTACCCAGAAAAAAAGCTGTGGAGACAAATGAGCATGCAAACAAAAAGTCCTCGGTCTGACCCAGGAGTCAGACTCAGTCTTCTGGGTCCTTCTTATGTGCTTGTCACCCTCCATCTCCCTCATTCGAGCTACAAATTATAAGGGCTTTAACAGGACAAAATGACAGAGAGCAAATTGGAAAGCCAAATCTAACACACCGATTTGTCAAGCAGCTAAGGGGGCCACACTTTGTCAGAAATATTAGGCGTAAGAAGTAAAAAGTAAGGTAAAAAAACAACCTTTGTAAAAAACACTTTTTTTTAATACAGGTTGTTGAAAATCCAAATACCCGTTTCCAGGGCAACAAAGGCAGATGGTCGGAAAAGAAGTCTTTTTATCTGGAACTAACCGAATCACCCAGTATTCCTCCACAAGGAATACACAGAATCAACCTGCAAAACTGGCAGACTTTTCCGACCAGTTGATGCACTGTAAAGGTTTTCTGTCATTCTCTTGGACTGGCGAATTATTCTGAGACAGGTCTTCTCGTAGGCAGAGAAAACATGCTGAATTATTGTACCCAATGTATAAGAACAGTGTACTGTCCCGGTACAGCATGATGCCAGCCCTAAAGATGGCGGCCACAACAAAACAGTCACGAGACTGAAACCCATGAATAGCATCACTTAGAGGCACCTTTAAACAAAACCAAACGTTTTAATAATTTTGAGTCTCAGCACCCCACAGTTTGCTCTTTGCATGGTGACTGTTTCCAAGCATTTATCAAGTGATAGTAATGTAACCTAAATAATCAATCCTAATAGTCATTAATAACCATCCAAGTGATGATAAAGATAATAATAAATGTAGGGGTGACAACCCCAGGAGTCAGTGCTCCACTTTACCTTGCCTGTCAAAGCAAGTGTTAAAAGGTGATAGCTCTCCTCCAGGACACGACCTCTCCATAACAGTCTACAAAGAGTCTTTCGTGTCTTATTACAGCTGTCTTGTAGTTATGAAAACGTTGACAAAACCATGCTTGTCTCTGTTAGATTGCAAAGTGGACATCCTCTTTAAAGAAAGGGGTTCATCAAAGTGATTAATAATCGACAGTGGTGGCACAGTGTATAGCATCTGTAAATCACCAGGTCGTTCCTTACGGGGAATTTCTATTAAACCCCACACACTGGTTCCTCATGGCTGCCCACACTCAGTGTATTGACTCCTCCATCCAGTTCACATTTGTTAGACAGCACCTTTATTCCGCACAGCCCCTGAACCTCCTCCATCAACCTCTCTGACCACACATTTGGAGATCTGTCGAACAGAAAGAAAGACAAAAAGAAAGAAAAGGCCACAGACAGTCTATCAGGAAGTTCAGGACATCTTCATCCACTGCTCTCAGAGTGACCGCTCCTGTGGCCTACCACTCATGTGCACACACATTCACACACGCACACACACACTCACACACACACACACTGCAGTCCTCCATTGTGCAAGAGAAAGCCAGCGTGATGTTTGATAAACTCTACACCGGTGTTCAGCAAGATAACCTGCATACACCAGCTGAATGCAAAGTCTGGCAAAGCTGCTGTGTATTCAGACAAGGAAACACCTGTGGCATACGCTGTATTTTACATTTAGGGAAAACACGGAAAAACAAACAGTGAAAACAGATATAAATTGAGTTTTCTGTTTTCTCCAGGCTGTAGTTATGCATGATAGTGCCAGTGCCCTTTCCAAGCTGATATCGTTTAAGACCCAGGCTCGTATCAGCAATGCCAGTGCGATGCAGATACTTTGGACAAAAGCTTATTGTGTTATGAAAAGTATGGAACATAAACATATTTCCATATGAGGATTGTTCCTGCAGCAGATATGTTTGAAACTGACAGTATTGATATTTCAGCATCCATTTGCACATTGCTGCCAGGCACAGACATAATGGATCAGACCGAACAGCCGTGTGGGACAGAGCAAACCAGAGAATACCCTTAAAGTACTCCAGCACCTCAGGAGACAGCCCAAAAAGCCTTGTCCTTCCCTGCACAGAAAATGTTCTCCTCCGACCACCTGAGCCACCAGGTGAGAGTTCACTGCTTCCCACTACTGCTAATTGTGTCGAGGAGCACGAGATAACAAGCAGAGTTTTCGTAACGTGGGTTGACTTTAGGTATTTCCGCTGTTCTCCCCAACTCGTCTTTCATCAGTGCAGCGGCTGCATCGAGCTGCTTCCCACTGCTTTCATGCTACATAAACAAACAGCCATATTGAGGGTGAGAGCCGGAGTTTCTGTCTTCCGTGTGCTATGGTCCCCGAGGCCCTCCCTCACACCATTTCACAGAGAGGCAAGGAATGGGAAGTGGGCTTTGGCAGAGGAATAGTGAGGAGGAGTTAGGACAGATGGAACAGAAGACATGAAGATAAAAAGAAACTGAGGAAGAACATAAGGAAGCCAGGAAGTCCCGGTCCCAGTCGATGCGGAACGCACAGATCTCTGTCCAAAATCATCAGCCGACTGTAATTGGCTGATACGTGCATTCTTGGGGTTGACGTGCCTGAGAGGGTGAGACGCTGCTCTAACAAGAGTTCTGCTTAATGCCTGTGTGGCCTGGATTATTGGTCCACCTCTTTTAAAAGTCATTTCAGAGACACACTTAGAGCCATAAGGCAGTTTGTGTCAATACTGGGATGAGCCCCATGGGAGCATTCAAACTGCAATCTATGGACGAGGGAGAAGATAACACACTTCTCCCTACAAATGTTCCTGCATTTGTAAGGTCCTCCCAATCACCACGGGTCTCCATTAACGCATAGTGTAATGTTGAGTTGATGCAGGATAATATACAGAGAATTACTTTCTTCATATGGAGACTGCAAAGGAAATGAAACCACAATACAAGGTTTAGTACAGTAAGTGCACAAACAATCGGTAAAATATGATCTTCTATTGTAACTGAATGGACAGAGCGGCACCACATATCAGATGGCAGCATTGATTAAAAGTTCAGAGGCCCACAACTCTGTAACACTCAAATTAAAGCAAAAATAAAACAAAAAAATTAAGACACGGACAAGAGATTGAGAGAATAATTTTAGGAGTGCTTCCTCTGGAATTATCAAATGCAAATGATTCAGTGTTTTATTTAACTTACTGGAGAGAAATGTGTGCTGCTTGTCTTCCTTAAACTTTTAGGGATTCCTCTGAGGCTGCACTCTCAGTCTCCATCGGGAACCTCATTATGATGAGAGTGTTTAAAATGTCATAGTAGTGGACTTGTCTTATATGTGCTCTGCTGCAATGCACTGCCCCGTATAGAACATGTATCAAATCCACTGTCTTTTATGATGACACACTACATACCCTTTTACGTGAAGGCTACCATATAGCTATACCATGAATTATTCCAGTAGCGGCTCAGGACATACCTGGCTTTCCTGCAGAATGTTTGCATAATTAAAGACGCCATAGGCTGGTTTACATCAGCCTGCACTCTTGCACCAGTCTCTGTCATTGTAAGGTCACAGTTAGTGAGATGGTTGCGTGTTAAATCTGGGACAGCGCTGTCCTCTGTACTGCTCTGCTGTCCTCACCACACCACGACAGATCCCAAACTTATTCTTCCTGCCTATCATTTTCCATTGTCCAGGAAACGCATCGATTGTGTTATTAAATGACCCTGTTTACAATCCCAAACACATTTATAGGATGTATGCTTGGGAAAAATGCCCACGAGTAGCACTCAAAGGCAAATTTGCATGAAAAAATGTCTATTGTAGATGTGGTGACAATAGAAATCATCATCCAATATAACATATATCCAATAGAAATAGAAAATCATATACAAATACATATCTCAGAGAATGGAAATAAAGAGAAATAGAAGCAGTTGCATACCATACATATCATATCTTATCATATCAATATTTGCAAAGCAAAACATCATTTCTGGAGGACACTCATCGGCAAAATGTTTCCCCAGTGGTAGACAGTGGCACTCACTCACAGAACTGCTAAAACACAGTCACCATTTGCTTAAAATACTTAGAAATTTAAATCAGTTGTAAAAAAAAAGAAAGAAAGAAAGAGAAGAAAACAGTACCCAGTGGTTTGAAGGCTTTTACGTGTGGTTATGAAAATTTTCACAGTCCTTTGGGAATTGTTCCGGAGCAACAGAGAACAATTGCGATTCTTATTCCATCACCTTTATTTCCTGCATTAGAAAATCTGTTTCAGTCCTGCAGGACAGACTCTGAAACTTCACCACCACATTAATATTGTCTCTCAAACCCTGTCAACAATCTGCATTTGCTGTTCTATTGCATGGCATCGAATTGAGAAAATTCATAAGATTATGTATGAAAGGTAAAACCAAACCACAAACAATGTGCAATGTGCCACAAAGTGAATTATTTTCTAATAGTACGTCCTCTTTCTCTGTGCTTTGTGCTTCTTCCGCAGTTCCTCCTCACCTGGTTGGATGAACTGCAGCGATTGTCGGCTCACCCTGGCCAGCATGGCTGAGAAATGAGGCATTTTTTTGATCCCTGTCTGCCTGTGTATGAATGAAGTAATGAAAAGGGGGGATAATTGGATTCTCAAAAAACTTACCGGGAATGTTATTTAAGTAAAGCGAATCACCTTCGAGGCAAATTGGCTGAATGTCAAGGTCAAAGTCCGGAAAGATTAAGCCTGAAAATCACATTTCCTGCAATGTCTTGGTCAATAATAGGAATTAAGACATAGACGTGATTTGAGATCGTATTTCCCACCATATGCTAGCAATAAAGTCACAGTGAAGTCTCCACCTGGCAAACCCAAATTTGAGGTGGAATGGAAATGCATGGTTTGAGGTTCTGACTGGAGAACAACCTGAGGGTGAAAGAGAGGAAGAAGATGAAGGAAGGGATGAGCGGAGCTGGTGGAGGCTGCAGGCGATAAGGATGGGAGGAAAAAAAAACAAGGTGCAGGCGCAGATTAAAAACATGACAAGAGGGATACGGCCTTTGAGGAGAGGAGGAGAGAGGCATTAAGAGATTGGGGTGATGATGACGACTGTTATTTGGAGGTGGAGGAAAAAGAGGCAAGGGAGAGGGATGTAGGGGGAGATAAAGAAGTGAAAGAAGAGGGAAAGGTGTATTTGTGTATATATGTGTGTGTGTGTGCATGATTTTGTCAGTCGAGATCTCCGGTTGGTGGTCTGGTCCATTAAAACCCTGTTAGTGGCAAAAGGCCGATGGCTTTTACCGCCAGGGGCACAACACAGTCAGTAATGGTGCTCTCATATGTGTGTCTATGTGCATTTGTGCTGATGTGCACGTCTGCGTTCTTTTTGATAGGACAAATCATAACAAGCATAAGGCCATTACCTCCTAAATGGACTCGTCTGTCCTTCTGGCTCTTCGGGGTCTCAGAGAGCGAGAGAGAGAGTGAAGTAATCCAATCGGCCAGATATAAATATGTTTGTTTGGGCTAAAAGTATGAAGAAAGCTAACAAGATAACAGAGAGTCTTGTGCTTTATCTGCCTCCCAACTCTCTGGATCTGTTTAGAGGAGCACTGTGACACTCCAGTGACGGACCTCATGCCGCTCAGCTGTTCTGGGCTCGGGCTAAAGGTAACACACACTGCACAATATCTAGTTCCTTTATCTTCTCATATGTTGGAAAGTAGACGTTCCCATCTCGCCCAGGGGGAGAGCCTTCAGTATATCAGCTTCATCTCTCTGCGTCCCGTAAAACGAGAGATCCAGGATGCGATTTGCCTAGCTTAGCACAAAAGAGCCGAGCTTTTGCTTGTAGAGCTCCGTCAGAAACAAACGAAGCAACCCCCAGCAACTCCCAGGCTGCAGAAATGCTAAATATTCAAAGAGCTGTGTCAAGATGATTTTGCATCTCATTAGACTTGCTGGACCACCAACCTGGCATTGCAGCCCTGTGCTGATTTCTTTGAAAACGAGACATTTTCTGTTCTGGGAAGAGATGCACATAATGCTGGGAAGACTATGATTGTATTTGTTTTTAAGAAAAAAACAACACACTTTGATGCAACATAAGTGCATCGTTTATGACTATAGTATTTCTATAATCATAAACCAGATAATCTTTGTGTATTGTTAATGGTTCTGACTCATTTAGAGGAATAGTAAAGCAAATTTGTTTTCAGTGATTATGTTTTTGCACTTCTGAGTTTCTGACACTTTTGAAAACCTGGCAGATGAGGCATCTCGGACTACAGTTGTTGTGAATAGGTTGTGTTTGACCTTGTCCAAGCAAGACAACAATATCCTGCACATGCTTATTCACTTCTTAATTTGCTCTGTTTTAATGATGTTCCTGGTGGTCTGTTTTTGAACCCCATTACATTAAGGCAGCAAAACTCAAAAGGTATTCCAGGTAAATATTAATTGAGGGGTCAAAGAATTTAGATTTCCCATGTTTCTGACAGGTTCGACCTTTCTGCAGCGTCTTTTAGAGAAAGGATCCGTGCTAAAAAAGCACAAAGCTTTTCCAAACCATTAAATCACCATTTAAGAGGTTCATGGATGTCCAGGGGTTTGGAGGATCTAATTAACTGCCCACAACTGGTTGGGACCTGCTTGAGTCTAAGTAAGGAAAACAAAACAAAATAAATCTGGAGGGACTTGATGTGGTTTGCAGCAGACAATTTTAGAAGCTAAGAAAAAAAACACAGTGAAGAAAGTCTAAATGAACCTGAAATACACTGCTGGATGAGCTGGATGAGCTGGATGATCACATATACAGCAAGGTGAAGAGAGTCCATCCATCCAATGTTTAGGTAAGAGTTTGTCTAGGACTTTCCCATCAAACAATGGCAATTCTGAGGAGGGGCCTGGGGTTGCCGCAGCTTTAATCTCAAGCCCAGATGGCGAACATGTGCGTACTCATGCAGGCCACTGAGAGATCAGTGGCCTGCAACTGTTGAGTATTTCTGCTTCACTCATCATTTCATGTCTGAACTGATGGTTCTTGCTATTGCATTGTGGCATTGCTGCTGGAACACTCCCGCATTGCGAGGTTAGGGATTATCTTATCATACCTTACTTTATCTGAAGTCCTGATGCATCAACCCTGGCATTTTCACATTTTGCTATTTGCACGCTCGCTGCAGCTTACCTCATCTTTTGTAAGATAACCACCACGGAAGAAAACAAATTCAATGCTCTTTGCATTTGACTTAAATGTATTTTACACCCAGATACTCCGTACATTAAACCAGCGCTGCATTAACGTCCGTAATGCTCCGGAGCTGCTGTGCTGCTGCCTGCCGGTGGGTTTAGATGCATGCGGTTTCTGCCACGCCCTGATTTATTTAGCTTTTTAGCAGGCCACAGTGCATCAGAGCAGAGCCACAGCGGGCCCCCAGGACAGATAGAAGGCCCAGGCAGGCAGGAAACTTGTCTTTTACTGCTCCTTAAAAAGGAAATGGACTTCTATTAAAAATGTTGTGGGCTTGTGTTTTTTTTTCTGTGGTTTCTGTGTCTCTTTGTGCTTGTGTGTGTGTGTGTCTGTGTGTGGGTGGGTGGGTGGGTGGGTGGATTGTAGGTTCTCATGGTGCAGGAACAACATTTTGCACTGGAGGTTTTACCCTCTTAGCAGCCACTTGTTAAAATTATTTTCTGACGGGTAATGTCTGTAAGCATGACTTCCAGCAAATGATTGTCTTAAATTTGTGTGTGAAAGATTAAACAGCGGGAGATGTTATCTGCATTACAGCAAGAGCAATGAAACCAACTACAAATATGCTCTGTTTTAGGTTTGCTTCTGTCTTAAAAAAATCCAGTTTTTATTGGGGGAAATTTTTATTAAACATCTAGTATAATCACTTCCTTGTGTCTCTTTTGATTTCTTATGTAAATATGTGCACACAACCCTACTCACATATGGAAAGACTTTCCTGAAATGGAACTGAGCGTTAATAAATGTATATTTTTAATACAGAAACACTTTCACAGCGTCTGTTTGCTGAATAAATTTCCTCTTTGGTGTTTTCACTGGTTTGAAGTCGAGCTATCAAGCTAGAACGCAACTTTTCCGCAGACGTTTCGGCGCTGAGCGCGGGCTTACTCGGAATAGATCAACTCATGCCCCAGAATAAAAAGTCCCTGCAAGACCTAGTTATGTCCCCAAAGTGCCTTCTTCCCTCTGATCAAAGTCTTCCAGAGAGGTGACCTCTGCGTGTGCTCTGTCGCCAGCTGTCCGAGCTAAAACAAGCGTGGCCTCCTGACATCGGCTTCATTATTGTTGACTGTTTGGTGGAGAGGCGGGCCAGCGAGGGGGGGGACAATTGTCTGTTTCATCGACCCAGACAACACGGAGCGTCTGAGGGTGCCGATGTGCGGCGTCCTCGCTGGTAAGAACTTCACTGTCAGACGTTACTGCGGAGAGACAAGGTGCTCACTCGGCCGCTGTGAGAGTCGCCGTGTGACTTCATGCCATGACTTCATTCATTTTGGTGCCGTGTGAAACGCTTTCATTCATCCCACTTGAACTAAATCAATTTTCCTTTTAATTTCAATTTCGTTTGCAACCAGACATTCGATAGCATCAGGTTTTGCAGGAAAGAGCGGAGATGAGCTGTGCTCCTGGCATCAGCATGTGCTTGCATTCACTTTTCAGGAGCTTTCGTAAAAATTGCAATTTGTCTTTGATATTATGTTGCGTTTGTGACGAAATAGAGAGATCTAGTACTGTGATTCTGGTTTGGCAGTATTGTTTGTGTTGGCAGAGGAGCAAAGAACTGCCGTTGACACGGGTCACAGAAAGGTGCGTTTACAAATGTCACTTTGATTTCCAGCCCTGTGTTAATTCTAACCCTATTAGTCTTTTTTTTCCCGAGCATACATGTTATCCAGGTGTGAGTTAATGTCATTTTGAAATGACTTTGATTAACAACCGTTCTGCTTCCTCGCCATCCAATCAACTGGACTATTGATTACGTCCTGATTGAACAGATTGTAATTTCTGTCCAGTGAAAGTGGATGAAAACGTCACGGTCAGCAAGCCAGGCCCGCTGTCGTCTGAACAATCAAATAAACAATTCAGATTCAAATAACAAAGCCTGCGTGGTCAAATGGACAGCACGTGTGATGAAGTTATTACGCCTTGAAATCATTCAAAAATCTAATCGTTGAAGATTGCAATTGACCAACATAACCACCATCAATTGTCAGGCTTTAATGGACAACTGTGGTGTATTGCTGCTTTATTACATGACCGTGGTGTGTTATTCAGCAACCTCGGCCGTGGAGACCTTTGGAAATGGGACATGCAGAAACCAGGGCGAGCAGAAGAGGGTAAAACTGATAGTGTTTGTTACTGGTCTTGGCAGAGCCAGTGATCCCAGCTGTGTAACTGCAACAAATTCATTTGAAGCGCTGATTATCTCCCTCGAAACTGCGTTTAGTCTCTCCAAAACAAACAAAAAGAAAAAAGAAAAATCGAGGCCAACCGAACCAACTGCCGACATCTCTAAACTGTGAGAGAAAAAAAAAGTTATACATGACTTCCATGTGAAGAATTAGGATGTCAGTTATAAAGACTGGCTGAATGCGTTTTTCTGGCCCACTGTGACATGTTGTTAGCAGTTTAAAGAGAGGGTGTGCTGGATTATAATCCCAAGCAAAAAGTAAATACATTGTCAAATCTTGCAAAAGTGAATCTTGCGAGTCTTGCTTTATGAAACTGTCTGGTACATCCCCTATGTAATTTATACAGTATCGTGTTAGGCAGCAGGTGGCTTTACGCAGATTTAGAGAGTGAGCAGAAAGGGTGACAGGACTGTCACTCTCTCACTCCGTCACACTCCAGACTCACTCGCCAGTGTTTTCCTCACTCTCCTGCCAACCTGTTTCTTCTTGCCTGAGTGATAACTTGCTCCTGTGTGTCACACTTGTGTCGTGTGAAGTCTCTCCTGTGTGTATAGATTGGCCCAATTCCAACCTGCCCCCTAAAGACTCAAGCCTTGAACCCTCACTGGCTTAAGCGACGTCAGCTGTAAGTGACCAAGTGTGAGAGCCTGTGTGTGCTCCGGATGCTATGACTGCAACGCGTTGCCGTGACAACATGCTGTTGACACTGACTGCTGTGGGACTTTTGATTTACAGTCTACGAGCACACACAAGGCATGAGAGGAGTAGACTTCCTGATCAGCCGATATTCATCCAAGCACTTGCCTCGCAAGATGGAGAAGAGGTAATTTTAAGATAATGAATGTGTTCAGTGATCGACTGGCCACAGGTCAATATGGGCAACTGCTGTGTAATGATGTGGCCCGGGCGGTCGCGTGCAGTAGATGTGGCTGCAAAAATGAAAACTTTTCATCTTTTTATATTTTCTGTATTCCCGATAGCATCCCCTGTATTTGACTTCACATGGCTATGACCTGTGAGTGATTTCCTAATTTCTAATTTGGCGATGTGACGACAGACCAGCCCTCACACACTCACCATGAACCTGTGAACACACCTCTAAGTCAGTGACTCCGTAAAGTGTCAGTCTGGAATTGGGCCTCGGTCTCTTCCCTTCTCTCAGTATCTGTTCCTCTCGATCTCCTCTTGATCGTTCCTCTCGATCTCTTCTTGTTTCCATACATTGACCATTTCGTGTTGTCGTATCTCGATTCTTGCTCACTGTCTTTGTGCTTCTGGCTCAGGACTGACTTCCAGTGAACTGGCCTGTTTGCTTTGGACTTTGCCTTGCCTGTCGATTTTGGTGTCTTTGTTGTTGGACTGACCATCTGTGCTTTTACCCACTCGTGTTTTTTGGACTGCGTCCTGCTCATTCTTGTTTTGTCCCTCTGCTTTCCCTGGACTGCCCATCCTGTGCACTGAACCAGTTTAAACAGCCAGGGTTTTGGCTAGACTGGAAATTCATGGGCGGCCCTCCACACGCAGAGAGCACAACCATTCAGGACAGAGGACTTCACTATAATTGGCGTTATCTTGCTAACGTCCGTGTAGCATCATGTTCAGTGAATGTACTGTGCACGGAGGACTCATGTTCACTGTAAGTGCAGTGCTCCCGCTAAGCACTGAACAATTTGATAAAAAAAAGAGTCTAGGTTTTATATGAAGGAAGGGGTGAACAGTGGGCAAAGGGCAGTCACTCATACATCTTTACAACAAAATACGTCATTGATACTTTGTCTAAAATGCCAAGAGTTGGACCAGAAACAATCAACAACACTACTTCATACCACACTTTTTTTCAGACAAAAGTGGTTTGGGACTAATTTCCATTTCCGCTATAAGGTCATGCAATTGAGTCCCTCATTTTGGAGAACTTGACAAGAACTCATGCAGTCCTGCACTGCACACTGTGGAGGTCTAAACTTTAGTCTTGCAGACCAATTAAGCAGGCAAGGTTTTTTAATACCTTTAAGACAGGAAAACCACCCTTTTTATTCCAATTTTCATCAAGAGGTCTGTTTTCATCTGCAAGTCTATGTACTTTGACAAGACAATTGACACGGACTGCATTTCCAGGAAGTGACATTCAATCAAAATGAAAGAGTTAAAAACCAAATGAAGTCAATTTGCCAGTCTCCTTTATTGGAAAAAAACAAAAACCAAAGTCAATGAAGTTGAATGACCAGGATAAAAAGCCATCTTGTTGACCACATCTTGGTTGGTTACATTAATAAGTTAGGAGGTCAATGTAGACCACAGGTTTCATGTTGGCTATCATGAATAAAAGATGACATCCCTTTAATGGCAGCCGCGGCCCCTTTGTCTCTAACATGAAACACTCAGTGGGAGACGCTGGTGTACAGTCTGTAAACAGGCCGAGTAGCAACCTCTGGGGTTGAAAACTGAAACCAGCAAGAGGGTGAAAAACTGCAGTTCCTCAAACAGCCGGTTGAGGTGGGCTCCACCAGTGAGTCAGTCCCAATAGAGCACTACGTTAAAAGCTGCAATAAACATGTTTATAGCCTGATGCAATAAAATGGCTTTTGTCCATGCTTAATATCCCCAATCATCACGACTGTATGAGAGTGAATGTTTGTAGCAACACACTTGTTTAAATTATATTAAGGCATGCGTTATGCATATGCATAATTAAGAGAGAGGCCATTAAGGTTTTTAATTTAATGAGTATAACTATCGATACATCACTGCACTACACTGGCTCTTTGCATTCAGTTCCAGTTTTTGTATTCCTTGTCTACTTGCTCATTCATTATTCACTCTGTCTGGCAGCACAAGCGGCCTTTGTAGATGAGTTTATATTGTTCTCACTACAAATAGAGAACTTTGCAGTCAATCAAAGCTGGATTGAATTTAGGAAACCGAAAATTATGATGGTTTTTCAGCAGTTTAAGTGTCAGACAAAGGCCTGAAATGTAGAAACCCAAATGGAAAATATATATATTTTCATGTCTAAGATCTTTAAGTGCTTGAGTTTGGCTCTCTGTGATTTCAGAGGCAACCACCAACATGAATAAACCCCCCACAATAAATGAAAAAACTACATATAGCATACATACAATACTATGGAAGAAAAGAGTCATTAAATCACCATTTATTGAATTCAGCTCAGAGGAGGGCGGTATATGGCTATTTCCATTTCACTCTGAGCCAAACACAGGCTTCCAGTTTTCTTCTTTGTTCAGGACCAGGTGTTCAGGTGTCCCCACGGGTTTAAAGCCTGGGGACTCCATCACCTAAATCAGAACTGATGAAGCCTCTTCTGAAACATCAAGAACCTGACAGAAGTCCAGCTGTGCTGTTTTTATCACAGAGAGAAGAATGTAATGAATGCATCGGCGCCACATGAGCCACTGAACCAGGATCATCCCCACTTCTGTGCATCACTGCTGGCTATAGGATGCTTTGCATAGATCTAAATTGAGTGTGTGTGTGTGTGTGTGTGTGTCCTTGTTCTACAGCAGCACCTAACAGGACTGAGGGATCCTTGAGGATTTGGTAGTAACGCTTAATTTACTTACTACCTCCCAGTCCACCCCAGCTGAGACTGATGCCAAATCAGCTTATGCAGGCTGACTTCAGCCAGCAGCAGCAGTGTGAATCAGATGTTTCAAGGCCACATCAGCGAACTCAGTGCTCTGACACGAATGTAGCCGGAGTGCGTCTTTCCTTTCCAGACTGGAGCCCAGGCATTGAGACATTGACATTGAATGTAGACCAGTCTCTTCCAGTTTGTTGGCATCGCAGATGGACAGAGGAGAGAATAGTTTAGGGTGTGATCACACTTGGAGGTGAATCACAGTGCTTTTCCGCACAGGAGTGGCAAGAAACCAACAGGACCTTGACCAATGATCGGGAAGCGGTGCCTCTTATTCCGTGGCTTCATTAAATAGTCTGTGGGCTTCCGGCATAACTTTGCATTTATCTCCAGGTTACGGGACAGGTGATGTCAGTGTCTTAGTGATCGTAATGGCAACCAGCATTCCATACTGGGTAAAAGAACAGGAAATTTCGCTTTAGTTGCTTTGTTTTAATCAGGAAACATACAGGTAGAAAAAATTAAAAATGGATCAAAAATTCTGCCGCAGAAAATGTTTGTGTTTAAATTGTGTTTTCCAAGTCGAATTTGCCAAATTAAAATCAAAAGCTCAACCAAGGGAGGGATGATTAATGACTTTACAAATAGAGCTCCTAGTTTAAAGTCATTATAATTCATAAAAGGGAAATGATAAGTTTGGAGTATTTGTT
>CM055196.1:7224426-7519426 GCA_029224185.1 Karalla daura | reverse complement strand
GAGCCTTTTAGCTGAGCAGCATGGGAGCACAAATATAACCTAACCGCAGCAGTGGAAAGTACCAGCGCTGCCAAACACATTGAGACATGACATACTTTACAGGCCTCGTTTGTCTTTTGAAGGCATCCGAAGCTGCACACGCATAGTACAGCACACAGGGTAAGGGCTCATCGCTTTGAGGAAAATGAATAACGTAACGGTGTAGATGTCTAACATGGAGACGTCCCCAACACCAAGTTCAACATGCCTGTTGTGTCGTGACACAGTTGGAATTTGCACCTAATGGAAGGAAATGGGGATATGATGGAGGTGCGAGCTCTCTCATTCCAAAAACTTTACATGTTTAACATGCAGCACCTCACTTTTATCTTTCAGCCAGCGTGGCGCTTCTGATGTTAATACCCAGTTTGCGTCTGAGGCTTAAAACCAATAAAGAGCTTGAAATGAATTGATATTATCAGCTGCCTGTCGATCGGACAATAAACAAGCGAATGTCGGGAGGCTTGTTTAATTCCTCAAACCGTATTGTTGCAGGCAGAAACAAATACAAATTAGTTTCGGCCGAGGAAGTTGTGCAAAAATAGATCATCTGATTGGTGGTGACATAAACAGACCAATCTGTCGTAAAAGCAAACCAAAGCAGTCAATTCATTCGGTTAAGTTTGTCGAACGCGTTCTCTCGATCTCTCCGTGCCCGACGCGTGCTCGCTGGCATGAACGGTTTGCATCTATTTTAAGGGGAGTGTTTGGGGCCAGGGTGACGGTGGCGCTGTGAGGTCTACTAAGTTGCACCGCGGTGATCTTCTGGTGCAGCGGCCACCTCGGCGAGCTCTGCGGGTGTCCCTCAGAGGGAGGCCGCCGCCGCCACGCTGCCTTCAAAGGCGGCGCTGCATAAAAGCCCAGAGTGGCCCGCTGCCTGTTGCTCCGCTGTGATGTTATCTCTGATGCTCCCAGACGATCACGTTCGCTGGCGGAAAACGCCATATCAAAATCGATCAATGAATAAATGAATATTTTAAAGCATCGTATATGACTGCCCTCGCTGAACGTACATGTGGATTTGCGCCATAATGTCTTTTGCTCTGCCTTGCTCTGCTCTCTTGCCGAAAGTGTAAAAAAAAGGAGCATCTTGTGTTTCTGTGGTCACTCGGGGTGAAAGAGGAAACTTCTTACTGTGTTTTATGAGATGGCCTAAAACGCTTAACTTCTCTGTACTCTTATTCCAGTGCCGCTATATTTCAGATGTCACCAGCGATGTTTAAGTGGAGCTTTCAAAACCCAGCTGCATCTTGAGGAAGAAAGGAAAGAACAAGAACAAGGCAGATATACAAGGAGGAGGCAGGGAACACATAGAATGAGAGCAGCGATGACTCAGGTCTCTTTTTTGTAAGATTTTTTTTTTTCTCAAGGACTTTGGCTTTTTGGTGCACCATGTGTTAGTTTTGGTGTTGGGTTTGTCAAAAATGAAGTGAATCACATCCGGAAAAAACGTTGGCTCTGTTCATTTTGTCAGAATACTTTGTTAGAAATCAGAATCTGGCCCTGAAATTTCAAAGATTTTGGACAGTTTTCTTAGCTTGGCTTATTTCCAACCTCTGTGTGTGTTAGCCTGATTATCTCGAAAACCAAAAACCATGGCTGAAATCAAAGCACACTGGATTGTTCATGCTTGATGGTTCATCCTTAAACCATTGCAGTGACATCTCACTTTGCATTAAGTATCAAAACAGACAGCAAGATGAAGGCAGCAGTATTTGACCCAGAACTATGAAACCTCTCACAGCTGATGCTCCACATCACATCAGCTGTGTCACTTTGATAATGATATGACTCGCCCTGCATTGCTTTATCAAGGTAATTAGATAAAGTACGACATCTGTTCAGTTTTGCACATAGTGTATTTGCTGTTTTGCATTTTGAAATATCTAGCGTGGTTATATTTCATTATCTAAGGTTACAAGTTGAAAAAGTGGTTGGAAATCTTTATATACTGCTCCTTTCCAGTAAAACCATGCTGACTTTCCTCCATCACAAACAGATTTAGCAGTGACTGAACTTTGGTGTTGGCCCACTTCTATTATTTTCCAATCTCTTCCGCTGTCTTCACATTGTAGTGTGCTTACACAAGAGCTTACGGCTTTATCATACACAAATGTTATCCTGCAGTTGTTGGCTTATGCGTTGGAACAGCCAGTGTACTCTCACATCACTCACTGTTCCTATTGTGCTCTGAGAGCCTCTACCCCAGAGCATGAGTTCATGGGGAGCAAACCAACAAATAAGCTGGGAAACCTCCTCTAAAAGTTATAGAGGAGAGAGACATTCGTATAAGTGCATTAATGCATTTGCATGAGGCCCTAAAACTATATGAATGGCAATGGTGCACTTTATCATGTGGGGACAGATAAGTCTGGCTGTTGACAGCACACATGGTGGGACACCAGCTGTATACCCTTTAAATGCATTGGGAAAGGGTGCAAAAATTAGGAAAAATCCAAAAAGGGTCATAATGTCAAGACTTTGGTTTTTACCCACTTAGCTTGTTGTTTGCAGTGGCTCTGTGGCCAGTTGTGAATATTCTCACCTGGTGTGACTTAAGTGAGGGGGTGGAAGGATGTGTGTGTGTGTGTGTGTATGTGTGTGTGTGTATGTGTGTAACACGTTTAGAAGGAGGGTGATTTTTTTTGGGGGGGGGTGGGGGGATGCCCACCCTCTCCCTGGCCTCCAGTTTGAGAACTAAGCTTTCAGATTTTTGGAGTGATGATGATCTGCCAGTTATCTTGCTTGGCTTCATACCTGATTCAAAGATCAGGATGAATAAAGTTAAGCTTAGTGCTGAGAACGTTTTCCTTCCCATGCTAACCGTGGTGTAGTTGAAGAGTTATTGTCGAGATTGGGTTATGTACTTGTGTTGCATTATGCATCGAGCCGCTAAGTAACAGAACTAAACACGTGTGTCTTCTTCGGATGGAGCCATCCATCTTGGTCACCTCCTTCCCTCTGGCCATGTGAGGATCTGTCCCTGTGTCAGTTTCCTTTCTGCCCGGTAGGTGGGACTTGAAGCTCGGAGGATGAAGGCTTCCTCTCTCTCTGCCTCCCTCCTTCTCTGTGTCTTTATACCTCTCTCCACCATTCCCACCTCCTGGTACCAGCAACAGCGCTAAAGAGAGAGAGAGAGAGAGAGAGAGAGAGAGAGAGAGAGAGAGGAGAGGAGAGAGGGACAGAGATGGAGGGATGACTTAAAACGATGCAGAGGGAGGAGGACAAGAGAAAGATACGTGGACTGGACGCGCTCAGACCCCCTGTCTGTCAGATGACCTGGAATATTTTCGGATTTTTTCCCACCTCCTGGTTTTTTCATCCGGCGGTGTTTTCTCCTTTTATTTTTTTCCCTTAACGAGCAGGAGATCCGTGACTGGCATCCTCAAAATCTGACATAACCCACACGCACATACACGCACACACACTCGCACACGCGCGCACATACACATACGCGCGCACATGCACAGATAATAAACAGAAACACCTTTTTTATTTATTTCATTATTAACCTAACATGTGAACTCCAAACACACCGGTTACGCATCATCCGCACACCCACGTACGCACGGAGGGAGCGCACTTTGGACCAGAGGATTTGAGTCATCCCCGGCTCCTCGTCGCCCCTTCCTCACCCCCCCACCCCCATCCTCCTCCTCACCCTCTGCCGCTGCCAAGTTGGGAAGAAATCTGGGGACCGGAGTCGTGACAGCATGGATGGGTTCGGTGCGCCGTTTGGCGCATTGGGCGTCCGGAGCAGCTGGAGGCTCCTGGTGCTGCTGTGCGTCCTCTTCCACAGCTGCCTGCTCTCCCTGCAGGACTGTCCCCTCACCTGCTCCTGCTCCCAAACAGAAATCTACTGCAATAAGTCCGACAGCACCATGTCCTTCTCCCTGCTGTCCTTCGGGATCCCAGGGAACAGCTCCGCGAACATAGAGGACCTGTTCCAGAACATCACCTCCATGTAAGTGCCCTGGATCTCCCTCTTTCTCTTTTCCTGCGCCTGTGTGTATGTGTATGTGTGTGTGTGTGTGTTGATATGAACATATGAGATGCATGCAGAAATACACCTAACGTGAGCTTGATCCAGAATGCACTTTTTATTGTCAGTTTTGTGGTGAGAACACCTGAAGAATATTGGAAATCCCTCCCCAGGGGTTGAGATGGGTATGACCATATGATAGGACTGGTGGTCAGGAATGCCAAGTGATTCTTCAGATGGGCAAAAAAGCAGGGGAGATTCATGTTCTGAAATGTGAGGGTGAGTTGTGTTTTCTAGGACATAAAAAAACTATATAGCCACTTGAGGCCTTAGCACAAACTCAGCACCTTTCCCCAAACAGTGACGTAGAAAAGAAAAACATAAAACATCTAATTTGTCACACACAGTCATGTGCATTGCATGAGGGTGCCCGAGAATAATTCACCAACTGTTGGTCATAATTTATGCCTCCCCTGTAATATTGCCTCTCCATCCAGGCAGCCTGCTCTTTCCTCCACATTCTCTTCCTCCATTTAACCAGCCCTGCACCTCAAGCTACTGAGCACACAGTAGGCAAGCACACGCTCCCTGAAAAAAGCTAGAAAATGTCTTAATATGGTCTAATATGGCATGCTTTACCTTTATGCATGCACACAGCCTGAGTGTAAAGCGGAGGATCCATAAACCATTTGTGTATTGCTTTTATGCAGAAGGCGCTGCATGGATTCACGTCTTTGGGCCACTGAGGATCATATTTGCTTATATTGATCTTGGAGTCATTTACTCCATGCCACTTTAATCTAAAAATGCTTGAGAATTCCCTACTTTTCCTTTGTACAGTGTAATCCTTTGGCCTAAAGCACAGATCTCAGAGCCCACCACAGCTGTATGACGTTGTGCTTTAACAATATTTCCTCTCATTGGAGGGCCTGCTGTTCATGTTGGTAAAATTTATGATGAAGTTCTTGAAAAGATGGTTCTCCTACAGTAAGCTGAGGATAACCAACCTCTTTAATTCTCTACTGGTCAGACAGAGTACGATTATTTGCTCTATCCATACATCTTGAGAATCTGTCCTGATCTGTGTTGGAGAGCCTGAAAGATGTTCCTCGGCCGCTTTTTTTTTTTTTTTACTCCGACTGAGCAAATAGAAGATGATTTGAGGAGGGCCACTTCTTAAATTAAGTGCGGCAGGAAGAAAAGCTTTTCCTGATTTTGCCCCTTTACTATTATTTCTCCTCCAGTCACTTGCTGCAGTATCTCCCTAAATACCTTCCCTTTTATCCTTTGATGACAGTGAACAGTGCAGTCTGAGAGGTAATAAGCCAAGATATCGCCAAATAGCTTTTTCATTGGATGATAAAAGCAGCCATGACTCAGTTGCTCATAAGCACAAATCTCAGTCTAAATGTCATATTCTGCGGGATGAACCGCCGACCAGTCATCCAAATATCCGTGAAAGCCTGATATTCCCTGGGTGGGCTCCGAATACAAACCCGCGCAGACCCAAATCATCTTCGATATCCTATTTTCTTTGGGAGACTGGCCTGAGAAGCACAGAGGGATGAATTTCTCTCAAGAAACGCTGTCCTCTTTGAATGGCACACAAAGACCCCAAACCACATCTGCTCAGTGGGCTTGATGAGATTTTTCTATTCTCCCTTTTTTCTACTCATGTGACCGAAAAAAAAAAAGTCTGTCATGTCAAGACATTTCTAAGACCAAAACCAGAGGCGTTTGTGTGAGGTTGACCAGTTCATCTCACATGTCACATCTCTTTTTGTGTGTAGGATATTGCTCATTTATCATAGTGTCACCACGGTACTCTGTCAAAATGGCACCGCAGAGGAGGGCCACTGTGGCCCTCCTGTAGCTGCACGTCTGCTTTACTTAGCACTCGCTTGTTCACGTTTCCGCACTGAAGCCCTCTCCGCTAAAGACTTTCACAAAAGTGTGCTCGTAAATGTCACCAGCCTTGAATCACCTGCTTGGGAAGGTGCTCGGTGCTCACAGTGCGATGCTCTGTGACGTGTTAATGAATCCAGTGGAGAGGCATGTGTCAAACGCACACTTCTCAGTCCATTGGCTACAAAACCTGACACCTGGCTACATAGATAATGAGACAAAAAAAAAACAACTTTCTCTTATGTGGAGGCAGGTCTGAGGGGATGTTTTTCAGAGGTGAGACGGTTCTTTTTCATTTAACATCATTTAACATTTCTGCTTTTCCCGTATTTCCCCTCTCCACCCGCCGAGCCGTTCAATCATATCGGAGCAAATGGTTTAAAGACTCCTATATCGCTATGAGGATTTTTCAAACCATTTCGGAGACTGGCTGTGATTTTATTATCTTGCGCTCCTCACTGCACGGTTTCATTGCCGTGTTTAAGAGGCGCAGACATTCAGCGTCGGCTGGTGGCAACAGTGGGGCCAAGGTCGGTCCGTGGAAAGGGAGCAGGGCTGAAGAAGACCACAGAGTAGCACCTGAATGCACTAGCAGAGCAAAAAAGAAAAAGAAAAAAAAAGGATGCTCTTTCATCTCATGCGGGGAACAAACTCACATACCACGAGGCTAAGGGGCAACGCAATGAAAAATGGCTCTCGACTCTGACCTTAAGTTTAGGAAACTCAGCTTTGCACTGCAGGGGCTTCATGATTAAATGAGCCATTCCACCTTCAAAATATACATTGCAGGTGTGTGTTTAATGTCCAGACCAGAGTAGTGGCAAATTTCAAGATGTCTTCGTGGAAAGCTTTAGAAAAGCTGTTAAATCCATACTAACAGCAGCCCAGAATATGCTTCTTCTTTCAGTACAAGTCGAAGATAAAGCAGCAGCGCAAACAACTGATAGAAATGAGTAGTCTGACAGAAAAATACATGTTTTCCGTAAAGTAAATAACAGCTTCACTGAATCACAGCTCTGCTAAAAATCGGAGCTCTCTGACATTGAGTTCAGGGCCGTGCTATTCGGCTCCAGCTCCCTTCACTTGGCTGTGCTTTGGCGGAGTGAGAGTAGAAAACAATGTTGACAGGGTCTCAGGATAGAAGATCAATGGTTTTTACATGAATTTCCTTTCGCCACCTTGTAGTAGTGCACATGCATGAACGTGTGTTTGTGTTTGTGCGTGCTTGTGTGTGTGTGTGTGTGTGTCTGCTCAGAGGGATTTTCCAGCAACATTTCACCCAGCAGCGGCTGTGGTCCATCAGGTGTTTTGTTATTTAGCTGCAAACACACACACACACACACACACACACACACACACACACATATGTGCTCCCTCTCCACATCAGTTTTCCATCTCTCGTTGCTTTACGCATCATGACAGCACCAGAGGCCGGAGTGCGAGCGTGTGCTCTGGATGTGAGCTGTCACTGGCTCCTTGAAAAGCAAAAGCCGCTCTGCATCCGAGTCTGTCGGTGCGAATTCAGGCTCGCCGCACCTCACAGGGAAATTAAGTCGATCTTCACGCTTCCACACTGTGACTGCGAGAGAGAGAGAGGGAGAGAGAGAAAGAGGGGAGGGGGACCCAGGATTTTTAGAGCACACAGGAGTACGAGCACAGCCTAAACGGCCCGGAGGCTAAGTTTCAATATGTTATACACGGTACTACAAATATGTACAACCTGCTGACCCGCAGCTACAGGATGCAATTACGTTTCTCCGTTTGTTATTAAAGAATGGCGATTGGCGCCGCAGCAATAATTTGAGTCAGTGAACTGAAAATAAATCTCTATAATAGTCTAATGATTTAATTGGCATAAACAAACATATGTTGGCACCAGTTTCAACACGCTGTTCAGGCCCGAAATAATTATCAGGCGGATCAATGGTGAGAATATGTTGAGCTGCGGCCTAACGAACCTGAATGATTCGTATCTGTGTTATTTACCCGGTATAACTGTTTGCTGTAGAGGAAAGCGTTTGAGTTTGAGATTATTTTGCTTTCACTAATTAGAGATGAAATTATATGTAATTGTTTACATGTGATCCTGTTTTCCAAGCCAGAATGCACTTTCTTACCCACCTTATCAGCGTGTGACTCAGCGATGCTCCCCTAGATTCTTCATAATGAGTCTGAGGGATTCTTGAGATTCCTACTGGTTTTTAGGTTTGATGGGGGGAGGTAACAGGTTGGTTGCGGTGATGGATTACGTTTCTCAAGTATGTGTTGTGATCGAGTGAAAAGACAAAACAGATGTCGTCTGGGAGTGAGCAACCATTTTCTGATGGTGCAACTGCTGTAAGCTTCTTGCTCAGATACACCAAAATCATTGTGGGTTTTCGCACATGCCAGGTAGTCTGTGCACACACTTGCACCCTGCTGTGCAAAGTTCAACCTGTTGGCAGTTTTTTAGTGTGCTCTCAGGGTTTTTTCTTTTCGTTTCTGGACTGTAAAAATAGAACCCGTTTTCGTGTTTTTGCAAAGATTTCTCTCCCGATCTAGAGCAGGGATCCAGTCCTCGTCCCGTCCTCCTGGACGTCCCTCCCTCCGTGAAGCCTTTCAGCTGGCAGCAGTCAACAGATCACAGTTCATTAGGATCACATAGCACGGCAACGATCGGAGATAAAGCGGCGACAAACAAGAACGTTTAACTTCAAATTTGCCGCAAGGCGATCGGTTACATTATCGACAACTCTTTACAACGGGGCCGCGGAGAAAGAGAGGAAAAGACGAGCGCTCGAAAAAGATCTTTGATGCGATAGACTGTTTTGTGAGAACAAAACCTCACTTCATTATTGATCCGTTTGGCGGAGGGAAAAAAAAAACAGAAGCTGCTGCAACACTGAATCCTGACTCCCGTTTCCACCCACCACTGTGTGTAGGAGAGTGCAGCACGGGGCTTCATGCACACTGAGTGCTTGTTCTTCACGCTAGTCACACAGAATGCAGTGAAATGAGTGGAAAACACATAAAATAAGAGCCACTCCGTGATAAGGACCCATTGTTATTATTTAATGTCTCAAGAAGATTAAGTAGGAGAGTGGGGTGAAACAGAGGAACAAGGAGAGAGAGAGAGAGTATAAGAATACAGAAAAATGTGTGTGTGTGTGTGTGTCTGTGTGTGTGTGTGTTCAAGGAGTTGGAGCTGATAGAAAAACAGATGAAAGATAAAGGAGATATGGACAGCAAGTGGGAAAGTACTGCACTGCTTCAACTGAGCAGCACATATGGCTTCCTGTACCACATGGACAGGGACACACACACACACACTGTCTTCGTTCTCTGTTTATAAAGCCAAACAAATAAAGTTGGGCTTTAATTGTGGCACATGAACACGACTGGACATGTGGTAGTCAAGCTTCGCCCAGTTTTATATTTGGTCTACTTGGAAATCGGAAGGATTATGTCAGATTGTGCTATTAACTTGAACCTGATGCTAGTTTAATATTTATTTTATGTGCATATCAGATCAGATAAGATCTCTACAATTTACAGTGTTGCACTGGATCAACCTTCACATTTGGACTGATATTAGAAAAACCATTCGATTTAAACCGTCCCGTATATACTGATGTTTGCAGTCATGCCTCCATCCCAGTGTCAAATGGGAGAAATGAGAAGAGCAGCCGCTGACAGAAGAAGGCACATAAGCATGCTCATAAATGCACGGAGGTTGGGCTGGTGGGGGGGCAAGGTCCAGGACTCTTGTCAGGACAAATATTTAGAAATGATTGTAGTCTCTGAGCTCATATGTTTGTTCGAGGTAATCTGTTAAAACGCTGACAAAAAAATGACTTATTCCGTCTTCCAAAAGTCTGATTCACCGTTCCGCTTAAATATGATAGATAGATATAAATATCATATAGTTTTTGGAGACCTGGAGAACAGTTTCATTAGGTTTATTGTTGCAGTCTAGAGTCACTGTACCGGAGGACAAACAGGATTTAATCGAGGCCCAGCAGCACTTTAGCCCAGGACCTCCAGCAGGTTAATCTGGCCCTGGCCTCTGAAAGTATCTAGTCACACAGGCAGTTGTGACTTATTTGCCCCAGAGACATGTTCTTGTGAGGGTTAAGTCAGTGCAAAGGGAATTTGATCCAGTTAAATAATTTCATTGGAGTTAGATTCTGCAAAAGGTGAGTACAACATGCAGAAATGCAGAAAAGTCGCATGGTCACCGATAGCTGCAGAATACTGTGAGTGGCTCATATGAGACTCCATGCATATCCCCTGTGTTGGACAGAAGAGTAGACATCCAGATCTAAAAAAACCTCAGAAAATCAAATATTTATTTCCTCATTTTTTTTCACCGTCAATGGTGTTTTTGCACAGAGCAAACAAAGACATATGTTGCGGTGATATTGCGGGTTTGGAAAGGATGCTCAGTCACATTTTTCGCATAACTGCTTTTATGAAAAGATAAAACATGCTCTAATATCCTATAGTGCAACAAAAGGGTGTCTGAAATTGCCACCAGCCGGCAGACTGCCTGTCAGAGTAAGTGATAATGTTAGCCTGGCAAAGCATTAAAGCTGCATGAATTGTTACTGTAACTCATGTATGTTTAAATGATGATGAACAGAATGGTCTGGAATGTAATTAACTTTATGATATGTGAGTGTCCTATGCTGTGACCTCGCCTGTCACCTTGACTCTGGCAAATATGGAAAAAAAAAAAAAGAAAAGAAAGGAACCGCGTCCCCCCCCACCCTCTGTTTCCTGTGTGTGAGACCTGAGCAGGGTGAATGAGCCACTGGGCTTAGGCTATGGTAAAATATTCAATAACATTAGCAGCCATTATGTACCACATCAATGTGACAGGCCGCATCATGTCAGCTGCTGCGCACTGAGAGTGTGTGTGTGTGTGTGTGTGTGTGTGTGTGTGTGTGCGTGTGTGTGTTTGCTTGTGCGTGCGTGTCTGTGATGTGTAAAGGTTCAGGCAGTCGGGGCTGTGATGCTGCTAAGGCGATAATGTGACTCTGAGTTTTGGCTATTTACTTCCTCCGGGCTCATCAGCGTTCAGCGGGGAGTTGACTGGAATGATTAAAAAAAACCAAACATTTCTGAATTGACCAAACCACGTGCCGTCGTAATTACATTTTTCATTTCAATGGGGAATAAAGGTCGAGAAGGTGTCTCAGCCACCTAAGGCACTGGCGGCGCATGGTGCCCATGGATGCTGGAATAGCCTGACTCCACAGTAGCTACTGGATGAGTCGGACAAGGGTGGTTGGAGGGGTGGAGGGGAGCCCAATTTGCCAAATTCCCCCTTTCAGGAGCCAAATAATACCAGGTGTGGGTGCAGCAGTGTCAGTGTGTCACTGTGTTAATGCAGATTATAGTAACACGCAGCCAGCGGGTGACAGGAGGGACTAGCAGCTGAGTGACAGTCAGGTGTACATTCAGAAGTGAATGACAGAGAGCAAAGTCAATAACATGCTAAAACACAATATTTGTACTAGTTTTAGTCTGTGACACGATGGGACACACTCTGACAGAATGAGCAGAGCCTTGACTCTGTGCGGCTGTTGAATAATTCAGTCAGCGTGTAAAAACTTTTCTTTTTTGCGCGAACAAACTATCACGTTAACTTTCATGACTAACCGTATTCATCGGGCACCTGTCGAGCACATTAAACACTCAGTCCCGTCCCCATTTTTACCTCGATCTATTTAACAAAGCTGTTTAAAAAAATGCATCATGACACAATGTCAATGACGGGGGGGTCGATGCCCTGCGCCGACGTCAATATTAAAATGTTGTCAATTATGAAAATGCAAAAAAAACAAAGTCAATATTTCCTTCAGTAATGCACTAATGCTGTCTGACAGTGTCAATAATCTCCCGAGTTATGGATCACAGACAGGTCAGAGGGATGTCAGTTCTCAACAGCACGGGCTGCAACACAAGATGCACTTTCACCACAAAACCTCATTCTGTCCTGCGGCCGTGTTTACAGTCGCTCTGTCGCCGTCTCAAACCCTGTGCTTAAAAATAAAGCAATTTATAGGCTGTAGTTTCATTTACACAGAAACCTTCCCCTCACTGTATGATTGGATGGCCAGATGTATGTGTATGTGTGTGAGTGTTTGTGTGTGTGATGTATTTGTGCACGTATGTGATGTATTTGTGTGTGTGTGTGTGTGTGTGTGTGCGTGTGTGGGAAAAGGTGCAAGAGTGAAGGAGATCCATTGTTTTATCTCAGTGATTGCCACTTCCACATACAGATTGTGTTCAGAAGGCGATGATGTGTGGTTTATAGTGTGTCAGCATGAGCCTGAGAGAGAGAGAGATTGTGTGTGTGTGTATGTGTGTAGGTTACACTGATGTATGAATCCTTGCAGTTCATGGCAATGAATCACTTCCTGCAGCAACCCACACATAATAAGGTCACACATGCACATACACACACACACACACATACCCCACCACGGTCACACACACACACACACACACACACACACAGACACACACGCCATGTGTCTTTATCGGTGCAGAGACATTGATTATAGTGTTCCAGTCTGTGCTATCAGCTCCCTGTTAATAATGGAGCATAGTGACAAGGATGTAATGTAAGGCAAACCATAACGCTTCCATTATCAGCCAGGTCAGTGTTTGATGTTTTCTTTCACTGGGTCAATCGAGCTTGTCTCCCTCCCTACATATGTCAGGGGAGGTGGTGGAACAGTACCCCCTGCTGGCCGTGCATATTTTTGAGGGTCTGTAAAAGCGTTTCGACTCCCTCGACATGTCTGTGGTGGAGCCTCAGCACCCTCTGCTCCCCTGAATATTAAATATTCTGGTATAAAATGATTTCCATCACCATTATCATTTTTCAATAGTGCTGTCTTTGGCCTTTGGGAATATGCAGCCACGTGTGCCTACTCAACCGGCAGAAATGTACTGTTGTTACTTATTCTGCTGTGGCATCAAGTCTAAGAGATGCTGGATGATTTTACAACGAGTGCTTAATGTGAATGAATTCCTGATTCCATTCACTGCTCATTATGTGATAGTCAAAAGTTGTCAGGATTAACAGCTGATGGTGCTTATCCATCAAAGGATGCCTTAAACATTGCTCAGATCAGCTGCTTTTGTCTTTGACAAGCACAAATGAATGCCTGTTAGTGACGTCTGCGAGTCGTACGTTGTTCACTCAAATAAGAAGACAAACACCATCTTACCACGCTGCTGCTGCTGCTGCTGCTGCTGCTGCTGCATCTGTTGTAGAGGGATACAGTAGTCATAAATCTAGATGATTTCAAACTATTTCTCCCTGGTCATGTTCAAGTGGCTCTGCTGTGCAACAAAACATTACGGGAAAGTACTGTATATCTGGTTTGTTGCTCGACAGAATTGGTTCAGGCAAGTGACGGCTTTCAATCTGACCCCATGAGTCTAGACCATCAAATCTGCCTATGAATAAAAACTTTCCAATCAGGCTAAAGTCATACTTCAAATCCCGCCCTCACGACTCTCCTATCGACTGGCATGTAAAATCGATTTCTTTTTCTTTTAAAAACAAGTATTCTCTATGGGATCAGATGAGAGCAAACTCCATGCCCCCTGACAATTTTCAAGAGCGCTGGTCCAGACTGACTTGCCGCGGTAGTTGCAATCAGCCCATACTGACTCCATGCTGTTGCTGCGAGGCGCGTTCAAGGACCGTGGGAAATTTGTTAGCCTGGATGATTATCACCCGCCAGCACCGGCACCATGCACGTTCTCTCTGTGTTTGTGGGTTTTCTGTGGGAGCTCTGGTTTCCTCCCACCATCCAAATAGATACTTGCTAAGGTGAAATTGCTCTGATGTGTGGGTGTGAGTGGTGTATGTGCCCTGTGATGGGCAGGTGGCCTGTCTGGAGTGTGGAGGAAACAAGTAAAAAGCACAGAGGATCAAGAATATGATATAATATGGTGAAACTAACGGCTGCCACAGAAGGACAGACATGCACTGCACATTACAAGGCAACAATTACTTAGAGCAATTATTAATTATCCTAGCAGTGGTAATCACATTAGAGACGTGCCATCCTCATTCGTTTTACTTTTTACTGTTGCTAATCATGTTTTTTTTCCACATCTGTACGCTGAAATATCCAAGTAGTTTTACAAATTAGGTGAAGCTAAGAGCATCTAAATATACAAGAGATAAAAGCATGCATTTGAGACCATTTTGCTGCCTCCCTGAAAATCCCATCTCGTAAAATTAACCTTAAATGCCCTAACCACAGCACAGTAGCAAAACTGAAAGCTGCTCTCGAGCAACATGGGTTTGGCTTCTTTTATAAGGCAACACTCTGAAGTTTTATCCCCAGTATTCAGAATCACTGTAAATGCCACTGGCATTCATTGAGTTTGAATACACCGAGAAAGGAGGTTTTGAGTTTTGTGTGAATGTGTTTTTATAAATAGAAGGCTGCAGACGACTCCGCTTGGGTCTTTTAAGCTGGAAAACACAATGCACTCCAAGCTAAGACCAAGTTCAGTACAAGCTAATAACAGCCATCTTCTGTAGTTAATACATTTACGAATGAATATTAAGGTAATCTACAGTCAGGCCTTCCATAGTCATACTGTTTTCAGTTTCAGTTCATAAACATATGTGTGTGTGTGTGTGTTTATAGCTGAAGAGAAGCTCTGTTGATTATGCTAATGTCTCACATTTGAGTGCTTAAAACTGTTAAAAGAAAATGTAAAAAATAGATTAATTTGATTCACAATATATCACTGTTATATCAATAGACGGGATGTTTACATTTCAAATGAAAGTACCTCAACTAAAGTAACTCAAACCATCGTCATTTTTTTAAGATTATACTTTATTAATTATAATCTAAAGAGTTTATATATAGTTTTTTTTTTCTATTCTCTCTGTAAGGCATCTTTTTATTATGCTGCCGGAAATGTAAATTTCCCTGAGGGAGTCATCCCAGAGGGATCAATAGAGTTAAGTCTGTCATTGTATACACTTGCAATGAGGCAACTTGTAGTTTGTTGTGAGGTGGTTTCACTGACTTGTGGAATTGGCTCACAAACCTGTTCTAATCTGGCACACTATTTAACATTTAGACTACGTGGAGAAGCCATCCTGTCATTAAAAAAGAAACACTTTAGTCCAGCGATGAGGAGATGAGATAAGAAAATAAATGAATATCAGCGCAGACTGGCGAGTGCCCTCACTCCTGCATTATTAGTCCTGATGAGAGCGCGAGATGGCTTTTTCAGAGCCGCCATGTCTCTGCAAGTCCGGGCCGCCAGTATGCGAGCGTTTTCACCGAGCACTTAACTGATCAACTGGTTTCAGTGGAGCCCCGAGCACACGCCCCCCGCACGTGTGTGTGCGCACACACATGGCGGCGTGCGTGCGAACACACACGGCGTCCTTGAAGGACCCTTCATGACAGAAGAAATGAGGCTGGAAATCTCGCAGCAATTGCCCGTCTCTGATTGCCAACACATCATCTTAAGAGTGACTGTGTGTCACAGACTCTGTATGAGTGTGTGCGTGTGTGTGTGAGCGTGTGTGTGTGCGTGCGTGCGTGTGTGTGTGTGTGTGTGCACGCGTGTCGGTAGCAGTCTAATCACAGTGAACAGAGAAGGCAATTTGTTCAGCCAGAGCTCCCGTTGTGTTGATAAGCTGGTCACACAAACCACTGTCTGCCACCAGCTCCCTCTCTTTCTCCCGCTCTCTCCCTCCCTCTCTCCCTCCCTCTCTCTCTCTCGCTCTCTCTCCCTCCCCCTCTTCCTCTCTCTGTGTCTGGCTCGCGGCCCGCCTTTCGCCTCCACTGTGTTTAGATCCAGGCTGGACCTGGCTGCAAAACAGCTGAGCCAGCCTCGCCTCACAACCAGCCCCGAGCTGAAGGTCTCGGGCTCCCAGGCACATCCGCACAGAAAGCTCAGCGGAGCTGGAGAGAATCCATTTTCTGTCCATGTGCCCGGGTATTGAAATGTTGGATTTGTCCGGGTCCATTTCTGAAGAGCAGCATCCGCAGGGCGGTGGAGCTGCGTCAAGGATCATGACATTGTGAAAGGGTTTTCTTCACATATGTGGTGATGAAATTCCAGGGAATTGGCTCAGTTTTAACCTTAACATTGAACTTCAGTTCTAATTGACTTCATGCTTATTCCACACTGTGAAGCCAATTTCCGGCCGATATCCTGGACCTGCTTTATGTAGCTCTGACCATCAGTTTGTTTCTCATTTCGTCAAACCTACAGTTTCAATGCTTCTAGTGCTTTCTTTTACAAGTGTGGTTTTCATATATTTGATATGCATTATTGGGTTCTTAATAACACCTCTGTAATTATACTAGCGATTAATTTGAAGCAATATGGTTAAATTTCCCATTTTCCTTTGTTAGATCATATGTATAAATAGAATTACTCCTTTTATATTCAGAAGAAATCTATTAAATAGGATCAATTTAAACTTGTGGGTGAAAAAACATTATTATCCTGAGCATATCTTAATGAACAATGTCAAGAAAGTGAACACACTCTGCGTCTCTGCATTTACACACCTTCAGGTCCAGGTCAAACACCATTTATCTTACTCTCTTCTGCTGTTGGAGCTACAGTTTAATCCCTTCTAACGCTTGAATGCTGGTGTGGCTGGTGTAGTAATATTTTTCTCTATTTGAGCTGATTTCTAAACTGATATTAACTCCATTTAACAGGTTTTTAAACTCCTGACTTTCAGCACTTTAGCTCTCGCTGCAACTTACATCGTTTAAGTGCTTTTACAACCTGCGCCTGCTTGAATCTTTGGTCATGGTCATGGTGAGCGTTTAGGAGCGGTGCTCTCTCTAAGATGTAAGCTTTTGACGTTTCACATCGACATATGATATTCACCTAATGATCGTGTGAAAATATGGATGGATTTTTGTCAAATGAAAGGCACAGACAGGTCGCCATGTTCTGGACATTGGAGAAGTGAACTATTAGTACAGTGCCTGGCATTCCTGTGTGGAGGTGCTCTGGTGTCTGACCGCATTCACACCATCATCGCGGCCAATTGGAGACCCTAAATTGGCCCTTGCTGTGCGAGTGTGTGAGTGAATGATGCGTGTTGTTGATATCGGGCTCTGAGCTGCTGCTTTGTGGCAGCTGGTGAAATTGTGAGCCGGTCCCCTCAAATGAAGACATTTCTTTGCTCCGCTGTGACAGGAATGTTAAACTTTCCTGCCACAGGCACTGACTCAACATTTTCAGCATCAAACATAACTGCTGCTGCGCCCAACAATAAGCAGTGGGCTGTAAAATGCTTTTTTTCTCCCTTCTTCTTCTTCTTTTTATTCAAATGTGTTTTTTTTTTTTTTTTTAAATTTGGAGTCATTAATGGGTGTCCTCAGTTTGCTCTGAGCGCTGTGCTCCAATTAAGCTAATTTTGTTCTGTTTTGGCTCGAAGCAGTCTGAGTTTTTCTCATCCGGGCCAACACTTGGTGTGTTTGAACACAAGAAATTGTTCATCTTGGGCAAATTCCTAGACACACACACACACACACACACACACACACACACACACACACACACATACTGGGTAAATACTACAAAACACTTCTAAGCAAAGTAAATCAGGCCTGGATAAAATGCAGTGCTTTCCTCACCGATGAAAGTGCAACATTTATTTTGTTCAAACAAGTTCAAACAAAGAGAGGACGAAACACCAGCAGTGCTAATGAATTCAACCAAACCCGTGTTGTAAATTCATGAATTTTTTCTCAGTTTAAAGGTGAAGACAGTGACCGGCTGGCACGGTAAAACACAACTATTCATAGAATCACTTGATAGATCTGAAAAACAAAAGTACGGTACTTGTGTGATTTCAAGTGAATATGTCCTTTTTGAGCCCTTTTCAGAGCAGGGTTTTGGTTGTTTTTCCTGATTTTTTGTGGCTTTATTTTGACAGTCTAGAATCGGGTAATGACACACAGCAGAGGGAATCAAACCTGGATCTGCTGCATAGTGGCTTATGCGCACAGAGTCGACTAGCAGGCACTCCTGATCAAACAGTTTCCTGTCATGCATCGAGGATGAATGGTTCGTCATTGGCATGAGGTTTATTTGGCACTGTGGTCGATAAGTGGTTAGAACTGTCACCTCACAGCACGAAGGTCTCAGTTGTGGCTCCTGGTCAGGCTGCTGGCTTCCTCTGTCCTCTAGGTATTCTGGTTTCCTCCATCAGTCCAAAACCATGCATGTTCAGGTCGATCTGAGACTCTGCATTGCCCCAAGGTGTGAATGTCAGAGTGAATCATGTGTGTGAGTCTATCCTTTATTCAGTGGCCAAAATGTGAGCCACCTCAGACCACGGATACCCACGTTACCCCTCTCGGCATAGATCCACAAAGTTATGCATTCGTTTGGTGAATAACAGTTCCCGGGCCTGCGGGTTTTATCGCAGCCCATTTCCACAATCACATCCTTTTTACGAGCAAATCCCTAAAGTCAGTTCTGGCTCCAAGTCAGTCCACCTGTCAGAGCAATTTACAGAAATAATCTCAAAGATGGTTAAATGCCAGAGGGACAAGACCATTGCATCATGTTACCTATCATCTACGCAACGGCAATACGAGCAGACAAGGATGCCAGGGGTAGATCTTTAAACAAGGGGAGCCTGATATTCAAGTTTAAACAAGAGATGGACCAAGAAGGAGAAGCATTGTATCTGCTCCTGCTGTCAGCAATTAAAGTGAAATATGTTTTTGTGAATCCAAGGGTCATACAATTTCTAGATTTTACAGGGTAAGTTTTATTGACCTTACCCTGCTGGCTCGATCAGCTTAATTGTACATTTTATCCCTGGATAAACAAAGCGGCTCTTGACACAGTCCACAGGCTGCAGGATTAGAGATGCCTCTCTTGCCTTTGTTGCCTGATTGCACTGCCACCTTTACATCAGCGGATAAAGAGACGTGCTTGTTGCCTGGAAACCGTCTTGATGAAGTTGAAACATTTTCAAGGAGTATCTCACCTCAATTTGTGCATCCTAGAGTGCAGCAGATCTTTCTGCGCGCAGCTGACTTTGGGTGCAATTGTGCTGCTGCAAAATCTGCATTATTCATCATAAAAACACCAGCAGAGTCAAAGCAGAGCTGAGTCACCGAGTCACCATCGATGTGAAATTAAAGACCATCTCCAGATGTTTTCTAATTCAATAGCGATGAGTGCTGTTTGTGGAGACCATAAATACTTGAACCACAAGCCCAAAACACTGACTGCCCGATTTTTTCTCTGAGGCTACACAGTAGATAAAGTGGTTAAGGCTGTTGCCCTGGGTTCTCTAGCTGCTTTTAATGCTGTTTAGGTATAAAGCGGTAAAGATGATGGATGGACGTGGTGTGTTGCACATGCACTGAATGCTGTAAGAATGACAGCAACATTTCTGCAAAACAGTCTCTTGATGTTGGTCATTATGGCAAAGCCTATTGGATCGTGGGGTTGTATATATGTATCCAGTACATATACTGTATACATGTTGGCTGTAACCCAAGAAGCAGGTTAGATGTGCAAACGTGTCTCTGTGTGCAGCGTTTTCGGAGTGGATTAATGTCTCGGGACAAGATGAAGAGCCTCAGAGCTTCAGCTGCTGCGGCTCTCTGCTGAGAGAAATTACACACGGAGCCGCATTAAAAATTAAAAAGCATGTCCTCCATCATTAACTGAACATCATGTCTGGTGTCTTTTATGGACTCCTTTGGACATTTATCAACCGGTGAAAGTGACTAATGATATAAAGCGGGGTGGGGAGCTGGTCCGGCTCCGTGGCGGTTCTTCTCCACGTACTGAGGCACCAGCGCTGTATCCCCAGGCTGGAGCCGAAGCTGACTCTCACTGTCACACTCTGACAGGAAGGTGGAAAGGTGGAGCTAGCAGCACAGACTCGTTCTCCACCACCGGGTTCATTCAGCACCATCGCACGGACAGGGATGATGGTTCGCAACATTTCTTTATTTGCCGCTAAAACACGAGCACACCCCGTCTCTTTTTCTCAAAACTACGAGAAAGAAAATGCTCAGTTGTCCTCAGCTGCTCCTTCTTATTAAAGCAGCTAAACTACAGGTCGCAGATTTAGATTTTAGAGCCTTTTTTAGATTAAAAGAAGGAAACAATTACAAATTGTCCTAGGTGTCAGGTGCCAGGTGTCCTATCCATTTATTGCTATTGTGGGCTTGAAATTACACTACAATACATTGTTTGTGCTAAGGTGAATGGCAGTGCATTTAAGAATATCAGCAACCAATAACAGAGATTTATGTGCTACAAAATGATAATTTTCTCTGTCATGTAGCCAGACTCGGGCCTCCCAAGCTTTAACTCAGAGAAGGATGATTCCCTGGAGGCACTGTAATTTTTTTTTTTTTTTAGGTTAAATTAGTAGCAAGTAAAAGTCATTTCCCTGTGATTAAGGCTTGGGAGCTAATTGTAGCTCAAATGAATTGATCACAAGTTCACTGGGGTAGCAACCCTGCAACCAGTTACATTTTAATTACACCGAAGGAGTGAAACACAAAATCGCTTTCTCAGAAATATGAGAAATGCAAGGTAGAGACGCTGGGGAGACAGAAACTGAGGGAGCATGACGGAGAAGATGAGGCACTGTGGAGACTGAGGACAAGAAGGGATGGTGGCAGATAGAGCGGTAGAGGAGCAGTTTAGGTGAGATGGAGAGATAAAGGTGACAGAGAGAAAGTAAGAGAGAGAGAGAGAGAGGTAAGTGAGCCTTTAAATTGGATTGCAACTTCAAATGACTGATTTTAAACGTTTCAAAAGTCCACAAATGGACTTGAAATATGTTGCCATTACGCTGAAGACTCTGATAATTATGTTTTTGGAGCCGCTGTGATTATGGAGCAGGTAGAGCCCCTGGCCATGCTGCAGACACGGCCCCAGACAGATCGAGCTGTTATAGGATGAGACGAGGCAGACTTTTCATGAAGGGATACGCCAAACGCAACGAGCCACGGCCAGTCCTGACAACAGGATGCATTCATACTTGCGCGTATACTTAATTCAGCGGGTTTTTCAGTATTAATGACTTATACTAATGACTAAATACTAATAGACGTCTCCAAGACAGCTGCTTCGCTTTTTGTTATCAGACCACTCTTTTCTCTCGTCCACTGTCCACTGCTCAACCTTCTGCTCCCAAAGCTGCTCATTTTTGTTGAGATGTTTTACTTCTGCCATGACGCTTCATACTCCACCAGATCCTCACCAGCAGGACCCGTGATCTGTAATCTTGGCCCATCCAGTAGATGCCGCATCTCTAATTTTCTCTAGTTTGCATTTCAGCCAAAAAACTGTAAATTTTGGCCAGCACTATCCAGCGAGGTGTTTTCGACGTATGTAAACCAGTTTGCCTCCACTTGGAGAAAGAGTCGGATAGAGGTAGGGAGGATCCAGTGAGAGCACAGATGAAATCACACAGCTGCACTGCAGAAACACTACTGTCCTCATTCTTTGTCTCTCCCGCTCTGTCTTACACACACATTTCCCAAAGCTTTCTCCTGCACTGGAATGCCCTGCAGAGTCGTCTAACCTCCATGTTGTTCTGCTCTGCTAAAGGAACAGATCCTCAGTGTGTGTGTGTGTGTGTGTGTACTCAAGAGAGCCTGGTGCATGAGAGGAATGCAGCTCTTTTAGAGAATATTAAGATGCAACGATCGCCTCCAACCCACTGTCTTCCTCCCACATCACCCACTTTTTATAATTTAAAGCTTTTCATTATTAATTGAGACGGTTGCTTCGAGCAATTAACCTCCCTTCTTTTACATATTTTCTCAATTCTTTCCCCCTAAATTTGTGAATAATAAATATGTTTTCAAACCGCAAAAAGGAAAGCCAGTCCCAGCGAGGAGAGGCTACTATATATCTGTGTGTGTGTGTGTATCTTGCAGTACTGCAGATGAAAGCCCAGAACATATTCAGTCACTGTTCTCCACACATAGGTTTGACTCAACAGTCTGTGAGGGCTTTGAAAAATGAAAGCATGGTTGGATGAAAAGAGACTCGCTGGTGTCAATGCTTCCAGGTAGGAACTGTAAACTGTCGAGGTAAAGCTGGAGGGAGAACGAGGAAAGACAACCGGAAATGCAATTAAGCCTCGAAATTTACAAAAGCTCAGGTTTTGATCGTCTTTTAGCCAGAGACTTTTGTCCTTGGGTCGTCTTGTAGGGTGTGGATCGGATCCCAAAGTGCTGAGATAGGACACTGAACAAAGGATGAGGAGGGCTTTTTTTTTTCTTTTAATGTCTGAAGGGAGAAACACGTCACTGATGCTGCTGGAGTTGAAGGAGAGCAAATAGATGATATTGGGAGCGGCAGGAACTCAACAGAAGTATGAAAGAAGTCATTTTGTTATTTGGACATAAAAAAAAAAGAAAAAGCGGGAGGTTAAAATGAGACTCTTTCAGCTGATGTTTGAGGTTGTGCACCGTGGGTGCACGATGACCCGCTCCCCGTCTGCCGGGCTGCTTCAAACATGGCCCGGTCTTTGTTTACAGACGTGTCTGTGCTCTTTCAGTTCTCTGTAAGAGCAAAAATATCTATTTCTAAATCTAAATAGCCACCATTTGCCATTAATTCCCCCTCCCTTCATGGTAATTCTGCTTGAGAGCATTTGTTGAACTCAAATCTAGATTGGCTCCACTTTTTTTTCCTTTTAATTTAAATCTGAATCCCATCAACTCGGATGTTTATCTGACTCTCACTGTTGTCCAGCTTGGTAATCGTTCCATCCATTTCCGACTTTCAGTGTTGTTTTCAAAAGATGTTATCCAGTTCTAGCCTCATTCTCATCTCTTCGTGCTTATTGCGAGTGAATTCCAAGTTTCCACCATTATTGAAGGGGGTTCTCCACTGGTCTGTTAACTGGGAATGGCATCAGTGGAAATGTATTTGGTACTCATTCAATTTGCCTGCAGTCCATCCACTGTGTGTGGCAGGGTTGGACTAGGCAATGCATGGGTTCGGTTTCAGATTTAAGTGATTGCAACTTGGTTTTTAGCACAGTCACCTCACAGCAGGAAGCAACTCTGACTATGGGTGGGAGCGAGGGCCTCTGTAGAGTGTGCATCTTCTTTATGCGTCTTGCGTGGGTTTCCTGGCTTCCTCACACAGTCCAAAAAACATGCTTGTTTAGAGAATCTGAATTGCTCCTATGTGTGAGTTTGAGAGTTAATGGTGTGTGTGACCTGTGATGGACTGGAGACCTTTCCAAAGTGCGCTGGAGTTGGCTCCAGCAGATGGATGGATTTAAATGAGCCAGATTTTCTCAAAGGAGATGTAACCACTATTTGGACTTGAATCAGACACTCCTACCTAAGGTTTGGATCAGCCGAGCGAGTCAGGAAGGCAAAAAAAAGAAGGCCACAAAAAAGAAAGAAATACTTTCTCTGGGAAATCTTTAGGTTGAGTGGATGGTGCAGAGCAGCACTGTGTTAATATGCATCGCCATGAGTGTGTAAAGAGAGACCATCCTTCACACGTCTAGTTTGCTCTTGAAGAAAATCGGCAGATTGACATTAGAGGGACTTTATTCTCGACGCAGACGCTGTAAGCTGAGGGACAAGCTTCCCCACCTGCTTGTCCCCTCGTGCTGGAAACCAAGCCACCACACAAACACAGGCGAGTTGTGAGAAAGCTGCTCGTGCTGGATGCCACAAGCAGAGGCTACTGAACCGCAGCCAGACCATCATACGCCGCTGAATCCCTCATATAGAAAACGCCCTAATGGCATCCACATAAAGATGAGGATTAGCCGAGTGATTAGGAAGACAGATAACACTGAGATACCAATCTAAATGACTGTACTTCCCCTCTCACTCTGTCTGGGCTATAGCATCGAGAGAACTGGGATTCCAGTCAATTTCACACCCAGCACTTCTAATGGATGTAACAAGACTTCACTGAGTCCTCTTGGCCAGTTTTCTGCCCCGTCTCTCTCCCCCCACGCTGCCTCCGTCTCCTGGTACTTCTCCCCTCTTCAGTCTTTCCCATAACTCTTCTCTCTTTTGCGCTTTGTTTCATCACTGGCTCAAATCCGGCAGCTAATTGAGAGATCTGTGTCTGTAACTTGAGAGGCTGGTGCACTGGATGTACCGACAGTGAAGAGTCGGTGGTGTGTTTTGTTCTGGGCCTCGATATCATGGTTAATTGGAATTTACAAACCCACACTGCAGAAAACGAACAGATGTAGAGCCTATGACTTCACTCTGTGTCTGAAGAGATGTCTTAAAGCTTGGATTTGGGTTATTGCCCACTTCTTGTTCACATGCATGGTACTTAAACTGTGAAGAAAATGCTAATTTTGGCAAAGAGGTCTTTTTTTCAGCTGTAGAACAAGCGACTGGCATCTGTCGACTTTATGTGACGGTTAAGAGTAGGACAAGGACTTAACAGCCGCAGCACACAGCAGCTTGTGAGTGCATAGACTCTACACATTTCGAGTGTGTGCGCTGCTCTGTTTGCCTCATGGGTTTCAGCAGGTGGCTGGGGGTCCCGAAGACCTGTGGTCACCAGCGTTGGAGGCTGAACTTCAGATGAAAAAATGACCAATCAAAGCGAAATGATTCCCTGACGGCTGCACAACATACATCCTCTCAGTAATAATACTTTGCTTCCAGTTTGATTGAAGACTTCTAAGATTCCGGGTATTATTGGCACGCACAGGACAAGTCCCGGTGATTCATGGGGTCCAATCACATTTGCTCCAGTGCTACCATCAGGCAGGGAAATTCACGTCAGGCAAGCATAAGGCCAGTTTTGACAAGAAATATCAAATTCTAATGAACGGATTTCCGTGAAGTCGCCTGACAGCACAGTCATTTTCTACATGGACCATGAGGGCAAGCTGACACCACCCGCTTTCCAGCTTTTCCCCATATTTTAACTGCATGCCTCGATGGAAAACTGATCTCATGTCAAGGAAACTGAATGTCAACTGCACACTTCATGAGCATCACACACCACGAGCAGCAAAACAAGCAAATGTTGAATCTGTTGCTGAAACTGAAACCTGCCGAGGCTGCTTGGGGTTTAGGTCAGGATGACAAGCTAAGCTTTTGTAGGTTAGCTTAGAAATTATGCAATCAACCTGATGCTCAGATGCACAATTACCCGACAGACTAATACACCGTATTAACAGAACTGGTATCACAATAGCATTAAGATTAGACATTTTCCCTCGGGCAGCCATGTCACTTACAGCAAACTGAAGCGTGCATCAAGCCAACAGCTCTGTGTCGGGGCCATGTGGTAAATGCTGGCTCTTATGATGTCTCCATCTGCACATGGAGTGTTGGGGAATCATTTATTCCTTTCAACTTTCAGCACTGGGTGACACACACACACACACCGACACTCACACACAAGCACATCAAAGACGATTTTATACTTAAACATGCTGTCTGTATCCATGTCAGCATGTCCTCCACAATGTTAATCTAAAGCAGCCCTGTGTATCACCCCCACCATCCCTCCCACACACACACACACACACACACACACACACACAAACACACACACACACAAACACACACACACACAGAAACATTTGTCGGTCTCTTTAGTAAATGGAGCTTCATGAATGTTTAATGTGTTTGAAACCAAACACGGCAATCAATTCAAGCCTCACACCTTATGTACACACCAAGAAAACGAGAGACGCAATCACAATCCATTCTTCTTTAAGCTCTCTCCTTCTACCCCTCTGTTCTTTCCATCCTGTTCCTTTCTTCTTCAAGCCCCCCATCCCTCCCCCACCCCACACTCCCTCTCTAGCTCTTCCTGTTCCTGCTGTACGTCTGAATGTAAACAGTGTGTGATAGCTGAAGATGGTGGGAGCTGCTAGTTAGCCCCAGGAGGCCTTTCTTTCCTTTAATGACAGGTTGGCTTTCAGCGAGTGTGAATACATAAGTGGCTTGGGAAACAGCGAGGAGGGGAGGCATTAGAGAGAGAGTGAGGGGCAGAGAGAGAGGGTGGGTGGGTGGGGATGGGGGGTTGGGCCGGGGGTCAGATTTGGTAAGGGATTTCTGAAGGACACATGCAGAGCATACACATTCATGCAGAAAAGCGGAGCAGAACGCAGCCAACACAAATCGTATTAAATTTACCTAGAATTTCAATGATGATGGAGAAATGTACAGATGTACTTTGCTTTGGGGAAAATCCAATATGTGTAACCAAAAGAAGAAAAAAATGCTAAATACACTCAAGACATATGATCCTGCCATTGCAAAGCCAGCCCAAGGGCAAACAGTTTTTACACAATTTTTCTTCAGGCAAATACCTATTTTTTTTGTCTGACAGTTTGGTAATTTTCTGGCACCATACAAGCGTGTTTGTGCCAAGCCGAGAAAAGAGGCACAATTTAGGCTCTGGCACAAAATGATGTTTACGTGAAATCCTGTGCAGACTGCATTTATGTTCCGTTTTTGCCTCTTCGTGTTTCCTGTTCCTCTTTTTGTGCGTCACTGCACTATTCAGTAATGTAGTTGTGAGAGATTCTTCTACTTCTTCAAGTGGAAGAAACACATTCAGCGTTGGCTTCATTACAAGTGGCAAAGCGATGATCTCTGGGAAAATGGGACGAAAGAAAAGAATTGAAAACTTTGGTGCTCTGACTGTGTGGCGCCTCAGTCGCTCCTCGGTCTAGCTGCACAGCACAACACGGCCTCCATGTACTGTATTAAGCATAGCTGTGAGATTAGCATCAGCATAATAATGGAGAAATAGGGATTAGATGATGTAATCTTGATATTGCTGTCTATACGTTCATTTCCCTTCACTAATCCGTGTCGGGCTGCATTTTAACATTAAACCAGGTTCAAACTGTAAACATTACACCCAGGTAAAGCAGGCTAAGCCCAAACACGCCTCTCCCTTGCCTCTGTATGACCTCCAGCTCCTTCTGGGGGATTCTGAGGTATTCACATGCAGACCTGACTGGAATATGAAATCCCTGTGGTGCGTTCCCAGAGGTCTCATCAAAGCAGGATGTGCATGGAATTCTTCCTCCTGGACTTCTCCAGTGAGCATTTTGATCAGATCCAGAGTCAGACCTGGTAACTGACAGCATTTTAATTCCTTGCAATTGTTCAGCCCATTTCTTATGCTCCTGTGACTGAGGCAAGGCCACAGAGAAACATCGAATCTACAAGTGTTCGGTCTGCCTGCAGTGTGATGCCTGTCCAAGCTGTAATATCCTGTAACTCCCTCATTGTCCCGGTATGAGAGAAATTCTTTGAGTAGGTGTTTTAGGTAGTTGTTCTCTCTAATGATTCTGGTCTGGGAGTGAAAACCACCTGTAAGCCTCTGTCTTGGTCCTTTGTTCTATTTTCCTCTCAGCGAGCATCATCACTTCCCCTCTCCTCACCTCCATCCACGCAGCCCGTACACTTTGGAGGCAGGGTGCGTAGGAGGCTGCTGTAATGTTGCAGTTCCTTCTCTGTCCTGGCAGGCAAACATTGATGGTTTGTGTGGGTGAGAGGTCTGACTCTTCACACACTGCCAAGATCAGGAAGGAAAGAGAGCGGAGGGGGGAGGGGGAGATGGGGAGCAAGAGAGGAGGGGGGGAGGGGCGGAGGGATGGGTCAGTTGTGGTGAAAAATCAAAAATCTGTTGCGGGTTTGAACTTCATCCATGCAACAACTGATGATTAATTACAGACTTTGATGGTGAATGACAAGCTTGTGCTTTGATTTACATCCCCTGTCATTCCCTCTCCTCATCCAATCCTTTACGACCAGCAAACAGTGTTGTGTTGTAGTCTCCATAACACGGAACATAACGTGGGAGGCACATCAGCTTACCCTGCCTCCATCTACGTACTGCCACAACACGACTGACTCTTTTTGGTCCGTGGCTACGGTGAGGACGTTTGGTTGCAGGCAGATTCATTGTTTTCATCTTTTCTTGCTTGACGACTGCTCTTGTATGATTGACAAGAGCAAACAGCTCCACTCAGGTGCAACAACTGTACAAGTAAAACGGTCTCCGGCTTCAACCTGTGATTCAGCTCCGCTCTTATGTGCGTCACTCTGCCATCAGTGCTTGAGTAGGTTTTTATTTTGTGATCTCCAGCTAACAAACACACAGATTAGTCATACTGTAGCAATTTAGCGTGTGCTGGAGTGGAAGAGAAATGTGGAAAATGGTAACTGGAAATATATGGCTATTTGACCAGGCAGGGGCTCTGCTGAAACCTTGTTTTTGTAACTGCCATGGCATAATAAGGTCAGTTTGAGTCTCTACATTGCTCCTACTATAGGTGTGAGCTTGAGAGTAAATGGTGTGTGTGTGTTTGTATGTGCACCCTGTGATGGACTGGCGACCTGTCCGGAGTGTATTCCCTGGCTTTGCCCCATGTCCCCTGGAGATACACTTCCCTGTGACACTGTTAAGCTAGTATGATAATGGATGGATAGATGGATGGATGGATAGGGGGCACAGTACTGCTGACCTTTACACCTTTCACAATCCTGAAGGGATGTTGTACTGTAGCACATGAGTGTTTACCAGATACCAGCAGGCAGTGGTTGAGCATAAACAATCCCGTGACTGCAGTTTCTGGATTATTATGAGGCCAGAAGCCGCTCTCGGAGAAACTGAATGTTTTCCAGTCTCCGATATTTGAAGCATGATGTTACAAGCCTAAATTATCATTCTTTTTTAATGTAGTGCCTCGTATTAATCACGGCAGTTTGCAGTATACTACATCAGTCAGCTCTGAACATCTCACTCCGTGCGTGCTATTGCAGTGCGGAGCTGCGCACTGCTTTGAGCCCGGCTGATAAAATATGGCTTTAATTAGTTTTTTATTTTCACTATATCACAATATTGCATACTTGAGATGACAGTGTTGTTCCCTGGGCTCTAATAAGACGCCGCGCGCAGCCTCGGTGACTGCGGTTCATTTTGCCGTGGCAGCGATCTGCATGTCGTGCATGTCGCTGTTGACACAGAAGACAACTGATGTTGGCACAAGGGGTTTTTGTGTGCTCCGCTTGTAGGCTTTATGTAAATGACTGTGAAACCCCGGCTACAGACTGCAGACCTGGAGACGCAGAGACAACGCGCGAGCGTCGCCGAACTTGTGTTCGTCATGTCCGACTTGCCATTCCATCCACGGCCCGACAGACCGGAGCTGCCCTTTGCTGCTCTGCTCCGCACAGACAAGAGGCAGAGCCCCGGAGTCGCAGGGTCCGGACCGGCGGAGGGAAGGCTTTCTTCACTGATCTGCCCTGCTCAGCTCAGACACAGAAAACCATTACCTCGATGAAGACCCGCTCTCAAAACAAACAGAAAAATGAAGACTTGCATTCAGTGCAATTATGGAGGCACACGGTGTGTCAGCTCGGACAAATCTGAACTGTCCTCATTTGGTTTCGCTGGTTGCTCTAATTGGCTCTGTGTCAGTCGTTCCCTCTGAATGCAATCTTTCAACAAGCAGCATTTGCTGCATGCAACACACTACATGGTGACCATTTAGTTCATCGAAGGGCCTTGGCCACGTTTCCTTACATTATTTGCCGGAGAACTCATCCATCTATGTGTTATCTTATACACTCAGGACCCACAGGAGTCGAGAGGGTCTGTTGGAGCCTATCTGTAGTGCACATAGGGTAAGGCAGGGAATACATCCTCGACAGGTCTCTTACACTCACATCAATAGGCAATTTAGAGTCTTCAGTCGGCCTAAACATGCTCGTTTTTCAAGTGTGGTTGGAATTGGATGTAAGGATTTAACGTGAATCTGTGAATTTCTGACTTTTTGCTGTGCAATTCACATATGGACTGATGATGAAATCACAGATTTTAGGGTTTGATATGACAAAAGTCACTAAAAACAAATACTCTTGTCAAAGTTGTGGATTTTAACATGCGTTTAGCACATCCAACATTCGAAACTTTTTCAAAACGTTTTAGGGGTCGGGAGGTACTCCAGATATGCAAATATACCTACTAAAGTAACAGAAAAGTGAGTTTTGCATGATATGTCCCTTTTAAGGAAAACTTTTCACCACGTGACAGCCTTTCAGCATCATAGATATCAGTACATATTCTCCTTGTTGAGTTGTCGCTGTGATTTGGACCTTTAGATTCTTGAAGACCTCGGGTGTCTGAATTACTGTTGTTAACAGCGACTTCACTCCTGAGGTTTCCTCACCACCCCAGTCAAAACTGAAGAAGCCTACTGGATTAGAGGTCAACAGCCATAGTGGATCAAGTCCTTTCTCCACGTCCACGGCTGGTACGTGGTTTCTATTCAGGACAACAAAGCAGCTATTGAGTGACATGTGAAACCTTGCAGTTACACACTGACATCTGTCTATGCCTATATGCAGTGTCACGGACCAGACTGCACAGGTCTTGGTTGTAATAGATATCACGTTAAAACTGCCTCTCATTTTAGATAATGGAGACAGCGTTCACCTTCTTGGTTTAAGTAGCAACAACAAGCATGAATGCTCAGCCTGTCTTGTAGTTTTTAGTTTCAGGTTTTAATTTTAGCCTGTTGATGCTGTCAGAGGGATTGTCAGAGGGTCAACAAAAACATTATCTATCATCCTCTAGAGGCCATAAATATCCCCAGCTGCTCGCTTACAGTTCTAAATAGCTTCTATTTGTCACAGTTGTTTTTTGAGTGACTGATAATAAATCCACAGCTCATTCCAAGTGGAATAAGGAGGTTTCCATTTATACAGTCTCCTCTCAGAGTAAGTTTGGTTTGCTTCTGCCGCGGCTGCTTGCTGATGTGACCTGTATTTCAAGAAGGCTGCAGCGTGCTCAGTCCCTACTGTAATCTATGCAGAAAAGGCAAGTTTGTTGCTGCAAGCAGAGAGGATTTGATTTATTATGAAGCAAAGCTCCTTTTCTGACACTGGCCATTCTACAAGTGAGTGATTTTTTATTCAGAGATGATAAGCTGCTATAGTGAGTGTGCAGAAAGCCCCCATACAGAGAGATCCCAATGGAAGCTGAATTCAAAGTATTTGTGCATGTATTTTTTTATACTACAGTGATTATATCAAAAGCATTTATACTTGTATGTGTGTGTGTGTGTGTGGATGTCCAGTAAGACCAGTAATTAGTGTGGTATTGACTGTTTAGACTTTGAAATGGATAACCTCTCTGTTGTTCAATTCGTCAATCAGCAGGCCCTCGGGGGCAGACAGTGCCATTCAGCACTGTGCACGTTCACGCTGTTCACACAGCTCAAAATGAACAAGTCTTACAATACAGTTTCGAAGTCTTAACTCATCCATCCATCCGTCTATCCATCATCTTACCTGCTTTACATCTCAGCAGCACCACAGGGGTCAACTGGAGCCCAGCACACATGGGGAACGGACAGGTCACCAGTCCATCACAAGGCACACACACACACGCACAGACCCTTAGGAAGTGAGAAAAGCAGACAGAGGAAGTCCCTTGGTCCGACCTGGGGATTGAACCCAGGCTGTTCTCTCTGCTAACCAGCACAGTGCTAACAGTTCCAATACTACGTGGCCCCTGGCTATGTTCAGAGGCTGAAAAATGGATTCACACACTGTGAGTTCACAGTAATTCCTTTATTCTGTTTTAATGCAAAACAGAGGCGGCGATGTGGTGTCGTATGTCCGCCTCCTTGTTTGGAAACATAAGTCACTTGACAAAACACTTAGTCAGGTGAAGCAACTGAAGCAACTGTTTTGTAAATGACTTCTCAGTCGTCAGCATCCGCGACATATTTCCCAGACGGGACAGATGCTTCAAGTGGACACGCCGTCTTAAATTAGCCGCCAGTGTCGCTGACGTCTAGACTTTTTTTTTTTTTTTTCAAAATTACTGATTTATTCATAAAACTCCATCAAATATTCATAGCAGGCGTCTGGATAGAGACGCTGCTGCGCCAGCCACCACTCACGTTCACTGGTTCATCTCTCATCAAACACATGAGGACATTCAGCTGCAATATTTTTCCGGAGGATTGATAAAAGCTGAGACTCTGAGGGGGGTCATAGCTGAAGTTTGTTTAACCCGACGCTGCCTCTCTGGTGCTGTGTCATCAGTGTACGGATGCGTGTGAACGGTGAAGCTGCTGGTCGAGCAGATGGACGGTGTAGTGTAGCTGCTGCCACCAGCGTGTGAATGGGAGTCAATGTGACCCGGGTCTGTGAAGTGCTTTGAGTGCCCATGAAGGCCAGAAATGTGCTTTAAGGACCAGTTCATTGAACATTCAATGCGCTGTAGACCCGAAGTCTATTTTTGTTTTTTGCATGGTGCGCATGTCCATTTAGTAACAATATGTGTGTGGTTATGTGTTCACGGATGGCACAAGGACGAGAGAGGGAGAGTGGGGGAGAGAGAGAGAGAGAGTAAATATGCAAAGGTGTTTCAGTGATGAATCAATTCCAGGAAGACAGATGGACAAACAACACCTCGCACTGATCTTTCCATGCATAACTTTGTAACCAAAAGCACAGAGAGGAGTGTAAACACACAAACATGCGCACACACACACACACACAGGCACACACACAGACACACACTTGCACAGTCAGGGCCAGAAGGAGGTCTCTGGGGGAAACAGATGTTCAGTGTGATGTGATTTGCATGTTTTGATTCCTTGCCATCCACTGCTGGATTCAAAATGGGCCACTCTCCTGTTTCTGCTGCCGGGCTCCCACAAGGCCAAACTACAAACTTTCACAGCCAACAAACCTCAGTGGCCAGTGGAGTCGCACCACACCGACACGAGTGCTGAAATTGTGAGGAAACCACATCGGTGTTAACAGGTTACGTTGTGCGCAGACAGCCTGCAGGGATGGAGGTTGTTGTTTTGTTTGTTTTTTTTTGACTGCACAAGCTTGGGGACGCTTAGAATCAGGATCACATTCAATGCCATGTTAGGAAGTTACTACAACTACAACCACAGCTATGGAGAGGTAAATAGGACAATTCAAGACAAAATTAACTGCTCGTAGATGTAGACAGATTTGCTGTCAGAATAAATGTGTCACCGTTACAAATCCAGAAGTTCAAATCAGGCTGTGAAATCTCCACATTTAATTGTTGATAGCTGATCAATAGGAGACCATCAAACTGAGATCACTTTACATTCCAGCTGTTCCCCTCAGCTGACACGGCCAAGCCCTCCTAGATACAGATTTGAATAATTTGGTGCGGTGGATAAACTTGATTTGTACTTTTTAGTTTCTTTGCAAGCAGGCCTGCTGCATAATGAATATCAGTCCTGTCAGCTCTAACTGGCTGGGTTCCCGGAGACGGTCAATTCTTAATCACCTTGTTTCACTCTGCTTCTTGCTTGTGTGTCATTGTGTTTAATATATTTTGTCAGTGTTTTATATGCGGATCTGATGGAAATTGAGAGGTTGTCAAGGGACTCTAAATTGCTTCTAGGTGTGAGAGTGAGCATCACTGGTGTGTGTGTGTGTGTGTGTGTGTGTGTGTGTGTGTGTGCCATGTGATGAACTGGTCACCTGTCTAGAGTGTATTCTCTGCCTTCATCCTGTGTGCGCTGGACATGTGTGCTACTGCATGATGCCATCAGGTACAAAGATGGATGGCCAGCTATAAACTGTATGTGATCAGGGTGGACTGATGGTTGCACATAACTCATACTCGCGCGCTTTATACTCTCTAAGTAAATCCCAAAATGTGAGTGACATGGTCCATTATTTTCCGACATTGATTAATTTAGAAAATAATCTGCAGATTAATTAAAAGACAGTGTTTGTGAAATGCAAGCCTGGTAATTTGTCTTCCCTGCTCTGCTTTTCCCAGACACATCGAGAACTGGATCGGACATCCGACCTTGAAGATGATGGACATGGAGCTCTACACCGGCTTACAGAGGCTGTAAGTGGCAACTCGCTCTGGGTCAAGGTTTAGCTCACGTTGAGCCTGGTCACCTCAAAGAGAACCAGCGCTTTCAGTGAATCGGTGAAAACCTCCTCACATTTAAGTCAAACCTATTTCCATTTATGTGATGTGTTTTCATCATCTGGTGCACCTTTGCAGAAAGTGGCGATTCAGGAGGTACAGCCAGTCAGTTCTAAGTCACCTGCTCAGGTGCTGCTGAATTTAGATAAAAAACAGGTGAAACATCAACACACACACACATTTCAGCAAAAAACATATCGGCTGGTTTTAACATTTAACATTGACTTCTATAGATTTCTACAATACAGACAGTGTATGCGAACAAGGATTTTAAAATATATATATTTTGTAAATGATATAACAATGGTGGTGAATAAAACAGCCAATGCATCTTCACTGTGGTTGGGATGTGTCTGTGCATCGGCCGCTGGGCAGGTTTTATTCCCCTCTCGCTGATAAGGACTCCATAAAAACATAACAACGAGGTTCAGACCATAAAACGCATCCAAGATGAGCCGGGGGAGGCGGGGCGAACTTCCAGGGGCGATTACGCTACGTAAGCGACACGCCTCCTTCAGGAAGCCGCCAAACGTTAAAACTGTGTGAACCACAGAGCTTAGTGGCTGTAAACAAGACAGCGGGGATTCAGTTTCCTGTTCAGTCAAGAGTTTAATCAATGAGCGCCACATGATTCTGATGGAAAATGGAGAAATCCGATTGGCTGGCCTCTTTATCAGAAAGATGGAATAAACAAATATCCAAAAAGAGTGACGAACATCGTCAACCGTGGAGACTTTAATGATGCCAATCCGCATTCAGCGCCCGACTTCCTGTTGGGCGATCAATATCAGACAATCAGATTGAAATCACTTCACATTACAGCCGCTCCCTCACGGCCAAAACCGGATTTGTTGGGGAGGATAAACTTGATCTTTTTTTGTTTTTTTTCGTTACCAGTCGTAGCCAGCTGCATAATGAATATCAACATGCTGGGCTTCACGTTCTCCACACCTGCATTCCTCCTGGGCGAGAACATGACATACGGCAGGTTCTCTGTCTGGCGGCTGCACGGGATAGCAAATAAAAACTTTAAAAAGGAGGAGGGGAGGAGAGGAGACGGCGGACGTACGCTGCGCTGATTGTGAGGAGGTGCTGCGGCACTTCCACTGATCCATGGAACGGCTCCAACCCTCCAGCTGGGCACAGACACTGGCTCCTCGCCCACTTACAACTAGCTGATTAAAACTAAGCTGCAGGTTCCTCTGCAGCTTCATTTTCACTTTCATATCCAAAGGAGCTATTGTGGGAGACGCGGAGCACACTAATTGACAACAGTTGGCTGACTGTCAAACTCATTTTACCACTCCCTCTCAAAGTACGTACGTTTAATCCAGCGATTTGCTTTAGGACTTTGCTGTAAACAAATGGAATTATTTCAGACTAAAAATGAAGCAGAAACAAAAAAAAAAGAGAAACAATACAAGGCTAATTGACAGATATCAGTAATTCTGTGGCATGTGGTTAAAAACATGCTTGAGACATTTTGGAGCTAATCCAGACTAGGAAGTGGATCCGGGGAATGTTCTTTCAGCTCGGCTGCATCTCAGTGGCGCTGAGCCAGCGGAAGGCATCCCGCTGTGCGAGAGAGCGACACGATTAGGCGCTACCTTTTTAGAGGTATGCGATCGCCCAGTGCAGCTGCGCCTTAATTAAAGTTTAAACGATTGGGTTGAGATCTTAACTAAAAGTGAAAGGCGGCGATACTCACAGAGTGCAAGGAAATTCATCCTGCCTCGCACAGAATTTCGAGGTGGGAGCCAACCCTGGCCGGGGCATCCATGAGAGGGTTGGTCCAGAATCACCTCCATGGTCTTTTAATGTTCCCGGCTTGCATTACTTTGCTGCACTCCTTCATTTACCCATATGTGTTTCAGCTGAAGGGAGCGTATAGAGGCGCTCTTTCTGGACTTGCAGAGAAAGGAAGGATGCCTGTGGGGGGGGCAAGGTACCTGCCCATCGCCCGCAGGCCCTCGCTGTCCCACCTGCTCTCCTCCATGCGCTGTTAGCAGGTGTCACACAGCTGGTTTGGATATTTATCGAGAATCGATCGCTCGTGTTTGCGGTCCTGCGAGATGGATGCTTTCTACCTCTCGTTCTGCCTTTCTACTCTGGCGCTTTGCTTTTGCTTTGCCCGAATTGTCCTCCTTGGTAAGTGTTCCTGTCTGCCTTTTCTCCCCTCCTCTAACCGACTATAATTCAGAGTGATGGAGCTGAAAGATATTCATCAGAGCCCCCTTTCTCTCTCTCTCCTCTGTGTGCGTGTGTGTGTGTGTTTGTCTGTTGTAGGACAATTACGAGGAGCAACCTGAAAACGATCCAGTCCAACGTTTTCTCCAAGAACCCCCACCTGCGCTACATGTGAGTACCTGAACACACACAGAGCTGGACGATATGACGATAAGGCTTCACACTGCCATTAATCTTAAGTCTTCGAAAGACTTGAGTTTAAAGATCTGTGCGTGTCCCAGAAGGATAAAAAGCGCACACACACACACACAGTGGTCTGAACTCCACTTATAAACATACCTTTGTGGGTTTTGAGCACATGACAGCACTGGAGCCTTAATTCCTCACTAATGCTGGAAATAGATGGTAATAACATCAGCAAATGGGAATCCATCCAAACCCAACTATTGGTCTTTCCCCTAAAACCTGCTTCAGAAAAGCTAGGGTCGTCTTGTAGATTCAACTCGTGCTAGAGCCAGAATGATTAAAAGACATTTATTTATACCATAGTTACATCAGAGCTGTATCAGAGTTGCACCTCTTGTCTCTAAAACTGAGACGGTTGCTCACATCTGTGCCCCATTTCAAGGCCACAAGAGCAGCGTGTATCAGAGATGGACAGATGTCTCCCATGCTAACTAACACTGACTTGTTTGTGTTTCTCTAAACCAATCACGTCCATGTGCACAGGGTGCATTGAAGGGACATGTGTTTAAAAACCTGGCTTGTTTACATTTTGGCCTTAAGTGACCAGGTCAATCATTCACCATTTTCAGCCTGGATCAGCATCCAGGATGCTAATTCAGACGTGGTTGTGGGATGTTGATCATGGAAACACAAAGAAAAGGACTTATTATTATTCCAGAAGTATCGGCTCGCTATGAAAGGATGAGCTCATCAGTTTAGATCCTTACAAATGCAACTTTGGGCAGGGTTTATTGCTTGATCACTGTATCTCTCCTGATTGATCGTCTCCAATTTATGTAGTTACTTTGATTATGCGTTTTAATGTCACTGGGGCCGGCAGCTGACGCATGTTAAATGTGTTGTGAAACGGCTCTTTTGCATCTATCTTCAATCCACTACTGGCACAGGGTACTGTAAAATAGTAACTGTGTCACTGTCGCGGTTTGTACTCGTTATTAAACATTCCTGGTCTGTTTTTCTGTGTAGCAGAAAGCAACTTGAAGGGCGGAGAAGGGTAGAGGTTTAGCAGGCGGACTAAGTGGCTCCGTCTGCCTGCACTGGCGCTGTGAAGTTAAAGTTAAGTAAATAAAGTCACATCTGTCCTCTCCTATTTTATCCATAATCACTCATTTTGAATATCGGTGCGGCCACCGCACAGCTGTTACGTCATTAACCTGTGCTTATGCTGATTTTACCTGCTGATGACGGTGTTGCAAAACAATGATTTGCTGTGAGCTGGACTGTTTGCAGATGCCCAACGGCCGTCTCAACTTGTTTTCTCCATCTTGATACCTTGATCAGAGACTGCATCTGTAAGCTCTAAGCTTGGGATGTTCCATACCTAGGAGCTCTTTATAAGCCACATCCCCAGGTAAAAACAAAGGCTTCAGGTGTCTTTTTGTCCAGTTATCTCTGGTTACCACAGAGAAAACAGCATTTACATTTGCCTGGCTTTTTAGTCCCGATAATGGGGTTCGGGAAACATACTGAAGTCGTCTAAAGCGGCCATCCCGATGTTATCTGAGCGCTGATCCGAGCAGTCAGTCACAGCTTGGAGTGAACCAAAGTGTGCCAGTCTAAGTAATGCAACAGCACAGGAGCTGTCAGAGCGCAGTCAGACTCAGTCAGACGCAGTGTCATGCACGATCACGGCAGAAGCGAACGAGCGCTCCTCTCTGCACAGAGCCCGGACATCTCAACGGCTCGGAGCTTTTATTTCCTGCTAAACTGTTTAGTGCGTCTGAGCTGTTGATGACACGACAGGCAGTCATCTCTCCCTCTCGCCATCCCTCACACTCCCTCCTTTTCTAACGTGCACAGAAGCGTGTGTGACACAATACAAAGCCGCATAGCCAGCTGAAAGCACGCCCCCGTTCTTCACACACACGGCAGGGCACTTTATAACGGCGTAATCCACAATCTAAATGCAGTCTGACGTGACATCATTTCGCGAGCCGTGGCGCTAGGGCGACTTTACCTGTGCGGGACTGTGTGCGAGCTTCTATTAACGCCACACTGTGGCACATGCTGCGGCGCAAATGTGCCGCAGCCACGACCAAAGAGCACTATTATTGCAGAGAGGGAGGGCTGACTTTTAAGTGAAACACAATCGCAGATGCGTTTCCGTCTTAGCATTCCCACACTGCAAAGATTTGTTCCCCTGCATTTACCCGCACCGTAGGTGGAGGTAACACCTATCAGTGCTGCCTCTCTCTATTAGTATGGAGGCATTGTTGAAGGTGAGGCCAGCCAGGACCTGCAAGATGTGACAGCCTGCAAGCTTAAACACTAAAACAGTGGCTTCCAATTAAATTTATGTTGGATGTTAAATCCAGTGAAACACAGTGATCTGCTGTCATGTTTTGAGGACTGATTACGATCTTTTTTTTGTCTTTTACGTTTCTCTGACGTCATAGAGGGCAGCTTGCATCACAAATTGTCTTATTCTGTCTGCCTTGAACACTAACAACCATGCAAAAAGTTCCAGTGGATAATGTCTGGTGAAGTTGGTTACTGTGTCACTTTCAGGGCCTCCCGTCTGGAATAGTAACCCTGTCCGAGAATAGCACACAGACGACCTTATCTAGGGCACAAGAGGAAATTTGCATGATCCTCATCGGCACTTGGCAGGTCAGGGACGCGGTCGTCAATAGCTGACAGTAAATTAAAGCAGACACACAAGGATACGGAGCAGACGGCACGCAGGCTGTTTACGCTTCACGCAAAAGTAGAAAATCATTCGCCAACAAACCCACAATGCATTTCCTCGACCGCCGGTCCTACGCGCTCGTATTATACGACTTGTGAAACACACCAGTGAACGAGCCAGACTCATCCGTGTGGCAGAAAAATCAAAGTACAACCAAGAACAGTAATGATTTGTCACTTTTCATTAGCGCTGCTGTCACCCACGGCGCCTGTAGACAAACGGACACGGAAGACATTATTAATCATTAAGCGCCCCGCGATATTTAATAACCACTGCAACACATGTGCTGTTTAATATGCACCGGTCCGCGCTTTGCATGTCTGTGACTCATGAAGAGGTGATTAAACCGTGGCTTTGTATGATGGCAGACTGACTGGGATGTTAATTATGGCAGCGGATCAAACGCCAGTCCGGGATAATCACAATATTTCTCTCTTAACTGTTTATGCCGGTAATGCCTTTGAGCCGACAGCCAAGTTTCTTTTACTTCAGGAATCAGTCAGTTGTTTCTCTCAGGCCACGGGAAAAACACATATGTAATGTCCTCTGGGGGGGTTTGTGTTTTGAACTTTTCCTCAAAGCTTCAGCTGGACCTAGTTTGAGATGATGTCTCCACATTCCGTCGTTTTCCAGGCGATTTTCATGCTTACGTCTCCTGTTTTCTTAAATACTGTAGCGTGATAACAGTTTTAAAACAAAGAATCATTGCGCTGCAATTGCCGATTACACGCCACGCCAAGCAGCTCTCGGAGGACTGACGGACTGTTGTTTTTGTCTTTGATCTGCCTGTGTTTCTGAGCGTTTCACACATCGCTCTCCAGGTGCTTATGACCATCGATAACCGACTGCAGCCGGCGGGGCACATTAGTGTCTGCAGAATAAAGACTGAAGGCCAAACGGACGGTGCCACGAACCATTTGCATTATGTTGTGAGAAGCTCACTACGCTCTCATATTGGGTTAGAAGCCTAATTGACCTCATCTGCAGAGATGCAGAGCTGCTTGTCTTGCTTGGTTTCGAAGCCGCGCACGAAGATTGTGATGCTGCTCTGGCAACGTGTTCACAGCCCTGGGATAGGCGTCGAGGCACCTGTGCTGTAGCTGAGCCAGCACCTCTGATATCTGAGGCTCTCTGGGGTGTCTGTCTGTGGGGGCCGGCCACTACATATCCATAGTTATTTGTCATGGTTAGTGTATGGTTAGGCGCACAGAGACATCATTATCCGTATGGGGATGACTGCAGTCAGGCAAGCTTGCACAAAATGCACCTGCATCGGAATTCAGCGCCATTGTAGGTAAATATTTCAGCTATGTTAACATTTATCACGTTACCAGGTGGTTGTGTAGCCTCAGTTATAGTGTGGGATGCATGAGTACATGTGCTTATTGAATATTCAAGGGTATGTGTTAAGAACAGCATGTCGAGTGCAAGTAATGGATGTGGTAAAAAAAAAACATCAGTAATTTGATCCTTTACGTCTTGACATTTCACATTGTTTGGCATAGCAACCGTCTCCAAGGACAGAACAGCAGCCAATCAGGGCTTCAGCTGGCCTGACATGAGGGCGGCCATTTTAGCGCTGCTGAGACTTCCTGAACAGCAGGAAGTTGGCAGATGGTGTTTGTTCCTCTCTGTGTGTTTTTGTGTGCGGTTGTGTGGATTTATTCTTGTGTGTGTGTGTGTGTGTGTGTGTGTGTGTCTGTGTGTGGAGCTAGAAAACTTGGACATCCTCTGCACTCAGGAACCTGCTTGTTGAAATTATTATTGATATTCAGTTAAGTATGCAAATTGTGAAGGGGGAAAAAGAGAAGCACAGTTGAGATTGCCTTTGCCCTTTCAGTACTTGGACACAAATGAAACACAATTTAGTCTGTTGAAAATATTCATAATTGAAAAAAATGTGCTTCTTGGCGAACAGTAAACAGGCTGATAATATTACTGCAATATTAGTGCAATTATGAGGTATTTATTGACAAAATTGAGCAGGACATATAAAATATTGAATGGGGGTCAAAGGGAATATGGAATAAAACAGTAGAAGCCACTCAAAATGTTCATATCTCATATACATATAAATCAGCGGTCACCTCAGTCTATTTTTTTGTCTATATTTTTGTGTTGATTTTCTCATTTCAGACACTTGAGTCAATCAGGAAGTGTGTTTTACTATGAATCATTGTGATGACGCCAGTCGGTTCAGTGATTACACCTTGGACAAGGTGTACAGCGCTGTAATTCTTTGTCATGACATTTTTCTTTTTTCATTTCATGTGAAAATGTAATGTATTATATCAGACCAAAGGAAGTGTGACTAACTTTCGACTCTCAACTTTTCAACTTTTACTTGCGTAATGCACACACACACACACACACACACACACACACACACACACACACACACACACACACACACACACACACACACACACACACACACATCCATTTCGACAATGACATCACTGTAATAGTCTCCTATAAGACAACTAGGTGTATGTATGGGGAGTTTGATGGTGTGGACAACATATGACAAGCATTCGTGTGATTGACAAGTGAAACAACCATAGACTGTGCAGTGTCACACCCACACAGACCTGGGAGAGAATGACTGACAGTTTTAATTACAATGGCAACAGCTGTCATTTCACAGCCCAGTCAGTTGTTCTGAAAATAGTCCATTCTAATCAAGCACAAGCATGTGTGAGTGTGTGAGTGTGTGTGTGTGCAAGCAAGGGTGCATCTTTGTGTGAGCATCTGATATTGTGAAGACTTTCATTCCTGACAGTCATTTAAGATAATAAGCATAGGCAGTGGTATAATTCATGTAATGATAGTAACAAGAATAAATCAAAAGAGAAGGGCGAGTTGCCATCGTGAAAAGCCATGGTGATACTTATAACAATGGCAGGGCACTGCTGGTGATAATGGTGGTCAAAGTGATGGTGACGATGAATGATCATCATTTATCCGACCATTATTTTCAACGTTGCTGTCTAAAACTTTTTTCCATCTTCAGGAAAGGAATGAAACAGTGGCTTTTAATGTAACACCATAATGGTTTTCATTATGGTTTTCAGTACTGAGTTGTTTGATACTTACATGTGTCATTATACAACTACTATACAAAGACCAAGCTCAAGTATAGTGGAGCCAGCACTGCAATTGATCAAAGTTAACAGGTTAAACAGACTTAGTGCTGCTTAACGTGAGTTTTGTTTGATGAGTACATTTTGCCTAAAAAGGCAATAAACTGGATATTGAAGACAATGGCTACCTTTATGATAATTAACCGGCTTCCTTTTCACTGTTGCTTCAAAACAATGTTCTTTATTCTTCTAGTGAACCACATAGAGAAAGTATCAGCTGAAAAATGAACCGCCATAATGCTGTGTCCTTAATCTCAGGATTCAACTGAGTTTTGTTATAAAACTTGGGTCCCAGGGGTAGAAGCTTGAGCAGAGGGCCCCAGACTTCCCTGCAACATCAAATAACTGACTTGGGATCCCCAGGTGTTCCCAGGCCAGTGAGGAGATACAATCCCTCCATCTGGTCCTGGGTCTGCCCCGAGGTCTGCCTCCCAGCTGGCCGTGCCAGGAACACCTCCCTTGGAAGGGACCCTGGTGGCATCCTCAACAGGTGTCCAAACCACCTCAGCTGACTCCCTTCCAAACCAAGAACACTGGCTCCACTCCAGGTCTATCCTGGATGACTGAGCTTCTCACCCTATCTCTAAGGGAGACCCCAGCCACCCTACTCCATCTCAGCTACTTGTATCCTGTTCTGTCAGGCATGACTGCTCATGACCATAAATGAGGCTAGCAATGAGGACAGACAGGTAGATCAACAAGATGTGACCCTGCCTGGAGGAAGCCTAGGGCTGACATCTGGAGATATGCTCCAGATGTGGTTGGGGTTGGGGCCTCCAGATCTGGGTGGACGGCCTGTCAGCGAGTGCCTGATGGCTGGATCTGCCATAGTACCTGGTCAGGCACAGCCTGAAAAAGCTAGGTGAAACTCCTCCCCAGTCCCTCCCCCGACTCACCATTCAGGGGAGGAAATTTGGAGGTCAGGTGCACTGCAATGAAAGTAGAGGGCTTCAATGACCCCAACCTGGGCAGAATGAGTCTGGGGACATGTAATGACCCATACTTCCAAAAAGGTTGTTGATATATGTAACAATGTGCACATGCGGGCGGCCGAGCTATTTGTAGCAATTGGCCAGTGTGTCTGAAACTGCATTCAGGACTAATCAGAAAGACAAAACAGAGCTGGAAATGTAAATGAAATGTGCCTTTCTTGCTCTCTTTTCTCTTCCCTCCTGTCCTGAGAGGAATACTGATGAGGGCCATAATCTCAGCAGCTATGAATAATAAACATTGTTACATCATCAGCTGAAAGGAGAGGAGGGACACAGATGGAGCGGGAATCAAAGGAGTATATGTGATCACAGCAGAGAGAGACAAACACAGACACAGGTTCACTGAGGGTTGGTCACTACAGGAAGACTCAGTTTCATCACCAATACTGCTGCTACTACCACTGCTCCCGTTTTAGCTGCGGATGTTTAAACACACATTATTTTCATCCAGACCTCCTACGACATGCACAACATCCTCCTTAGAAATTATGCAATATGACCCAATGAGCTATTGCAGCAACAGCTTTGTATGTTGTTTTGAATCACAGACTCTTCAAACCAAATTTATTTCTGTGTGGGTGTCCACATATATTTGACTGTGCTCCGATTTAGAGAAAATCATGTAATATGGCCCAAAACATTTTGAGTAACAGTTGGTATTCTGGTAAAACTTTCTCGCTCCCGTTGTGTTTCCCCCATTCTCCACTATTGATTTGATTTTCACCTGGACCAGCGTTACCCTGAAGTAATTCTAAAAAGTCTACTGTGTTTGTCCTATTTTATGCTGAGGGGGTTCATATACTGTGCATCCTTGTCATTTCATTGATTTGGATGAATTCCTCAGATAGAAAAACAGAAAATGAAGCAGCAACATCCTCTAGTGTAAGATGGTGAGACTACTAGTGCGTCACAGAGCACCATACTGTCTTTAAGGTATTTAGTCCTTAATTACGTTTGACCGTGTATTTCTGTTATCTTGGAAAATAACACTTCAATCAGCAGGACCTTTAGTGGGAAAGAAAATTGAAATCTATCTGCAGCATGTGACAGGCAAAATGAAAAGACACCTAAGACTGAGCCCTGAGGGACCCCGTCAGTGAGGCTGTGTGGCTTAGGCCCATCCTCCCTCCCTGGAGGTGCAGTCTTTGATGCAGAATATGAGCAAAGAGAGTGCAGATCAGCAGACCCAGGTTGCTGGAGGGTGGGGACAAGGTACTGATGGTCATACACTGCCGAAAGATGTGGCAGGATGATGAAGGAGCAGATGGATGTGGAATTCCACTGTGATGGCAGAGATCTGTATGTTGTGTAATGTTCTTTAATGAATTCAGACTTTATTGATGTTATTCCCATTGAGCAGTACACATCTGCAACTGCAGAAACATGAAATGTTAAACCTGAGGCATGTGTAGAGGTAATGAGATTAAAGGAGAAACGAGATGAAAAGAGAAGATGAAAGCAACAATGAAAAAACTCTGCAATCTCTTGAGGTATACGCAGGATTTGGTGGATTTAGACCAGGAACATATACATTCAACCCTTGTTTCCCCACTAACCTCCTACCCACTGTCTTAGCTTCTCAGGCTCTTTCTTCTCTGATGTCTTTCCCTCTTGGTCTTTACTCCTTTTCTTCTTTTCAGAGTTTCCTCTTGATCAGCACTTTGGTTCATGCCAATCATTCAATTAATGGAAGATTTCCATGAAAGTCTCTATAAAATTTGATCACATTTGATCATTTTTATGCGTTCAGTTCATGAACACAAAACCTTGTACCTTTTAAATGTGCTTGAGGAACTATGCCTCTACCCTATACGGATTAGCAACCTTATCTCTGATGAATCAAAGTAGGCTTTACTCTGGTCTAGAGGGTTTTGGCATTCATCTGAATCAATTTAGTGAGCTAGCTAATGATTGATGATCCGTCAAACACACCGATTACATGCGTGGCTGGTCGGCAGGCAAGACAAAGGTTTTATTCTCGTCACCATGGGCATTCATTCAACTGCTCTCCCCCTGATCAGGGATCAGATAAACACCGCAGCAGGTGTGGTGAAATTGCTGAAAGAAGCTTACTTTAGTGCAAGTTAGCTTTTATAGAATACACTTAAGAAACAGTATACATGTCATTGAGCTTTTTTTAAGGTAATATGGCATGCCATCTCCAACACAGGGAGAAAAACACAGGGAATAAGAATATATGACAATATCTTGGAAATGTTTGTGATCCTGGTGCAGTTGGCCTCACTTCTTGTAAGATGGAGGGAAGAAAATGTGTTTTGACATCACCGCAGGAGACCTTTCCATTTATTCAGGCCAACCTGACTGCGTTAGAGCAATTCACAACCAACCAATGCGCACTGCCACCCACAGATGCCATCCTCCCTCTCAGATCCACACCACCTGCCAGTCCCCAGCCCTTCGTTCTCTGTCCTGACCCCACCCTCCCCCCACCCCCCCCATTAATCTTAGTCTGAACGTTTTCTTTGGTGCTCAAAACCAGAACTGAAGAAGAGTTTAAGTCCTGTATGTGACCTGTGACCCTGCATGTCATCCCATCATGCCTAAAGTACACCTAAAGGTAGATGTACAGTGTGCCTCATGATCTTACTTCCAGCCTGTTATCCTACCTGGCATGTGAAATGTCATTGCCTTCCTTTATCTTGTCTGCTTGTCTGCGGGCAGCTGTCACAGCCACTGAGATTGCAATATGTGACTTGCAACTTGCATTTAAGCAAAGTCATATATCATATATCGTCCATCCATCCTTCATTTTATGTACAGAATAGTGTCACAGTGGGTCTGCTGGTGCCTCACATTGGGCAAAGGCTGGTAACACACCCTGGACAGATCACCAGTCCATTGCAGGACACACACGCCGTTCACTCTCTCATTCACACCCTGGGGTTGTTTGGAGACCTTAATGTGTGTTTTCGGAGCGTGGTGTGTCTCTGCATTTGTACATATTTTTTCAACGCTAAGTAAGTCTCCACAGAAGCCAGTTGAATTCTCTGTGTGTGAACAATCGTGTGTTGAGGGCACTGTGCAGAATCCTTTCAAATAGAAGTTCATGAATTTTAATGCATCCCTCTTTTTACTTGTTCTGTCAGTCAGTCAGGATTTTTATGAAGAGTGGTGTGTGTGTGTGTATGTGCGTGCACGCAGGGTTGTTTATGTGTGTTGAGCAGAGGAACCCCTGTTGAGAGCCGGATTCAAAGGGAAGTTCGGCAGACTGAGGCAGACAGAAAGTGGTGATACTTTTTTTTATTTTCTTATAAGGTAATTCAAATTGTCGTTTACAAAGTGCAGCAAAAACCGGAGAGGAAGAAAAAAAACGCCATGACTTGCAGAAAGCTGTGGTTTTGTCAGTTTGAGGATAGAGGTAAAACCATATTGCTTTTCCCTGCATTTATGAGGTTTCCTCTCACTTATGTATGCACAATAAACATATGCAGTTAGAAAGAGAGTACAGCTGCAATGTGCCAGGATTTTAACTTTGGCTGAGCCTTGAAACAGAATACCGCTCGCCTTCCTTTGATGGTTTGTTTCCAACTGATAGTCTCATTAAAATAGAACTGGCTGATGCTGTGAACACAACTGTGTGTGTTTGATTATGGCACTTTATAAAAAAAAAATCTAGACACTAATAATACATTGAAATGATAATGTCAAACCCTGAGTTTATTACAACAAATTTTATGTTGTACAAGCAGTGCACATGGGCACAGTGCTCAAATCTTGCACCAGCAAAACCTGTGACACGATTGAATACAAGCACAAAGATGCATATATATATGTATATGTTTAACCAGTAACACATGGCCTAACATATTCATGTGCCATATGCTCAGCTCCATATATTTTATCTTATTTATTAGGTGTCACACCTAACTTCCTCCCCATACCTTCCTTTCCCACACAAACACACACACACACGCAGACACAGATATGCAAGTGGAGGATGTGATAATAACATGCTGGGGGTCACGGCATCATCATGTCTGTGAGAGGCTCTGTGATGATGTCTCATTATTATGGACACTGAGCTATTATGTCGTGGAATGAAGGGCATCCTAGGGCCGGGAATTGTTTTAACTCAACATTAGAGAAGCTGGGTGACTGGAATCCTACGAGCGAATCGCCTCGTCCAAATCATACAGTTGATTTAGGTTAAAAGCTTTCCACTGATATATGGAAAAAAAGGATGTCATCAGCAAATCAGGCGGTGGTGAGCAATTGCATTGAGGGCACTGTTTACAGGTGTATGTGTGCTGGACAGAGAAACATGTTCACCTCTCGATCACATGTAAATGTCAGACATGTTTTAGCCACAGTTTGTGTAATTCAACTAATTCGGTTTTAATAACTGCTGCTCTTTTTATGCACCTAAACTCAATGTAATGATTTCATCTCTACGTTGCATGACGTTTATTTTCCGTCATATCCTTTTAATGACAGCGGTTGTGTGTTAGCTGAATGCATCCATTACTGTGACATTATTGGTGTTGGTGTTAAACACGATGGCTGTAGAGTGTTAAAAACACTCAGAGTGATAATGACACTGACAGTAGTCTGTCATTTATCAGTTTTTGAATGGAGTGTCTGCTATTTTTCTGTGTTTTTCTGAAGCGCAAGAGAGGGGTCAAATTTCCAAGGCACACTAAAGTACCTCCTCAAGCAAGCAGCTCTCAGACTTCATGCTGGAGAAAGAAACCTGACACAGGACATTTGGAACTGAAATATGAAAAGCAGAATGATCCTTAGCACATGTTCAACCACACGCAAGGGTTACATTTAATGTGTAATTTGCTTGCAGTCAATGCAATTGGAGAAGTATCATGTTTTGATGCTACGCACTGTGGTTGTAGTCCAGTGTAAGAAACCCTGGTTCAACATGCAGTGGATACATACACACTGTAGTAGTTACACTCGCATCCGGCTCAGTTTACACACTGTTGCGAGTGAACGTGCGTATGGGGGAGAGAGAGAAAGGGAGAGAGAGAGGTTGTTGCCTCGTTGCCCTTCACATGCTGGAGGATGCTAATACATGCATGCACACAGCACTCGCACGCTGTACACACACACTCGACACCTACACGTGCACAAATACACACACCTCTGTAAACAAGATAAACTCTCTCACACACACTGAGAGAGAGAGAGAGAGCAAGAGTCCCTGACCTTCTCTTAGTCATGACTCATTTCCCTCATTTCTCATTCTAAATTGTAATAACGCACACACAAATTTGTCATGTTTGGATGCGTGTGTGTGTGTGTGTGTTTGTTTGTGTGGAGTGTTTTTAAACACGAGGCTGTCCTTTTTCTGCCTTACTGTAGTCAGGTTGACCTTTCCAAAGGACACCTTCTGCATGTCGAGTGGACTGAGTGTGAGCGCTGCTCTGGGACTGTTCCCTTCCATACGCAGCCCACATTGTGCGCACCATTTAGTGGACGCTTTCATCCAGAGCGCCTTGCAGCAGCACGAGTGTGTACATTTATAGCCGTGCAGGGCAGAGGGAGATAGAGACCCTCTTTTGGCAACAGTGGAACATCACTCATTCTGCTGATCAGCTTTCAATAAAGAGAGCCGCATCCAAAGCCCAAACAACACTGTGGCAGCACAAATACGGAGCTGACTTTTATTCCTCACATGCAAACCTTTGGGGTGCTCCCGAATCTAGGCACGCGCTATCTCGACAATAAGGTCCTCATAGCGATTTCTCATTGAATGCTTTTTAGAGAGCCTGCAGTGGGAGGCTGATGAGTGAAACAGCTGAATCTCCTGAATAGGAAAAAACTGGCAGGAAATCAACTGCCATCTATTCATTCCTCAACCAACTTATCAACCATGTATCTTAGTTCAGGGTCTGTTCAACAGCTGGTTTATTGAAAATGAAAACAGTGATGCAGTGTAGATACTATTTGCATTTGGAGCGTTATTTTATTGTCAGTTATTGAGTGTCTTCAGAAAAGGCCACAGAATGTGCTTTTCTTTCTGTGTCTTCCCACAGTTCCTAATCAGTGTTTTGAAGAACTCACATGACAACTGTACGGTCAGGCTGCGGGGGAAAGGCTTTAGACATCTAAGCAGCCGCAGCTAAACGTCTGCTCCGAGATTGAACTCAGAACTCGAGAAACAACAACGCGGCAGCCTGTCGCCAGTTTGTCATGATGTAATGGCTGCACTCCACTTCCGCGTCAGGACGTTTGATCGGATCTCGCGAGTCAGCTGGAAGCCAAGCAATAAGTGAACGAGACAGCGACGCCAGTCATCTAATGCGATTGTGATTTGGACCAGCGTCGCCGCCTCGGAGTCCTGCAAACGTGTCTCCATGTGCAGCGGCTGCTCAGCACCACGGACAGTGACCCCGGGAGGAACGCTGGGAGCGCCGCTCCCCCCGAGCAGCACGTGAGCTCTCTGACTCTCACGAAGCAGCTGTGGCAGCGTGTGGCCCCGTTTGATTGCTCTGTGTGTGGCTCCACAAATCACACTCTTTACAAGCTGCCCAGGTAAAGGGCCCATGACACTAATTACAAACCAATGAAGCATCGACTCCCAGGCCCATCTGTGGTTTATAGGGGGCCCTGCGATGGCCTGACTTCCCCCTGGGCTCTTTGCCGCTCTAAGTGCAGCTGTAAACACTGTTAATGGTGAGCTACACATGAGGAAGAGGCGCTTTTACCTCGCCGCTGTTGAATCACAACAGTCAGAGATGTGAGATATCGTCACGTCCTCTGGATAATGAAATAAGATTTCTAGGCATTTTTGATGGAACCAATGTTCAGTAGCGTCTCTGTGAACATCAGAGAACAAAGGATAAATACTCTATACTGTATACTTGATGCTACTCAAGGTTTTCCTTTAACATTGAGAAGGACTTTGTTTACCCAGGAAAGCTTGCAGATGCACACGGATGAATGTAGCCACGTGATCGGACACATTTTTGTGTGCGATTTTGTAAGTGCCAGCGTACGTATTGACTACAGGATTTCGCCGTGAATGGTGAGCACACACATGTGCACAGATTCCTTCCCCCCTGTGGCCTGAAAGCAAACACACATCAACTCTGAGGGATGAATCATCGTCATCTTACGTTTGGAGTAGTTTGCTCCCAGAGGTTTGCATGTTACTCAAAACGCCCACTCGTGGGGAACAAACATGCGTTCTGACTCATGCAAAGTTGCATGCACTCTTCTGGTTTATTCTCTGCAAATGAAGCTTTCTATTTACCCTTCTAAAACGTTAACACTTTTCCTGGAAAATGTAATATGTGATTCAAGTGTGTTTGAAGGGGTTTCGCTGCGCTGGAAATGAAGTCGTATGTAAGGAACGTTTAGACATTCTGTCTAATGTTTGATGTGTGAGTAAATAATAAATGCGCGTTTGGTATGCCAGCGCGGTACGTGTGCCAGGGAGCAGCAGTAACACAGCTGGTTAGTTTGTTTCAAGCGGTTACAAAACGTCCTCATTCATTCATTGTGCTTGATGAATATCACATGCTGTACGTCCACTTTTTAAGAGGCACAGATTTGTAAGGAAAGTGTCTCGCTAAGCGGGAAGTTTTAACCGAGCTTCGTCCCTGGGAAAGTGCTACTGCTACGAGTGAAACAAAGAAAATGTCTGGCATACATTTAAAACAATGATCTCAAAGACTGTTGTAATGAGATTCCTCTGTGAGTAGAAAACACAGAGTAATTTGAACAATTACCCATCGTCTGCTGGTCTCTTGGATAACTTCCTATATATCCAATTGGCTTATATTGCACTGACTGCCAAAACAGTGCTTTTAGTACATTAGCATATTTATTTCCTCCGTAGCAGATGATACTGAATCAATCTGAGCTGAAGTATCAACACCACAATGCAAAACCTCCTTAATCCTTGCCAATATACTGTATGACTCCCAATTAAATCCAGGGGTTCATTCATTCATCCATTCAATTGCTCATCGCCTTTCCAGGTTTGTACTACTCACTGGGTGCAAAGCGAGTCTCTATCTCCAGCGCACATACGAAGGGAGACGGTCAGGACTACACCGACAGTAGAACAGGTTCCCAGTCACTTACACCATTCACCAACAAACTCACCATCTAGGGGCATAGAGAGAAATTTTTAGAGTGCATGATTGTTTTTGGATTGTTGGCGTGTGTGCACACATCTCCTGTTGACCGAATGTTTGTGTCAAATTGACTGTGGGCCGAAGCGGTACGTCTCTCTCTCTCCCTTGCTCTCCTGCGAGTCCCTTTCTCATTCTCACCGTCGGCGTCACCTCCTTCTCCCCCATTTGTCTTCCTCCCCTCCTCTGTTTTTCTTTTTTTTTTCCAGTCACTTTTTCTATTTCCGTCTCCCCTCATCTTCCTCTGGGCCAGCTCCACTTTTAAGACGAACGGGACAGGAATCGCCGTCAACTGCTCTAATTGTGTCTGAAAAGTTCTGATGAAAAGGAAAATTTAGCAGTGGTGGTGTGTGTATGTGTGTGTGTGTGTGTGTGTGTGTGTGCGTGTGTGTGTGCGTGTGTGTGTGCTGCTTGTGTGCACTTTATTTCATTTTATTACTTGAGCAGATGTTGTGCGGTAAGTGAATTAGTCAGTTATTTATCACCACCTGTAAAGTAATCATCTCGCCCAGGTGGAGGTATTCACTGTACTGGAACGTACTGGAATCCTACACTTAATAACGCCCAAAAGGTCCCAGTGTTTTGGCCTCTTTTTGACCTAAAATCGGAACATAATTATCTACTTTTCCTCAGTTCATCAAGCTGTTACTTCACAATGGCTTACTAGTAAATGAACTTAGCTCGTAAGAGGAGAATCAAGCTGAAAATTTCAAGCCGAACAATGTAACCTCTCGATCGAGGATGAACTGTCTAGAAAACAGTAACAGTTGGGTTTCTTAACGTGTGTTGCTGCTTAAAATGCATGCAAAGACAGGGCATTGTCACCAAGCTATCTGTCTGTTGCTGTCATGCTAAAAACAAGCAGGACAGACACAGCAATGGACCTTGTGCCTGAAGATCATATAAATAGGCACGGCAAAAGCAGCCCACCTGATATTTATAAATAAATAAAGTTGGTGTTGTGTTGGTGGGGCTGTGGTGGCAGAGGAGGCTGTGGCGTCACCGCTGATTCACATCATTTAAATCCGAGCAGAGGAACTGGAGTCTGTGTAATGTAATCAAGCTATCAAGTCAAGTGTGAAATAAAATGTTTATCAGCAGTGTTTACTGTCACCATATCTGAGGTATGACACACACACTCACACACACACACACACACACACACACACACACACACACACACACACACACACACACACACACAGACGCAGCCACATCCCTACACAGGAGGCTTTGATAATCTCATTATTGATAATAATGAGGTGATCTGGATTCCGGCGTGTGCGCCTCTCGTCCCTGCACTCACACCAGCCTGAGCGCCAGAACGTGGTCGGCTTTGCGTCGCCATGGAAACCAACACCTGTGTTTGTGTTGTGCGTTATTGCGAGCCTGAAGGGTTTACGAGGGAGATGAGTCACGACTGTGTAAAGTTCAAACAATGTGTGTGTGTGTGTGTGTGTGTGTGTGTATATGTGTGTGTTTGGCAGCTGCCTGCTCTGTGTGTGAATTCTTCAGTGTGTGAGCATCATTGATCACAAATCCCTGATTACTTGTCTTTCTAAATCTTCCTGATGTTGACCTTTATAACACACTCTGGTAGTGATGTCACTGAAGTGGAAACCTTCGGTGCTGAATATCCGTCGTGGGAGGGTTTGGGATTACGTTGTTTGGGATTTTTTGTCTCCAAAACTGTTACTCGGTTCGACAACAACAACTTTTTTCGTGAGCACAGTTTGTCGTAGATCGGAAACCTCAGTGTGTGCTGTGTGCTCAAACTTCTAAAATCCCTAATCGAAGAAACACTCACGCGCTCTCTCGGGCGTAGCTCGTAGCTAACACAAATAAACAATTTTGTCAATTTGTTTTGTGGATTGTCAAAAACAACAAGGGGGTGAGACGTCCTGGAAGCAGCTGTGAATTTGGTATGTTGCTGATTCACTTCAAAAAATGGTTAAAAGTTGTTTGCCTCCGAATGTGGAAGGATTTTTGTCAGAAACTGAAGAAAGATCAGGGAATGAAACACTTGAATGGCTCACGGAAGCTAAATCAAAGCAATGGGTGAATGGGAAGTGACACACTTGTCAATGTCAGTGCTCCCAGGATCATAATGAATACACGGATGTACAATAACTCCCTAACAACTCTGTCTGTCTTTCTCCTCCTCTTCCTCAGAAACCTGTCCAGGAATCCCCAGCTGACCGAGCTGTCCTGGGGGATCTTCAGGCAGTTGCAGCTCTCTGAACTGTAAGTTGGCCATTGTCTCCTAATTTACAACTGACACTTTGAGCCCGCACCGACTCTTGCTCGTGGTTGCCAAAAAGTCCTAAATATAGCCGAGACTCTTTGTACTGGTTCCAAAAGGCCGGCGTTAGCCCAGCAACCAAAGGTGGCTGCTTCATTTACTGGCATGAACCCATATATCCGTGACTCCTGCTGTCTGTGAAAAGCTCAGGAAGCAGGACATGCCCAGAGAGGTGACAGGTGTTGGGTATTAGCAGATTTAACCTGTTCTCAGTGAAAGAGTAGCCGACCGGAATCTGAGTCATCCTAGACACCGCCTGCTTTCTTGTTTGCTTAGGTTTTAAAAATAGTTTGGGACTATGTGCAAAGCAGAGGAGAGAAGAGAAGAGGGAGGAAATCAAGATGTTTCATTTGTTAGCAGTTTGAAGGCCAGTTTATGGAGGTTTTTGTCAGGTTTGTTCTGAAATGATAGATGAAAGTGAAAGGTTAGGTCTTTCTGCTCCCAATAGGAGTCCCCGAGTCAGGCCCAAGGGTGTTTTAGTGTGGAGTTTGCATGTGCTTTTTGTGTCTGCATGGGACCTCTCCAGGTACTCTGGCTCTCTCATACAGTCCAAAAACATGTATGTTTAGGCCAAATGGAGACCGCTACAGTAGATGTGAGTGTCAGAGTGAATGGTGCGTGTGCTCTGTGATGGACTGGAGACCTGTCCAGGGTGTTTTCTCTGCCTTCGTCCTATGAGAGCTGGGATAGGCTCCAGCACACACCCGCAACACCGTTGAGGAACAAAGTGGGTGCGGTGATGGATGGATGGATGGACGGATAGATCTGAATTGCTCTAATAAATCTGTTTTTTTCCGTGGATGGCCGATCTGAAGTTGGAGACAAGCCGGGGGAGCTCTTTCAAACACAGAGAGGTGGCACTCACAGACAGCAGACTTCACCTTGTGCAAGACAGTCACATAGCATTCCTGTCACATCCACTCATCCATCTTCCAGACCCTTGTGGGAAAGTGAACAATAGACGCCGCAAAGTTGCCAGATAAGACGAAACTCTCCGCTGGGACGTAGCTTGGAGCGGGCTCGGGCAGTTCCGCAGTGGATACCTGCAGTGCTAGCTTTCTGTGTGTGTGTGTGTGTGTGTGCGTGTGTGTGTGTGTGTGTGTGTGTGTGTGGCTTCTCCAGCAACACCAAAGCCCTCTCACACACGAGCTCACGCTTAAAGAGAACAACAGAGCAGCGCTGAGCGTCATGCTGGATCCCTGCCAAACTCTGCGGCCTGTCTTCGATATTTGATTTTCAAAGTATTTCGAGGCAGAAAATGAAAGAGTTTGCATTCCCTGCTTCACTGTACTGCACTGCTGATGCAGATCCACCCTGGCACACAGCTTCTTTTAATGTAAAGCTCTGCCTAATGTCGGGTTGTTGCGCCTGTTTGGCATAATCTCGATCCCCTCAGCGTTGAGCATTTTCAGATCCAAGCAGGCCTCTGTTAGCTGAGAAACAGAGTACAGTAGTGCTGCAGGAAATCAAACATCTACTGGACGTGGGTGGTCCTAGAAACGGCTCGCTTTAATGTTTGTTTTGTTGTTTATTTTTTTGTTGAACCACACTTCTGGAACAACCTGTAAAACATACAAATGAATGCAAACCTGGAATCTCCCACATGTGCATAATAATGTATGTACCAATAGACTGAGATCACATTTTGGCTTTTTTAAAGGAAATGTAGAAGAAGTGGGACGTGAGCGAGGTGCTGACTCAGCACCCTATTATAATAATTAGCCTGATAATAACCTTTGTACTGCCATGTTTGGACTAATATCGCAAGTCCTCCTATCAAAGATTTACATATAAAGGAGGAGGTTTTTCTTAGTTGTCTCAAGTGGCAGTAGGTGTTCTCGGTTAGGTAACATGCAACACCTCATTTGCATTTCAAAGCCTCAGAATTTCTCTCTTTCTTTTTTTTTTGCCATTTCCTCTTGTGATTATCCAGACCTTGTTAAGTCTTGTACACAGTGCTGTTGTTGCCGTTTGGAATGTTTGGTATCACAGCGAAACATACATAAAGCATTGCCTCTGTCCTGTGACGCTTCTCTAAAGCTCACATTCAGTGTGATTTCATTGAGGAGGGACACATGGCTGCTGTCCAGCGTGCTGAATCCTCTGTCCTGGTATTAGGCTGCAATTTAGCAGCTCAGAATAGCAGCTCTCTAGTAACACGTCTGCTTGTTCATCACTCCCATTTCACACAAACCCGCGTCTAAAATGGTGACACTTCTGTCTGAGGCTGAACTGAGGCAACATAAATGCTTTATTCTGTGAGTAGTATCATAGCGGCTCCTCCGCCGCCGTTTATGTGCCCTGCATGATTCATGACCTAAATTACTGCTCCTTCAGACAGTCATTGAGGACAGCAGTAAAACGTACGAGGCTGAAGTGTTTTTTTTTTTTTTGTACCTTGTCATCTGGCCAGACGCCAGGGAGAAATCAGGGGCATGAGAGGCAGAGGGGAGGAGATGAGGAATGGGAAATGTTCACCTTTACGGCTCGGATTAGAGGCTGCGGTTGGATCACAACACAGCAAAACGAAGGCTGAAGGTCTTGTTTCTACCGGCGCAAATCTGAGAAGATCTGAGCTGACTGTCTGATTGTTGGGCCTTGAGACAGTCCAAGGTGTGATGCTTGCCAGGCATCCCTGCCCCCGCTCCAGACACCAAGGATAAAAGATGACAGGATCCTCTACTCTCTTGACAGCAGCGCCCCTGCCATACTTGGCTATGAAAAACCAAGACTTTCTGTCAAATCCGCATGAAGTTTATCTTTCAAAACAACTGGAGGAGTCTTAAGTTTTGATTAGAATAAATGTAGGTACTATTACTATTAAAGGCTGTATAAGGCTTTTGCAGCAATGCAGCATCTGCAGATGGGACTTAATGTGAAAAGATGATGCGTGAGCATCCAGCGTTCCTTGAAACCAGCACAGGAAGCCATTCAGCATCTCTTAATGTCGACCTCAACGTCGATGGCTGAATGCCCCTCTCCCATCATTGACTCCAACCACTTGACTCTCACACTCCAGCCTCGGCAGCGCCCTCCAGCCTACTGCTGAGGCCACCGCACAGCCTCTGTCAACATCATTACTGAGCCACTTACAGCATCGTGTAGCCCGACACGCTGGTCATGTCAGCATAAAATGCAGATGTGCACCCATGAAAAACAATACCAAATCAATAATATTGTATTTAAATAGGAAATAGGCCCCTCAGAAATGGAAAATTAGCTTACTGCAGGCAGGAGATGGTCGGATTATTATTGAACTCAAACAAGACATCAGTCTGTGTGTCACCATTGATGCTCTGATGGCAGCTTGCATTTGACTGGAGGACAAGAGCAGTCTTTTTACTGTTCAGCTTGTAATAGGCATATTAAAGAGGACCTAAAATGGAAAGACACATTTGCCTTGGCTTTATATATTATGAATAATGACGAAGATGTATGGCAAAGACAACAGCTCATTCTCATTGTAACAGTGACCAACCTATTCCAAATTTACAAACACTTTGTATGTACCGTACCCTGTTTTAAAACACAAGTAAATGAAGGCAGAAGTTTAATGATTTTTCTGGTATAATGTCTGCATACTGTATGTGCTCTTGGTTCCTCCTCAATATCCGATTGCTCCTACGATGCTGGTTCAAACTGTGTAGGCGGGAGCTGTACACCCTCCATCCTGGTGCTGTATCGCTGTATCAGGAAAAGTTCCTAAGCTCTGTTGTTAAGAAAAAACGGAAACAAAAAATCTGAATCAAAATCATCACGCAAGATCATGAGGCAAGACATGACATCTGTGTGAGGTGAATCTTTGCAAAAACAGCCCATAATATTCCCACACCCAAAATGTAATCATAAAAGGTCTTTTTTTTATAAAAAACATTGACTCATAACTTCCATTTTAGCACCGGAGAAGAAGGACAAATACTTCATTCGACCATTTTCTGTCACCTGGGCCACACATGGAGCACCTCTCCTCATCCTCAGTATGAACCCCAGCCTGGATTGCTAAGGCAAGCTGTAAACATGTGCCTCATGCGCTATAAGCAAACGCAAGCACAAACACCTGGAACGCGTCGGCTGCAGCGCTCGCCTAACGAGGTGAGGAGGGAGGCGAGGGCTGTACCGTCGCTCTGCCTCATTTATAACGGCGTTGAAAGTGACCTCTCTGAAGTGGGCAATATTGCCCACAGTGAGTGGAAATTGGAAAACACTGGGAATCGCAACCAATGAGCTCTTTCAGGCAATTACGCGGCGATCTGATAATGGTGCCGAGCAGGCCCAGATAAAATCGCCCGGCCGCACGGTGGAGTTTGCGGAGCCAAGGTTGCAGCTCTTCGTGCCGTTTGCTGCGCTGGCTTTATGACTCCTGGCCTGGTGCCAGAGTCCACGCCGCCCGCCACTCTTGCGCCTGTCATCAAGGACAAAGCTGGTGCGGTTCGGAGCCTGGATAATTGTATTCCATTTGCGTAAGCCGGTGTGGTGTCTAAAAAAACCCCCCAAAAAACCCCAAATGATCGCGCAGTATTTGATCATTTATTGGAGTGTATCGGCACCGGGCGTTTAGCTCCCAGGCCGAGCATGCTGCTGATTTGTGTGTCAATGCCTTGAAAGACGTGGCTGAAACGTTTACAGTAGAATGTATAAAATTGCAATTTCTGTCTGGCTTAAAGGGGTATTAAGACATCACAGCAAACGTCTTCATTTTGCTGAGAGGAAGTAGCAGAGATTTACGCTCACTTCCACTTCTTAGAAACATCCCGCTTTCACGTTGTTGTTGTTTTATTTTATAGCGGAAATTTCAGATTCACTGTTTCCGCTCGAGGGGATTTTCAGGTTCAGGTATCTGGCTGTTTCCTATTGGCCCCAGCGATGTGAGCAGTGTTATTTCAGGTTTGTCAGTTTTTGTTGTGACTCCAACTGTGGCTAATGTGACAGGAGCGCCGCTGCCTGCGAGGAGCGTACGTGTGCTCCAGCGTGTTCTGCCAACATGAGCCTGTGAAGGTGCTGCTGGCTACTGGGGCTGCGATATTTAAAGCAGTGATGCTGGGATGTTAATAGTGTGATATTTCAAGCTATGAGCTAGTTCGGGCTGCTGGGATTATTTGCAGCGCTGAGTGTGCAGTGTGGGAGAAACACGTACACACACACACGCACACGCACACACACACACACTCTGAAACACAGGTTGCAAAGGGTCAACACTTGCTCGCTGGTTCCCGTGAACAGTTTTAGTCCCGGGTTTGTTTGTGCTATTTCCAGGAAGAGAATTTATGTGATTCATGTTCATGCTTATGCCACATGTTGAAGAGCAGTTTCACACATTAGGGCCCGTGGAGCTATTTCGTCTTGCGTTACCGTTGTTTTAGTTTCAATATAGATTGTATAAAACTTCTCAGATTAATCAATATGATGATGATATCGAGACATATCAACATGCAGATAGGATAATACTGTGTAAGCAAAGTGGTCTGGCTGTGTAGCTGTCAGTTTTGAGACCAATGTGCAGCTGAATTAAAACAGAAAGTAAGGCAGAGATTTTTGGGTATTTGAATACATGTAAAAATTTCAGCCTTGAGCACTGAACGATGGGAATTTTAAGGCAGATGTGGGCACGCCTGGTGCACACTGGAGGATTCTCAAAAGTCAAAAGCAGATGAAAAAACATGTGTGCAATGTTTTGCACCAAACAACAAAAAAGATAAGGAAGTGCAGATGAAGGCATGGCTGAGGAGACAGAATCAGCCTGTTGCTTGTGCATTTCCATTTCCAGACTTTATTGCTCTCGACACTACACCTCCCTGCTCTTATACTCTCATCTTGTAATACGTTTACACTGGAACTCGCCACACATCTGTACGAAGCTCTAAAAGATGTGATGCTACTTTTTTCATGCACTGACTGCTCATCAGTTAAGACTCATTTAATTGTGACACAGCTTGATTAATTGTGTACTTTTCTATTTTATGCACGTATCACGCTTTCTTCAAGAGACCAGCCAGAATCAGTACCATCCAGAATTTGATTATGAGGAAAGTGGGCTCTAACTTCTAAATTGTTTGTGTGTATCACCAGCTCGTTCCATTGATTTATTACTTTTTGGATGGCGCTGGCCACTTTCAGTACTATCTGTACTGTGGCGCAAAAAGAAACCCCAACTGTAATTAAAACTAATGCGTTGCAGCAGCGGGAACGAAAACACAGGTTTCTGTCCAATAAACATTGACATTGATTATGTTTCACATTACATAATGAATGAATGCAGAGTGGATGAGTTGTGGCAATGGGCAACTGAACACCACCATAATTCCCATATTGATCTATTACCCTCTGATCTAGATTAGACATGGACACTAGAGGATGCAACAGAAAATCATAAGCAACCTCACGAACCCTTCCACATAAGCATGCGAACCAGCATCAAATACACACAATAGAAACGGTGAACATGGCACATACTGCGTCTGATATAACAGCTAAAGCAGCAAACTGTGGCCTTTAGGACATCTCGTCAGTGCTGATACTGTGTGTACCAAAGGGAGGCTCATTATCTGGAATGATGCAATGACTGACTGGTCCTCGTACACTCGCACACACCTGCACATCTGCTCCTTTTCCTTGCGTTCACGCATTCCTCAGATTGTCTCATAACCTCACTTTACCTTCCGACTGTCAGCTCAGCTGCGGACAGCTCAGACCTACGGGTTCGAACCAGGGACGTTCCAGCTATTCACCATGTCACCTCTCTTTCCCTGCAAAATGTAAAAACATCCATCAGTCACTCTGAACCCTACAAGGGCTCACACTGAAGAACTCAAAGACAACTTGCTCTCTTATCTTGTTTAGATGTGTTAGCATGGAAGCACAGGAAGCCTACACCTTAACTTTCTTTATGCATTACGCACAAGTTAAACATTTTCACCGTTGTGAGGTTCTTACTACATTGTAGATTCGACTTGTGAGATCTTAACGTATCCTAATTTAGCAGAGCACACACATCTTCAGGTGTGCCGGCAGGCAGCAGAGCGACAGCACATTTACCCACCCCCACATGGATGCACCCGAGACGGGGTGGAGGCAGCATTAGCCAGAATTTGTCACGGTTGTGACTTTCGCAACTTCTGGCGTGTTAGAAGTGCAGCCACCGAGCAGCCAAACCAGAGCCTGTTCCTCGTAGCAGGTTTCTCTGTCACGGCGCTGGTTGGATGCCGGCCCTCAGCACGTTGAGCGTAGTTCTTCGGTGGGTTACCGGGCCAGCAGCACGTTCTCCTGGGACAGGGCACAGGGCCAGAGGGAAGGAGGCCGAGAGCAGAAATGTCAAGAGAGGATGGAAAAGGGACCTGCTGAGGCCCAAACTTCGGCCTCCCTCTCGCTCAGTAAAACAGGTCGGCAGTGTCTGAAGTCAGCGGCACCAGGCTCCACACCGCCCACCCCTAAATCTGTCTTGTCCCAATTCTTTTCGTTGTTCCAATTTCTTTGCTAAAGCTTATATTCTGAAACGCCTTTCACGGACATCCACAGAGCGTTATCTCAGGTTTCCATCCCTCCATTATCTGACCCACTTCGTACCCAGTGATGCCGTGCGGTGGACTACAGCGCTCATACTGTCGGATGAAGGCAGGGAACACACCCTGGTAGGGTCTCAGGCAGGCACACACACACACACAGCATCCACTCTCACACTGAGGGGAATTTTAAAGTCTTTTAAGTGCAGTGGCTGCTTCCTACTGTTCTTCTTTAAGTACTTAAAAAGTGTCAGCGACATGAGCAATAATCCCTGTGTACATGCATAGACCCTGACCTTGTGGTGGTCCTGGAGGAAAGGTCAGGGGTTCAGCACAGATCCTCTGACTGGCCCAGCTGCGAGTTGCTATCTGCCCTTGGGACTAAGCCTCCCTCTGCGCCGAGTGCCCATGTCTGTGCCGCTGTGAAATCGCACTCATGAATAGATGCAGGGCTCGCTGATTGACCGTGGGAGAGCTTTATGCACACTCTCTATGAGCGTGCTGCTCTGCGGGCTGTGCTCGGGCACTGCACTGCTCAAACGGGGAACAGTGAAATTTCAGAAGCATAAATAAATATGGACTTTGTGATCTTTCTTCGCTTTCTTCCTCCGTGAGTTCTGGAGTCTTGTGTTGATCGGTCCAGCAGAAGAAAACAAGTAAATGACACACTGCCGGTTCCCCAAAATGTCTGTCCTGCTAACATGAACTCCCCCCCTGTACGCCTGCCCTAATGACACATATTAGAGCTCACAGTAATGTCATTATTTCATTAAAGACCTTTGATTTTGAGTTTGTTAGGGTCTGTAATGTGTCTGACTCTCCACAACTTTGACAGCGGGGATAGCATTAACCTCATTCAGAAAATATTGATTTATTCTTTATTAAAGGAGTACAGCACTACAGGACTATCCCGTAGAGATGGACTCCAGTGTAGTGACTGCAACGTTAGATGGAGGGATGTACCATAGCATAGCAGCATTTCACTTCAGTCCAGTCCTTATACATATACTTACAAGTGGAAAACTCCTTGGAACCTGAAAGACCTGCACCACACATAGAGATAGGAGCACTGTTTAAGTGTCTCTAGACCTCATATGTTAGTTATTCCTCCATAAGGTTCCTCAGTTTTACCTTGTTGATGCTATTATGCGACCTTGTCTTCGAGTTTAGATTAAAATACAGATGCTGCAGCCTGCCCTGAGCTTGGAAGGAAGGGTTAAGGTGCTTTACTGAAAGAGGAGTGGCCAGGTTTAGAGGCAAAAATGTAATGAGAGAGTCGCTGAAACAGAATGCAGAACAATTATTGTTTTATGCAAATGAAGCTGTTTTCATTATAGTAGGGAAGCCTAAAAATGCACTTAATTTCCCTGCCCTGTAAGGCTGAGCAGTGTGTGTGTGATTATATATGTGTTTCTGGATGGTGCTAAGAGAGGGATACTGTTCACAATGTTGGGATACTGGATCACAATCACAGAAATTGTTCTCAGGCTTACCTTCATTTTCTTGCTTTATTGAGAAATTAACATTTGTCAGCATTAAAGTTTGTGGGCTGCTTGGCGCCCTGTGTGTTTTTTATTCAGTGTAATTCAGACTGTAGTTCAATCCTAAGGCTTTTTTTTCTGCAGACAAATCCAGCTTGTACTATTTATCAAACCTGTGGCTGTGGCTGTAATAATGCACCTATTGATCTCAAGGTTGGGTATAAACAAGGGACTGTGTGTATGTGTGTGTGTGTGTGTGTGTGTGTGTGTGTGTGTGTGTGTGTGTGTGTGTGTGTGTGTGTGTGTGTACAATCAGCTAGGGGTTCAGATCAACAAATGTTCATTACTCTTGCCCCTTCCCCTTGGCAAACACACCAACACACACACGAGATAGCATCCATCAAAGCACGCCTGCAGTGTAGTAAAGAACTACTCAATCTTGGCTGTGTGTGTGTGTGTGTGTGTGTGTGGGTACAAACAGGTTCTGTGTATTGTGTGTCTGTGTGCACGGTTTTACAGTATATACAACAGTGACTATACAACACGTGCTGAGCCATAAAGACCACTGGTAGGGAGCGAAAGAACTGGATAAAAGACATTAAAATTCTACTTGGAAGAATGTTCAAATGGAGTGTTTGAGAGAGATATGGCCTAACAATTACATTGACAACTGCTTTTAGTAATTAGTCGATCGAGTCCATGAAATCTTAATTTCTGTGAGCCATGGTAAAAATACCATCGGAAGCATGAGTGAAACTTCAATAAAGGGAAACTATAGCAGGTGATGTCCCTACTGTATTTACCTCCAGTTTGGCATCACTGTATCTACATATGCATGTATCTACACATGTGTCTAGGTTTCTGTGTAGAAAATGCTTTTAAAATTGCCCTCTTACCTATAGCTGTCCCCCACTAAAACTTCGGGACGTAGTTATTTGGTGCCCGCACCGTTGACAGGCAGTCAGCTCAACTGCTTGTTTCATTGCTGGAAGGAAGACGCCCTCTCGTCCCTGTACGCCTCGTCCTTCACACCTCCGTGAATCTTGTAGATGCTGCTGTGTCACAAATCTCCCATCAGCCACAAAAAGTGACATCATGGAGTTCCAGTGGAGAAACAGCCACCCGCAAATAATGTATTCGATATATGGAGAGAGGAATGCTTTGTGGCACTTGTAAATCTGTTCATTCAAAAACGAGGGCTGTGGCTATAAGCAAGTCTCGCAGTATGTGTTTCTAAATTTAGCTGAGTGTGACACAGTCTTGTCTGGTTTCACAAACAACGTCTTTGCAGAGGAAATCAGCAGATGGAAAAAAAATGAAACGGTCCAAAGGGGTGAAATTCGCTTCACCACAATTTCCTATCGCGACCTTTTCCCAAACTAAAAAGCATCAAATGTAACGGACACCAGAGACCTCTAACCGCACTACAAACTGTGGCATACATTCAAATCCAACCGCAGGCTGACGGATCGGAACAAAGATCTGCACTTTGTGCTTTTGACAACACCGCTGAGCAATGTTGTCCCGCTGCAGCAGGGCCGTAGAAGGAAGAAAAGGCTCCAGGCAGGACATGTAAACACGTGGACGCATCGCACGGGATTTACACGTCTCCACACCTCCACCTTAGGCCAGTCTAGAGTGTCCGGTCGACCTAAACCAGAGAAGATGGGAAGAACGTGCAAACTCCACCCAGAGTTGGTGACGTTCTGCTGACGGACTAACCACCGTGTCACCTGTCATTGTTTCATGACCGTTTACAAGCAGGGGGATAAAAATGCCTAAAAATTTGCGTTTTATAAGGGGAGTTATTTGCATCGTCAAACAACCGCTAATTAATTTGCTCTCGTCAGTGGGTTGACGTGCCCATGCAGCGGTTGTAAAACGGGAAACGCGTTGGCGTGTCGGGGCTTGATTGATTGAAACATTGCATGTTGAGATGGTTCCTCGGCTGCCTCTCTCCACCACGATGAATAAAATATACTTGACAGAAAACTACCCCTCTTGGGTTGCGGCGTTACATAATCGGCAATCTGCGAGCTTCCACGGGTTCCAGGATTGTTCCGCCTGTGTGTGTGAGAGTGTGTGTGTGTGTGTGTGTGTGTGTGTGTGTGTGTGATGAAGTGCTGTGATTTACTTCTCTTAAGTGTGTGTGTGTATCCACTCTTTTCTCCACCAGCCCAATTCCATAGTCTGTATTTTGGCCGAGAACGTCGGAGGCCCTGATCAGGCCCTCTGGGGAATCCACCTACTGCAAACTCAGCTGTGTGTGTGTGTGTGTGTGTGTGTGCGTGTGTGGGCGTGTGGGCGTGCGTGTCCCTCTGGGCCCTCCTTTGGAAAGTGTCAGCGCCGGTGTTTTGTACTTCCTGCAGGTTGCCATGCTTTGCCTCTGCATGTAATTTACAGGTGAGCGCGTCACTGATGAGATTTTAGCGCCCCGCTGACGCCGTCATGGCTCTCCTGTCTCCTCCGCAGCCATGTCGAGGGGGTGGTGTTCGACTGCGGCTGTCAGATCCGCTGGCTGCAGCTATGGCAACAGAGAGGGGAGGCGGGACTCGGCAGCCAGCAGTTGTACTGTAACGACAGCTTCAGGGTGATCCCACTCCAGGACATGAACATCAGCAACTGTGGTAAGTTCCCGGAGTCCACGCACACAAACAGTACGACACTTGCGGCACGACTACAGGAAAAGCAGGATGCGTTGATATTGATTGTTTCATTGTTTTATTTATTTCTTTAGTCCAGGCAGAATTGCAAGGCTGAGGTTACCCAAAACATTGTAATAAAAAAAAAGAGAGAAATAAAGAAAAACTCAATGTTGTAGCTGCCTGCATCTTAATACTTTCTGCCTGATCTACAGTGTCTTTGGCTCTCAGCCCAAGGCCGTTAGCTCTTACTACAGACATAAATCTTTAAAAATGGCTCAGTAATTTCCAAAAACAGCTGGCCACTCTAGTTTTTAATGCTTCACCCAAATGCACATAATACTTGTGAGGCTTATCTAAACGAGATAAAGACAGTGATTTTGGTCTGTTCCTGACACTTCTGTAAAGTCTTCCATCTTATATTTCGGATATGATATCTATGCATAATACAGAAGTCTTTACCAGTGTCAAGCATGGATGTATTATTCCGACTTAATTAGCCAGTAACCGACTGAGGATCTGCAAGTGCAGTAATATGTGCAAAAGCCTTTTAAAGGTTTTAAATGGTCAGGGGACACTACTCAATCAACGAGGAGGTGTTTCCATTAACTGAAACGTGCAAAGTTCCCAGTCGGACTCATTCATTATTGACAACCAGAGGAACAAAACTGTGAACCTGTTATTAATCATTGCTCAAAAAAAAAGAAAAGAAATTAATTCCCTTAACCCCCATCCGACACCTTCAGGATGAAGAGGAGCAGCAGTAGTCAGTTAGGACTTAACAGCCAACATTAGTGCTGGACCTCACTAAAGCTCTTGTGTCCAAACGCAGTAATCCCCTGCAGCCACTTCTCATGGCACAAAGGTGTGAGCCTGGGAGTGGAGGCCGAGACAGAGGCAGATTAATGCCCACGGTTTTCAAATGACATGTTGCGGTGCCCACCTCATTTTGGCTTTCTAGTGTGTTTAATTAAATCGTATTTGCAGACTTTAATGCAGATCGACACAGATTTGGATGCAGAGCTTTACTATTTCTTTTGTATATTGTTTCAATACATATATACCTACACAGTATACCTCAGAGGTGGCCTTTCTTCTCTCTTTATCTCCCTCTGCACAGTCACTTTACAGTCTGCTTAAATTATTGGACATTTGTTTTTTTTCCTTGTATTTTTTTTTTGCAAACCCATCATGCAAAATAATATCTACTCTATTCTATAAAGACTACAATTTAAGTAAAGTAGAGTGTTTCGTCTGACTGACTTGATCAATCTTGTTTGACAGGTTAGCCCGAATGTTTGGTGTATGCGTACAGAGACTTATCTCTCTCTCTCTCTCTCTCTCTCTCTCTCTCTCTCTCTCACTTGCTCTCTCTCACTCTCTCTCTCTCTCTCTCTCTCTCTCTCTATCTCCCTCTCTCTCTCTCTCTCTAACTCTCAGACCTGCCAGACATCAGCGTCAGCCACAGCAACCTTACGGTCGTGGAGGGCGATCACGTCACTGCGATGTGTAACGGGTCTGGGTCCCCATTACCCGACGTGGACTGGCCTGTCAACGGCTTGCACTCCATCAATGCTCAGGAGGCAAGGAGACACACACACACACACACACACACGCACACACACAGACTGGCACCGTCACACCCCTCGAGGAAAGTGCCCAGCAGCAGACCTGTGAGTGTTGCATGTTACCCGCGGTAGCAGCGAGCTGCTGGCAGTTACCTCATAAGTAATCGACGTGCGTCTGTCGGCATTAATCACTGACGCGACTCGTAGCACACACAAACATCGTACGTTGGAATTTCTCTCACGGCGGAAGCATTGAAGTCTCCCATAAATGAGTTGCAGCTCGTTAGCCGAGCTCCATGACATGAAACCAAAGTGTGAATTAGACCTCGCGTTCATCCACTCTCACCCTACCTTTTTTCCAAGACAGTGTTGGTCGACTTGAATTGGAGGACTCCTCACATTTTTCTAGTTATCTGTGCTGGATTCTTAGAGAGACAGTGTGCATGTCGAATACAGTACTATATTGTGAATATTGTCCATTTCACAATTGTTTGTCTGTGTGAAGAGAAAACGTGAGACCCACAGACTCCTCAATGAACCTGAAGTTTTGAACGCAGCACGATGTCCTCTCTGTGGCTCTCCTTCCAGGCCAAAGTCTACGACAACACTATTCATTCCATCAACATAACTCTGTTCAACGTGAGCAGAGATGACAACAACTTCCTGCTGACCTGCACCGCCTACAACATGGTGGGCATGACCAACGCCTCCATCCAGCTCACTGTTCACTGTGAGTTCACTCTCGCCCATCGACATGCACACGCACGCACACACACGCATGCACACACACACACACACACACACACACACACACACACACACACACAGTGTTCTTCTTCTGTTGCCGACTGTTACAATTCCCATTTAATTACGACTGTAGGAAAGTACTTACCAGTGTTTTCATGGTGCTAAACAGGCCCATCTATCATCATTACAGCCCATACACGGCTGACCGCTGACTGTGTCCGTTTTAGTGTGTGTGTGTGTGTGTGTGTGTGTGTGTGTGTGTGTGGGTGCGTGTGTGTGTGTGGGTGCATGTTTATATTCATGTGACCTCCAAAAGCCGTTGTTGTATGCACAGGATTCCTAAATGAGATAAAAAACAGACAAAATTTACAAGATTCAACCATCTAAACACACATTTTTTGCAGTATACATCAAATCATTTTCCTGCTTATATATCTATAATCGCTCCAGTCATAATGCATCATTCATCCATTTGATCAGAGTAGATGTTACTGGCTATTAATTCCAAAGCATGAAGGTCCAAAGCATTTGGGTTCCAAAGGTTCCAAGGTTCCAAAGCATTTGGTTATATCATACATGATATAACCAAATGCTTCAGCATACACCTTTGAGATTAGAAAAGAAAAAAAAGGAAAAAATGTGCTTGTTTGTTTGTGTTTGAGTTCTGAGAGTGCAATAAATTAAACTGAAGTAAAATTAAACAGAATAGAGTTTGATGGAGTAAACAGTAAACAGTGTTACTCCAGCGTGTTTGAGTAGTTTTTCCTGTTTTATTGTGAATGTTACTTTCGTCAGATGTCAGTTTGTATCATGTTTTTTAACATATTTTTCAGCTCTAATTAGTTTTACCTGTGCACCTGTTTGCTCCCTCTCACCAGTTGGCCTCGTCTCTGTAGCCTGTGTCGAGTGTTCTGCTCCCTTCCTTGTGTTTTGTTTTTGAAATGTGTTTGGATCATTGTTTTCTGTTGGTCTGTTTGTTCTTTTGGATCGAGCTTTTTTTTGTTCTGCTGCCTGCTCTCTGGGTGAATTCATCTGAGCCACTGGACCGCCTTCTACTGGTTTTGCCTCTCACCCGCTGCCCCGTCCCATTAGTTGTTTTGTACTTTTGATTTCTGTGCGACTAAATCACTGAACTCCATTAGCCGGCCTGTAAACATCTACATTTGGCCTTTGTTCACCCCGTTGGCTTCCCAGCGCGTGCACAGTCGATGGCTGTGGACACATCTTGTCGTATTGATCAGGGCCAGCTGAGCGGCCGCTCCGGTGGAATTTACAAACCTCAGCGGCAGCATTCACAGCGGCGAAAAAGTTCATGCGGCTTACTTTTCAACTCTATTGGCGCAGCTGCACAATCCGAAGTGGAGAGCTTTGCGTGGATTAAAGAAAACGTCCTGAGAGTCTAACACGGTTCATCACAGCTGCGGTCATTCATCTCAAAGTTACACCGCGATTATGGCTCTGTAAAATGGACAGTGTACTCTGTGTTGCAGTGTGTCTGACTAGTGGTTAACAAAGTGTTTGAGCCAAATGAAGTGACTCCGGCGGAATATATATCAGCCACGTATCACACCGCATAAAGGCCGATGTTAAGCAGCATTGTGTTCGGTGACAGACGACGTTGGGCGGCACACTGCAGAAGTCTGCTCAGTGCTCGCGGTAGAGGTGTGTCTTAATATGCGCTGATAAAACAGGTTTTTACACGCTCGCTGTCAGACCATGATAATGTAACACATTCACGCTCGCACGGTCTATTTTCAGCGCGCGCTCCATCCACACACCATATGTATATCTCTCTCCGCCCAGAGGCTTGAATTTAAAAACACTGGGGCCACTGAGGAAACTATATTAAGCTTGTCATCGCCGGGAACTTTGTTCAAGTGGGGGCCAAAACCACGCCGGCTGCGTCACACGTGTTGTGATTGTTGAAATCAGGCCTCGTGATGCTGCGATTGCTCCCCGAAGCCTCGGTTTTGATGGCAGGACGGACAGGAGAGATGACTCAGACCCCGTTGCGTTCATCATATTACATCCAAGCGTGTCTTAGTGCGTCTGGACACACTCGGCTGGTTTATCGATTAGTGAGAGGTGTCGCGGGTGTTCCTGCGGTCTGCGGGTGTTTGGGTAATGATTCATTAGCGATATATTTAGGCAACGGCCGTGACGAACATTGTCTGCAAGAGAGAAAGGATGCAATGGAGCTGCGGACGATCTGGATGGGAAGTGGGCAACGACGCGTAAATACAGTAAAGAAAATATTGACATATTTACCCGACACATTAGTTCTGTTTGTTTTGGTTCTGGTGAGCAGAGTGAATTTCCAGATACACGTGTTTTATGTTTAATTTTGAAGGCTTTCAGTCATCATCACATCCAAAGCATGAACAGAGAAATAAATCAACGCTTCTTTGATACATTAAACATTCATATAGGCAGGAGCAGGACACGTAATTCAACTTTCTTTTCCCTTTTTTTGTTCCATTGTAAAACCCATCGGCATACACGTTCAGGACAGTGTTTACAATGTTTACAGTGAGTCACTCGTTACAGAAGCTGACCAGATCAGTGCGTCCCAGACAGCAGATAATGAAACAGCAGTCCGAGCTGTAGTTTGTAGTTTGGACGCTCCACGCACACAGTTGCTAATGCAGGTGCCTCTGACTGCGGTTCCCATCAATCGGAGCCTCCGTCGGTGCCACATGTGGGATGTTGTGAAGCCGGCTGACGGGGTCGTTCCTCTTTACGTTGTCTGTCTCGGCACACGTTTGCTCGCCGCTGCATATTGTCCCCCTGTTTGCCATCTGTTCCCCGACTGCGACGCGCTCCATTTTCCAGCTCATTGTCTCTCTGAAATTCTGCGTTTCTGTCAGCTGCTGCTTAAAGTGGCAACATTTCTCTTTTGAGCCACAAAACGTCAGCCGTCCGCCGGCGTTTGGGTGCGAAGCTGCTGAGCGGCTTTTGGTTCGGGTAGCGCTAGCATCCTCCCTAGCCCTCTCATACTGTAGGGTCTCTCTCTTGTTACCTGTCCGTTTGGTAGGTGTCACTGGCTCGTAGTGCCTTTGTCCTCTGCTTTGTTGGCACGTCTGTCACGACTGTTGTCCTTGTCTGCGGGTCCTCACGGCAGTCGCTCAGGACGGATGTGGCTGCGCTGCAACCTGCAACTGGCCCTACATCACACATTGCAGTTTTTCCGCTGTACCTCCAGCTTCCATCCATCCACGTGTCGGGCTCTGAGCCAGTGCTGACTGATTCCCCAGAGATCGACGGGTGGTCCTGTGGGAGGTCACCTCAGCGGGCGCAGACTTGAGGTGGAAACTATCGGCGCGGCTCATTTGACTTTGTTTTGTAGGCTTCCGTATGGCACACAAAATGACGCAGAAAGGGAAAATGTGTATTCAACAAAATGAACATCTGTCCACATTAAAGCAGCAGATCCGTGTTCTTGTAAAGTTAAACAGCAGCAGCTGATTCAGGGCACGGCACGTATTAGTTTCACAACAATTCCAAAACTACGACGTACTTGTGTTTTCGTAACAAAGCGAATAAAATAAGCCGAGAAAGAATGGGCCTCCGTATTGGAGACTGTTTAGTCATCAACGTCAAATTAGTACACTCTCGTACCGCGGACCGACGTAGCTGCGACACGGTTCAGTGCGAGACTTGTCCATCTGCAGTTTCTCTCTGACTCATTCGAGCCATACAGCCATTTGAAAATCTGCGTGAATGGAAGCTCTTTGTCAGCAGAAATCAGGGTCGCAAAATGTTCAGAAGCTGTGAGCCTTTGAGAACACTCTGCAGATGTAAATATGCAAACAGCGCTCCATTCATGTTCCGCGGCTGATGAAACCATTCGCATATTTGACTCTTCACGACCTAACCCTCTGAGCAAACCACGTTTATCCCCCTCGTAGATGTTATGATTTCAAATTGTAGATGCTTGTGTGTACGACGGCTTCATGGAGGACGTCCACTGTACGGGTTTGCATATCACACTGTTTTGGACGGTGTGAGCAATGGGTGTAAGGTAGCTAACATGAGCTCTTTGCAAGACTGTACGTTCTTTTCAAGATTAATGCAGAAGCTGCAGAAACTCTCTTGTGAATGACCTGAGGCCAAACCTTTGATTCTTTAATGTGGTTAATGTTTACACATCCCACAGGCGCAGAGCGACTGGGCAGACACCAGCTCTGTTCTGCTAGAATAGCTCCGCTTATTATTGTGAACATCCACGGTTGTTTTCATCTGTGCACCTTTTACACTCTGATTATCTGATGCAGATACTGTCAGACATTTACTCTGAGCACCTGCGCGCCCAGTTGACATATCTTAGTGTGTGTGTGTGTGTGTGTGTATCTTTACACTTGAAAGGATAAATTCCATTTGTGGTGGAGTGGCTAATAACAGTGATCGTATTTCTCCTGTGCTGGCTTCAATTTCTGACGGGCAGCTGTGGTAAGACGATGACTCTGTGGCAGCAAAAGACAAATTGTGTTTGCGTTCAGATGCGCCTCTGAAGTCAACAGAGAGAAACACAAGTAGGGGGGCCTCCAGCCCTCCAAATCGATGAGGGCAGATGATGTGATGAGACGAGCATCTTAGAAAAAACGAATAATCAGGAGCTCTCCCCCTCGTGCCCGTGCATTTTCTACTTTCTGTATTTATTCGCTTACTGCCGTGGTGCTTCAGCTGTTTGGGACAAAGTCACCTCCGTCACCATGGTTACACAGATGGACGGCTGCGAGATTGTGAAGTGTCTGCATATGTTCACGAGGCCGGTAGAACGGAGGCTGATGTGTCGATGTGAACGGCGCTCACCTGTCTTCCTGCTCTCCCTCCTCCCCCCTCAGTTCCTCCCATCATCGTGAAGCTGAAGGAGCCGGAGCGCCGCCATGACACGTGCATCGAGTTCACCGTCCGAGGGTCTCCCCACCCCACGCTGCGCTGGTTCCACAAAGATCAGGTACGCTCGCCTCGTCTGACTGAATGAAACGTTTCTCAAAGGATTCTCAGTTTGCTTCTAGTTGCTTCTAACCCATGTCTGAGATCATTTATTTGTTTACCTGCACAATATGAAATTTTTATTAGACTTAAATGTAGTATTTATAATTCTGATGCTGCGGGGAAAAAGAGCTCTTTGAGCGGGTATCGATCCAGATGAGTCTCATCAACTGTGTGATGGAGTAGTTTGATATCTGCCGTCTATAAAAGACTGAGAAAATTAGCAGTGTCGGGAAAATAAATATTTTGCAAACGGCTCCATTTGAAGATGATATTTCACAATAATCCTGATTTATTTGCTCTGAGTGGATGTTAGGGTTTCGCCTGGAAAATAACATTGTCACTGTTCATTTGCTGCTGCCCTGCAGGAAGTCCCCCACACAGAGTACGTGCGGCCGGACATGGATATCTATCAGGACTACATCGAGGGCTGCCTCACCTTCAAGAACCCGACGCACCACAACAACGGCAACTACACTCTAGAGGCCACCAACTACCTGGGTGTGGCCGTCAGCTCCGTCTACGGACACTTCCTGGACAAACCCTTTGACGGTGTGCACATTGTGTGAGCGGTATCTGTGGTGATTGTTTCAAAACAGGAGACAGACACGGGAATCGATTGGGATTAGTGGGATGTCCTCACTTACTGTGGCAGAAGTCAGTGGTAGACTATAGAAGATTAAAACAGGAAACAAGGTGTCACTCTCCTTTGGAAAGCTCTCATGAAGGTCTACGTGCAGCTTCTGGAAAGAGCAGCCACCATGCCCTTACACTCTTTCATATTTCACTGCTGGAGCATTGAGGCTCATGAAGCTCTTCACTGACATTAAAAAAAAGCAAAAAATGTGATGACTTCTTTCTTCACGACCTCATCTTTGACCCTATTTGAAGTTGCCAGCTGTCTCCACAGAATACATAACTAATTGATTGCAGTCTACCTTTGAGCAGCCGAGATGTGTCACAGGATTTCCTGGAGTGTTTGGCTCGGCTCAGGAAGTGAGAATAAATGTAAGTAATGCAAGTCCCAGGGAAGACAGACGCATCGGAGAGCTCTGCAGGTGAAATCAGAACGGAGCAGCAGCTTTGAACTTGGAAATTCATATCTGAACATCATGAATATATCAGTTATGAACATATAGAGTATATGCCAGGCATAAGAATGTTGTAAGACACTAGGACACACCCATGGTGGCATCATGACCCAGTCCACTTTTCAAGGTCAAAATTGATATATGAGCCCTCTCATTTTGAATGTGAAACGGGAACCTAGCCGCTTCCCATGTGCGCAACTAAAACATTTGTCAAAGCAGAGAGGGTTTTGGCTTTCTGGGCGTGATGCAGAACCTGGCAAAACTGTGAGAGAGAGTGTGTGAAGAGAAATGAATGAGGCGGAAAACCTGCTGCAGTCTGCAGTAGCTTTGAAAGTCTAATCATTGTCTAAGTGGACAGTGGCACAGAACATCCCGAACAGGCGCCTCGCCCAAACCACTCCAGTCACTGATAACCATGATGTACGACGTCCAAGAGAGGCTCCTGCAGATGTTGTTCTGCTTCCTCCTTTAGTCATGTATAATCAGCGCCTAATTCATGCTTGCGTGAAGGTGAGACGTCTGCTCCAGGCAGCCACTCTCACGCATGTCAGAATGGCACGGAGCCAGGTGCCAGATCCGCTGAGCGTCAGAGGCTGGCAGGACGGTAAATAACAGTTGAAGATGCAGGCCGAGGCCTCATCCTGGTCTAAAGGATCTGAAGCAAAAACCCGCTAGCTGGCGAATCTGGTGATATCAATAAATGTTGCCGTTTTAAGTTAGACGTTTGTTCGGATGAATCTCGTGGCACGAAAGGGTGACACAAATGCTCCCAGAGAGATTCACTGTCGTTCGTCTGTCGTTTCTGTGACGGGCCAGCGCTGTCGGGTCAGTTTAACGTTGGGAGGATTCGTCGCTGTAAGCGAATGTGATTCGCTGTGCAGTGCCGGTGTGACCGGGCCTTGGCCCGAGCCTATTTAAGACACCCGGCCACCTTTTCATGCGCCGCTAGGATACGACTGACAAACTACCGTCGTCATGGTAACGCTCCATTAGCGCCGCACGCTCCCTGTGAGGAGCGTCACCTCCATTATTGGAAAAGGGCGGCCTTTTGAGTGCGCTCGCAGGGGTCGAGCGTCTTGTCCAGCCCATGCAGACTTTGTCATTTGCATCCGGAGGAAGTCGCCTCCTTCGCTGTGAAGCCACACACAAAGCCGCGCTGGATGCATCCTTCACACCTTCACCTTGGACGTGGCTGCCCCAGACGTCAATTGCTTGTAAAACGCTTGTCAGACGTGATCTGGAGCGTTTAGGGGCACGTCTGGCTCCCTCCAGTCGATCGGATCGTCCGGGGTCGCCGCTGTGTCACGGCGCTCGTGTGACGTCGGCGTCTCGTCGGCAGCGCTCTGTTTGAACCAGATGATTCGGTGGAATAAAGTTTATATTTAGTCCAAGTGTCAATGAGATGTGGAGAAGGCTGAGCTATATTTAAACCCGAGGTGATGATCCTGTTAACAGTGTTATTTCTGGTGTGTTGCTCTTTTCACACCTGGCACACTCGCTCTCTGTTTCTAATCTTACATTTTAACAGGTTTTTTTTTTTTTGTCTTTAGCTTTTAATAATTTTCCTTTTCATGTAGCTGGAATCTTTTCTTGTGTAGCCAAACATGTGCACAGGCTTTATAAATGTGTCTCTAACGGTTGCTTTTCTCTCTCCCTTGTCTCCTTTTCTCGTTTCCAGAAACAGATTATTATGATTATGGTAAGTGCCTCTGATAAGAGTGTCGTGTTTGTGTTTCTCAGCCTTTCCAGTTAGCTCTTTGTCATGACATCCTTTACATATGTAAAACGCCCCATCCGTTACAATTAGCTTGTGCACGTTGTCAAACAGTGGCTTTTTAATATATTCATCATAGAGCATGACTAATGCTGGAGATCACTGACCTGAAAAACCAGCCGGCCTGACTGTTCATGAAGGTGTAATCCATGGAATATAAAGTGGCTGTTCCTGGAAGGGGTTCTGCTTTAAATGCAGTACTGTCCACTTCTTTTTCCTGTTCGTTGTTCGGCTGTCCGAGTAATTAAAGTAAAGTAGTCATCAATAAGTTATTCAGGTGAATATCTATTGTGCAAAATGATGTAAGCTTGTATTAGCACTGCAAGCTGCAACTTGTAAGACCGGAGTTAAATCAAGACAGAAACCCAACTCACAAGGTTTTAGAAAATTGATGAAGTTGGCCAATATTTGAGGATCTTGAGATTTCCTCGTGTGCGTGAATTTGATTTTTTAAGATTCAGCTCGTAAAGTATGTATGAAAACTAATTTCCTATTCCTGCGCCAATCCCATTCTAAATAAATTCATCAGCTTAAAACAATCTGATCTTGCGAGTTTGATGTGTCTGCAGCTGTTGTTTGACACTCTGTTTCCACATCGTCTTGTTTGTGGTGCCGAGGCGGCACAACAGCAAACTGTTGTCATTTTCACACTCACAATGAGTCTTGTGTTTTCATTCCAGTCACCCCGACTGCAGAGACTCCCAAACGTGAGGAGGACACTTTTGGGGTGAGTGACTGAAATACTAATACGACTACGTTGTCAGACTGAGATTGTGTGTTAGTTATCTTTCCTCTCTAGTCCCAGTTCGTCCAGAAGGGGAAAAAAAACTCATGCTGAATGTCTTTAAAAGCATCTCTCACTGGTGTTGCAATTTTCCACACCACCTCAACCAGCACCAGAGTTTCAAACAAGCACATTCACAATTGTTATCTTTTTTCTGCATTGAAATAATCCATTGAAAAATCTGATTATTTTCTTTGAATATGCTCATGACAGTTGTAATGCATTCAACAGCGGACAGACTGAGGACAAAATCTTTGGTCAGGAAGAGATTTTGAATTTCCCAAGACATTTATTTCCACCTTGGACTCATATTTCCCATGTATTTTTGTCTTACTTGCACACAAGTGAACCTGGAGAGCCCTCTCCGCTCTGAGTTTCCGAGCTTTAAATTTCCTGATTGTTCCTCTTGCAGTGCAAGAAACACTCCTGCATCTTTTGCAGTGTTCTGGATTACAACTACGTTAATACGTTGCACGTTGATGATAGTGAGTGAGTCTTTTTGAAATGGACCTGAGGACCTCAAGAGCTACTTTTTAAAACAAAAGCGCTTTGTTTACAATTACGCCAAAAGCACTAATTATTCGGTGCTGACACTCGGAGCTACTCTTAGCCTTAGGATGTTTTGTGATCAGGCTCCCAGCACACTGCAGGCATACTAACCAGCTCAGGGTTGCGTTTTATGCTTGGGTCAATTTGCATAATGATATTAAATAGCAGCATCCAAACCAGTTTCATGTGAGCCAGCAAGACTAATGGTCACGAGTAAGTGAATATGATGCGTCAGTGGTGAGTTGACATCAGCAGCCGTTTGGTTTAGGTTTTGGCTGATGGTAATTGCAGCTCTGTTAATGCACAGGTGACATGGAGGTGAAGAAATAAAGAGAGGAGTAACAAAATGAGAAGCCAAGAAAAATGTCGCTCAAGCATTGTCGAAGGCAGAGGGTGGTAGTTTAATCCGGCCTTTTCTTCTCCTACATTCACTCCCATCCGTTTGCCTCTATCCGCTAAAATCCCCTGGCGGCTGGTGAGCCTGAGAGTTGGTTAGAAATGTAATTGAGTTCATCTTTTTCCTGTAATTGACTGGGAAAAGATAACTGTGGAGGCTGAGGTTGTGAAGCAGCATAGTGTGTGTGTGTGTGTGTGTGTGTGTGTGGAGGTGTACTTGTATTTCTGTCTTCAAGCTGTGCCCCTGCGTTCAGATAAATACAAATACCTCTATTCATGCATCTTTAAATCCGTGCATGCATGCGTGTGTGTGTATATGCTTTTACATAACCTCCTGTAGAGCGATGCGTGGAAACATGGCGGAGGAGACGTGGAGGGTGTGACTTTCCCCCGATGGTGACACCGAGAGGAAGCACGGCCATGAAGTAATGAGATCAAAAACGTTCTTCCCCTCGGAAGCGACGCAGATAGCAAATTCAATACGGCTCAGGCCACAAATCCTCATATTTCCAGGGTGCACGCGATCTGAATGCTCTGCAGGAAATCCTGTTTTATAGATCATGAAATATCCGGCGTTCAAACTGACAGTTTGACCCGCGGCCGTCTAGAGTAGAAAGTGCCTCGTCCCGTTGATCCTATTTGTGTCCGATGGGAGATTCGGGCCAGATGGCGGCACCAGAGGAAATGTCAGGTCATTAGGTTGCATCTGGGCTCGTGAAATATGCAACAGTGTGTTGGGCTGAATATCTGGTGCGTAGCTGTGGAACAAGCGGCGGCACCCCCAGCCAGGCCCGCCGCGCCCCCGGCTGTGTGGAAATCGATGTCAGCCCTGAGTATTTCAACGATTTGCTGAGGCCCGTTTTCCTTTTTGTCCCGTCCACAGGTGTCCATAGCAGTGGGCCTGGCGGGGTTCGCCTGTGTGATGCTGGTGGTCCTCTTCCTGCTCATCAACAAGTACGGCCGACACTCAAAGTTCGGCATGAAAGGTAAGGAGCCGTCCCGGCGTGAAGGTCTGTCATGGGTGTGACGCAGCTCGCTGTGTGTGTGTGTGTGTGTGTGTGTGTGTGTGTGTGTGTGTGTGTGTGTGTGTGTGGGACACCGGGCGTGAATAGAGCTGAATGTGCTGCAGCTGTCTCTGTAGCATTTCTGCTTTTGTTCGACACGCTGGAGCGTCTAAAAGATAACTTTACAAAGGAATCAGGACTGTGACAAAAACATAAAAGCATTTGTTCAGGATGGAGCGTTCAAGAGCATTTTGCTGTGTTTTTATTCACTCTGTGGTTTTGCTCTGTGTATCGATCCTCGGTTTGGACATTTTGTCACAGATCTTTGTTTGTTTGTCTGTGATTTTCTCACAATCCTCCCTCTGATGCCAAACTTACTCTTATCCCTGGTAACGCCATTTGGCGATTGAATCTTTCCTGCCGAAATTTGCGTTTCGATCTTCTCTCAAATTTGTATGTTTTTCCCCGAGCCTGTCGGCTGTGCCAGCTGATGAAACGTGCAGATTGCCAGCAGTGTGACTTCCTAGAGAGGCCAGATTCTGAGATGTCTATTCTCGGCACCGAGCCGACAGACCTGCTTCCCTCCAACATACCGGCTTACTCACTTTGTGTCACTTCACATGAATGAGCCTCCCACCTGTTGGTTCTTTCCTCCCACTGCGTCTCTGTGCTGGACACAGAAAAACACACACGCAGAGGCAAAGTTAGCGAGACAAGAAAGTATCAGAGCGCTGCTCCCTCCGGCTGTTGTGCGGCCAAGAAAAATGAGCCCACAGTCAGACTGTCTCGTCTAGCAGCCACTTTCATTGTGTCTCTCTTGCTTGTCTCTCTGGAACAATGACAGGAGTTTTGTGGCATTATTATATAGTTGAAAAAGTTGTCAGCGAGGAGATGGGGGGGTGGACGGGGTGGGGGGGATGTTAAATTGTGAATCATTCAAATGAATCATCTCTTTTCTAATCACCTCAAACATTAAAAACATATTTCAGAGAGTAATGAAGGGAGGAGCAGCGGCCACAGCGAGCTGTTTGATGAACAGCTGGAGGCGTCGGGCTGCACACCACCGACTCCTCGGCACAGTCTGGCACAGTCTGGCGCAAAATCACATCACAGTTGCTGACCGATGGAAAAATGCCAGTTGCTGTCCACCCGCAGCATTTTCTCAGAAATCTGGGACCTGGATCGTAACACACCTGCTCTCTCCGCCAGGATTAGCACCTTGAGTTGAGATCGCGCAAACGTCACTGTGACATCATCAGGGTTTACCGTTTTCACCCATGCTGGAAAATATTAACCCCAGAGCACAGGCAGAGTAGGACCCATGAGACAAGGGACCTCTGTGTGTAAAACCGAGAGGAAAATGAGCTGCCACTCACAGAGGCCGTAGCATCTTTGCCCTTGAGGTTTTCTTCAGGTTAACTTGTCATTTAGTCAGAGGACACGTTACGTAATGAGCTTGTTTTAGTAAGAACAACTGATTTCACTTTATAGGTAATTGAATTATAAATCTTGAGTTGAACTGGAAGGAGTGCACGGAATAGCATTAAACAAAGCTGTGTTTACAGAAGGGGGAACATCCTGACTTGTCAGCCTATGGAATAATACAACCCCTCTTGGGCACGGGCTACAGTAATGTCGTTCCTACTGCTAGATGTCCTGCCTATCGGGAACCACTAGAAATGGAGGCAGTTCACAGCAGAGGCTCCTCACCTAACCACAGTGCCAGTGTGTGATCCACCCTGCATCCACCTGGACCTGGAGCAGGGCGGCAGTGCACCCTCGCAGCTGAGTCTCCCCCCACAGCGGCTCACAGCTCGGGATTAAAGTCGCATGGCGCTGCCGCTCCCGCAGCCCCTTTCTGCTGGCAGCTGCACGTGTGTGTGTGTGTGTGTGTGTGTGTGTGTGTGTGTGTTTGCAGACTTTAAAGCCAGAGATGGCGAAAGTAAACTTCCCACAGCACACTCGTGTTTACCAGCCCGGCTCCTTCGCGATGACTCACTCTGGCAGCTCCGATAGGGACGGGAGAGGAAAAGAGACCCGCTGCTGATGAGTCCTTTTCTCTGCGAGTGAGCAGACAGTTTGGATTAAGCCCCCCCTACACCCCCGGTCTCACTTTGCCACTTTGTTTGAGTGGAAAAGATTTCCTGCCGTAACTCAGACCAGTGGCAGACTGACTTTCATTCAGGACCAGGGAGCAGCTGTGAGGAGGAGCTTTGCCTTTACATGGGGTGAGACCTCATATAGTACACACACTTTGACACAACTATGGTGCATTCATTTTCCTCATCCAGATTTGTGGAAAAACACATAACACTCAGTGCTTGAGCACTGCCTAAAAGTCCTAATTGTGCTTTTTTTCTCAACTTTAAATGTCTAAACACTAATCTGAAAAAACCAAGAGTCCAACCATATCTCACTGTAAGGGATGAATGACCTCAGTTTCAAAGCACAGTGAAATCATTTTCAAACAGTGAATCTTTCACTGCTAAATTTTGTTTTCATTGCCAAACTTTGAGGTCACCGTCCTAGCCGAGAAGATTTAATTTCCGTCCAAAGGCACGGCACAGATATCCTGGAGTGGACAAAGTGAAATTTTCTTATTGGACAGAGATGTTTGTGCCATGACGGCATATTTAGCAATGATCTTAAAGGCGACATTCAGCTCGAATGACTCAGGTCTACTAGTTCAGACCATATACAGTATAAACATGTATAATTATGTGCTGGAGACAAATTATTGCTGCCTGAATAAGGTTCATTTGCATGATTGAAAACACGACAATCGTTCACAGTACAATTACCGGGAACAGATGCTTAACCCACCTACAACAAGCCAACGTGTTCACATTTCAACACAAATCTGCTCGTGTTCGGTCAGCGGTTAGTTTGCTCAAAACAAATGGCGTCCTAACGGCTCCATTGTGCTGGTGCACAGCGCAGGCCTGCAGGTTTTTAATCGGTGTTGGAGAGAGCCCTGCTGCCTTCCCCCAAACTGCTTAGCTCCTGCCGGCTAACCTCAACTTCTGCTGCAGCTTTCTGGCAGCCGGGCATATCTCGTAAAACATTTGCCAAGTAAGACATCAAATAGAATTAGTTTCCCTGTTTCATAGCGTTCAGTTTCCCTGGCAAACCGAGCAACGAGGAAGAGTCGATGATTTTTCGGAAGTCATTTAGAGTTTTCTGAAAATTGAAAGATTTGCCCATTGTGAGACTCTTCTTACTTGTGAATTTCTCTCTCATTTAAAGCCAAAAGAATATTTTTCATGGTGATTTATAGTTTTGTCAACATTCAAAAATTGTTTTGCAGCGTTTACGCCAATTAGATAGAGTAAATGCGCACAGCTCTTCCTGGTGGAAACTCTAACATGTTGACACGAGCAGAACATACACACACACACACACACACACACACACACACATACACACACGCACACACACACGCATACACACCATGTCTTCAGGGCACACACACAGAAACACCATATCAACCATCTGTTGATTACATCCATCTGTTCATTTAGTGCTGCCTTACAGCCAGCCCACATTACTGCCTGTAGGGTGAAAACGCACTCCCAGACACACACACACACACACACACACACACACACACACACTCACACACACACACACAAGAGAGAACACAGCAGTGACATTTGACTCGAGGCACATACTGAGATGAAGTGTGTTGATATGGCATCTCAGCCACTCTGAATGGCTACTTTTTAAAGAAGAGGGAGCCGAGCAAAACACTGATGATTCCATTAAGACTCCATAAATCCTCCCGTTCATGCCCTCTGTTCCTCTGCAGGAGGAGGAAATTATATCTCTGTTTTCTCCTCAGAAGGAATATTGTCATTTTTATCGCTCCGTAATATGCCCTTAGATCCAATAGTCCTTTAATGTCCACGGAGGATGGAAGAGATGTCTATCTGTCTGTCTGCCAGTGTCTGTCTCTCTCCCTCTCTGTCGTTTTGTCTCTTTGAAGCTTTATTGACATGATGGTATCAGTCTTCTGGAGTGGAAGTGCATAAGACACGGGAGACATCCACCAGATCTATCGTCACTGAAACTCGACAGTTTGGAGCAAAAGAACATCTCTAAATAGAATACTAGATGCACTTTTGTATGGATGATTTGTATTTTGGTGCCATGTTAAAATAGAAAATTGATATATATATATATATATATATATATGTTTATTTCATTATGGCCTTTAGGTGATTTAATCTTAATCTTAAAGATTGGTTTCAGATTAACTACTGAACCACTCCTGAGCCTCCCAACTAGCTGAATACTCCAACAGTCCAAGAACATGCATGTGTAGGTGGGTTGGAGACCCCAGCATGCAAGAGTAGTTTACGTGTGTATGTTTTCCCTGCGATGGACCGTCATGTCCCTGTTCCCTGCCTTCACCCATGTGTGCACTAGGAGAGGCTCCAGCAGAGTCCTTTGACACCCTTTGTTAAGGTACACAGCGGGTCAAATAATAGATAAATGCATGTAAATGCACCTGTGCATCGCATACTAACCATGAAAATCGTCTCTTTCATATTTCTTCATTTGCCATCACGTGACGGCCTTCGGGCTGCATTGTCCGGCTTTGTGGCTTAACTTTTTCAGACAAATGAGCGACGTGACCCCTGATGTCCACGCTGTACATTGTGGAGCATTCAAATCCCAAATAATGAGTTTCTTCTCTGAGTCATCCGGCCCTGCTCAGTAAACGGGCACTCGAAGTTGTGCTCATCTTTCTGGATGAGTGACTGTGTGGGCATTGCTGCATTGATTTCCACTGACCACACTAAGAAAAGGAATCGTCTGTATGGTAGGGCAGCTTATTTTCCTGCAGCAGAAAGGTCACTGGGATCACTTGATGATGTTGATATATTATACTTACATGATTCTGGCCACTTTAGCGTTGATGGGCGAAATCGCACTCAGTGGAAATCACTTTGGGTGAGAGCCTCAGCTCACAGGTAGCACAAGCCCAGTCACACACTTAATGAACACTGTCTCTTCAAGGATAACAAAACTATTATATAATGATTATATAAATGTGAATACTGTTTCCTGAATCCTGTTTCCTTTTGCACAAGCTTGATTGAACCATGATGTAACTATTGCAATACAAATCTAGTGCCGCAAAAGGCTTCTTAATAACTAAGTGGTGAATGTGTTGCCTATTATGTAATGTTTGCTCTTCTTTGTGGTGTCTGTCACTACAGTTGGAAGAAAGAGAGAGAAGATTGGGCATCACTTCCTTATTCATTTAAATCCTTTTTTCAGTTAAATCAGTAAAATGTAAGTAGTTCTGGAGTTGTGTTTTGGGGAACCTTTTTAGTCCAGGGTAGATACTTTTGTGGCAGAACAGAAAGCTTGAGCATATGTATATATATATATAGAGAGAGAGAGAGAGATATGGAGAAAGTGCAGTGCAATGTCCAGAGGAGTAAACAAAATATGAAGAGCCAAAGCAACATCATGACGCCACTTCAGAGGTTTGATCGGTGGTGTGAGTACAAACTAGAAAAAAGCCCACTGGGTTGCATAGTTCCTGGGAACTCTCCCTTGTGGGCTGTCCCAGGAATTGAGTACCTGTAAATATGCAGCTATAGCTCCAAACTATTTATTAAGACACCCACTGAGTGAGTGGGCATGTGCAGACATAAGTAAATAGAGCTAAAGAGGTACACATATTTACGTATTTTTTGTGAGAGATGGAGAAGCTTATGGTCTCACTCTCAGGTTGAAATGTTACTCTTTTTCCTTCCTGTGGGAACTGTGTGAGCAGCTGGCCTGAGGCAAAACAGACTACTTAAGGCTGTAGCCAAGGGCAAGCTGGACTGCGAAATACCACTGAAAGAACCATTAGAATACACCAGCCGACCTATCTTCTAAAAAAACATGCAGAGCCCTAAAATGCATACAGCTTCTCAGACCTTGAGTCTTTCACCAGCGCCTCTAATTAGCGCTGTCTCTAATTAACACCAGGTCACAAGCCTTCAGAGTGATTAAACAGTCCCTGTGAAGTGTTAAGAGGAGCCACAGACAGCCTGATGTGTAACCTGATATCAGACAGGGCACAGAGTCAGGCGCCGTATGCAGAGCGACCCGGGCCTGAGAAGTCGGGGAAGTGCAAATGATTATTTTACAGAGCCAGCAGCGAGTGCAAGTATTGCATAAAGCTTTGAGCAGTGCGAGACAGCTCTTTGGATGCCGCTTCAAACAGATGTCTACACACCGGACTTTGGACTGTCTAACACAGCAAAATCTGTTTTGGAGTTTGAATTCAAAGCTCTGGACCTTTTCGGGCTGAGGGTACTGTGTAGATTCCAGCAAATCTCCTGATTCGGAGGTAATTAACTCATACCGAGCAGCAAATTCACACCCAGAGTGATGGAATCTTCCAGCAGAGCACTCCACTGCAAATAAGTCGACTTTTTTTTTTTAAAAGTCCTATTTGCTGCCAAACGTATAGCTCAAAACCTGTTTTGAGCAGGAGTTGCTACCTGCTTTTATAAAGCGCTTAGAGCCTGCGATACCGGGGCGAGAGTGCAGGGAGACTTTTTGCGAGTTGAGCGTCAGCAAGGATGCAGGAGCTGGCGTGCCCACAGTCCGGAGACGCCACGTAACTGAAACGCACACTCCTTGTGGTTTCTGATGCCAGTGGATCTTATTGAGAGTGACATTTCCACTCTAATCCTCCCGCTCACACATCACCGATTGCGTGACAGCGGTGACGAGATGAAGCAGCAGTCACCTGGCTATAACTCCAGATCCACAAATCCATGTTTAGCTCTCTGTGACCGTGGCCCTGACCCCAGCGCTTCTAAAAAAACTTTTAGAAAAATCACCCACACAACTGTTTGTGTTGTGTGTCAGACTAAAACGCACGTTTCATTACTTTGCTTTTCTCATCAGTGGCTTTCTCTGCTGTATATTTCTTCTCATTCTTCACTTGATTTCTGACGCTCTGCCTCTCCTACGTGGCCCAGATCATGCTACCATCTGCTGTGGTGTTTTATTAAAAAACCAAACGGCCTCCTCAGGGGGCTGCATTACTTATTCTCATAGAGAAGCAGTGAGAAGCTCGAGCTGAATCCCTGCTCCATCCAAGTTTGGTTTTAGATCCTCATACTCGATCACTAAAAATAAGATATGGCAATTTGGAAGTGTCAATATCTTAAACCCCGGGACTGATTGCTTTCATGCAAGCATTAATCTTGACTAACAGCATCATCCAAATGTGATATGAAATATTTCTTTAATGACACATCTTATTCATTTTCCTGACATCTCTGATTAACATTTTCTTCATACGCTGTGGGTGAGTGGTCTGTGCTGCCTGCCCCGAGGTTACAGGTTCAGAGTTTGCATATTTTCCCTATGTGCACGTGGATTTTTTCCAGGTACTTCCAGGTACAAATAATGGATGGTGATGGATGCGCGGATGGATGGATAGATAGTTTCATCACTCTGAGCTACACTCAGAGATCCAAAATGCAGATGTGGTTCAGATTCAGTGGCTGACTTTCTGATTGTAATTGGGGGAAACATGTCTCCTGCTGCAGTATTTAGACACTAAATGAACTCCTTTGCATGGACACACAAGTCGCATGCAGATGTGTCTCCTCACATGACTCGAAGAGTCAGGATCATGATTTCAGCTCAGCCAATACAACTTATTTACCTCGATAAATATGTTTTCCAGGAAGCACAATGCCACCCACCTTTTTGTCAGCATAACTGAGACATCAGCTGTGCATGTATTTGCATTCTACATGGAACAAACCAATTCACTTGCCCACACAAAATCTGCAAAGCTTTTAGCGTAAGAGACTGTCACTGCATGATTAGCAAGAGCCCGAGACACCTCAGCAAGTGACAGATCAACATCAGTTCACGTCTTGGTGAAGTCTGGAGGGAGCAAGAGATATGACAGGATTAGAAGGGGAAGTTAGGCAATGTTGTTTCCCAGCCGCAAATGAGACTCAAACTGGTCACAATGTGTTAAACACGATTTTCCAATGTAAAATGAGGATAACAAATGGGCACAACAAGTTGTGCGTAATTTAGGGATCCAAGCGGAGTGAATACATGTAAAACTGTTTTACACATCACAGGCTGAATTAATATGAATAATTTATCTAGTGCAGATTCTCATCTTCTCTGATCTAATCGTTTTTGCTTTCAAACAACTTCCCGTGGATGAAAGATATTTGTGAGAATCTTTTGCATTTATTTACAGACAAATAAAGAAAAGGCCTGATGCACACAGATCAGGAGATGGTTTACAGACTTCACAGTCTTAGTGAATGTTACAGTGACAAGGATTTGCTAAATTTGAATGGCTATGGCCATAAGAACATGTCAGATAATGGCAGATAATATTATTTGTGTGTGATAACTGTGTGCCCTGGCCATCTGTTTACCATTATGTAAATGATGAGGATACCAATCAAAAGAGATCAACAGTTTAGGCTTTAACGACAATGACAAAGATGACAACAACAGCCGAGATGTACGGTGTCTTCCCTGTGTTTGCTCGCTTTATGCTCTGGTGAGTCCGTTTCAGTTTAAGAGAAAATGTAATTAACGGAGTGAAATCAATACCCAAGAAGAGAGAAACAAACAGAAATGAAAAGAGAGGACAAGAAAGTGCTCCTCGACATGAGCCACCGCAGATGAATGAAGGTATTTATCCTGTGCACGCTCCCTAAAGGAAGACTCTCCATGCTCCCTGGTCATTACCATTTAAATGGGACCATCAAACATATACATAATTAAAGTCTTAGCTTCTTTCCTTCTCTAATGTAGATTTAAATATTGCTTTGTTTGTTACACTTTGGCTATGTAGACCCTTTATTCACCCAACCCCCTCCCCCCCGTCCTCCTCTTACTTTCCCAGCACGTGTCCTCATTGGTTAAAGCCGGCTGTAGTTAAAGCCTATGGGAAAAGGAACTGGCTCATTACAATTAGAATAAAGAGTTATCATCTTTCCTCATGACTGGCTCGCGAGAACATGAGCTGGGTTCAGACAGAGGGAATATGGAATCATTTTTTGCGCTTTCTGGCACATACCAGAGCCTTATAGGAACCCCACAAGGATTTTGTCCTTTTGATATAGGACTCTGGCTAATAAGTTGTGTAAATGAAAGGCAGCAAACACTCGCTGTGACAGAGAGTTTCTCTGCTTGGATCTGCACTGGGAACCTCTGGGAATGATGCCTTCTTCACAACAAATTGCAGAGTTTTGTTCCATTAAATACAAGCTGTGGGGCTGGCCTGTATGTATTTATGCCACTTAACAATTCACATAGTTGAAGGCCAACCTTCACTTTTTTTTAATTGTTCTCAGTTAATATTATCCCCAGACATTTTTTTGCAGTTGTTTTTAACTCAGACTGTCCCCAGTTTGGGATCGTTTTGTTCTTTGTTTTGTTTTTTTTGTTTTGGAAGTTTCTTTGTGCTTGTAATCAATGCAATGATTTCAAAGTCTCCCCTCAAAACCTCTCTAGCCACTGTTAAAAGAAGCACAGAGTAAAGACAGGCCCAATCCATAGTGAGCTTATAGCAGCCCTATCTACCAAGCCACTACATACTTGTATGTATGTATGTATTTATTTATTTATTACTTATTTTTATATAACATTTTGAACAAACCCTCACACTGACTTGAATTAGAAGGTGTGTCCAAACTTATGACTGGTAGTGTATTTACAAAAGATAGTCATTTAAGAAAAACTACTTTAACATATGCACATTGACATTAAGACACTTAGTTGAACTGATTTGTTTCTGAAGCTCTTTTTAGCACTCACTTATCTGTCTTAAAGAAAACAAAACCAAGACAGATATTTGCCAGGGCATTACCAGAAGATTTGGTCAAATGTGTCTTTTGTTGATATTTGGCAGCTAGCTAAGGAGGTGTAAATAACTCAATGAATGACCGATGCATCAGTTCAATGTCCTGGCAGTGTTCAGGCTTCCTCACTGTCACACTGTCACAGCTTAATGAGACACTTGTGTAAGACACCCTCATGGTTCATGCCATTCGCAAACACCAAAGGAATATATCCCTCTGGACAAACACATGCACACGGCACACAGGACATGCTCATTTTAATTTGAAAGCGGGTGACACGTTTTGGACGAGATAACTGAAAATGACGCAGATCAAACTTACCGTCAGTGACAGTGAAAGAAATAGCAGAACCAGTAAATTGATTTACATCAAAAGCAATACAAATTATCTGCCCAATAGTGGACAGGCACAGGCTCTCTCTCTCTTTCTCTCTCTCTCTCTCTCTCTCTCTCTGTCTCTCTCTCTCTCTCTATCTGCCTCTTTTGACGTTCATCCCCTGGAGACTCTGGTATCAGGTGAGCAGTAAACACTGAGTCATTGAAGTAACAGTTGGATGTTTGTGCAGCATCTTGATAGAAGAAGAACTACTGCGTGGTCTATTTTTATTAGATTTTATAGACACGCCAAGCGCGTCTATAATATTCAACTGGAAGTCAGTTATCACGGAGAGTCATCTGTCTCTTGATTGTAATTACTATTTGATGTTGACAAGTACTGTTTACTAATATAATGCCAGTTGGTCCCAGTTCAGTACAAGGCAGCACTTCCCCTGCTTTCCCAGAATTCCCCTGCTCTGCTAATCACCTGTCGGTCTACCTGCTCAGACAGCGCCTCTCTGGATGTACTTTATGTCGTTTTGTTACAGCTCATCTGCACTGATGGAGAGCCAGGGAACTGTGTTGCTGCATTGAATGGTCCCATTTAGACCGAAAGCACCATTGGCCTCTCCACACACACGCACACACACACACACACACACACACACACACATATGTACTGTAGGCCTGGCCTGGAACCGTGAAGAGGAGCAGGGAGTCAGGGGACACAACATGGCATTATAAAAATCAAGATGGCATGAAATCTATCCATCCTACACTTTTTACATCGGTAAATGACAGAACATTCTTGGTCAGTTCACACCCGGCAACACACACACACAAACACACACACACACACACACACACACACACACACACACACACACACACTCATCTCACTTAACTCTAAAATGGTACATTATTGTCATGGAAACAGGCTCACAGAGACAGAACCGTGTGCAGAGTTGTGGAGCACCACTCTGCTCTGCTGCCGTCCATGCTACGTTACACACAGGAGAGGAAACTTCCACACGTAACTAAGCCTGGGAACTTTAGTTTCTCAGATGCAAGACATTAAATTGCTTCCTGCTACATTTGGCTTAAAAAAGAAAATATGGTTGATAAAAACTGCTGCATTTTTTCTCCTTGTGGTGGATGGACATTGATTCTGGTGAACTATAATGTTAAAGTTATATCAGAAGGCCAGGGTCTTAATCCTGCTCCCATGTGTTCCAGGTTTCTCCCTGAGACCACAGTAACGTGTCGATGATCTCAGGAGTCGTATCTTCATTTTGATTTATCAAGCCATTTTAGTCAGATTCAGTTTCTGCAGTGTAGCTCCTGCCCACGCTGAACAGTATCACCCCGAATCATTTATTGAAACAAGAAATGCCACATTTACCTATTAATATATTACGAATAAACTAGATTTGATAGAATACACCTCTGCACAAGATCTTCTGTCCTCACAGTTGAGCTCTTGTTAATTTTGTAGTTCAGCATAAGGAGCTGAGGATCAAGACTCAAACAATTTTTCATAGTCGTAACGTTGCACTGTCTGTCACTTGTCTAGACTATTGTTTAAATACCTAAACTCTGAGTTGAATTCAAAAACATACATATGACTTTGTAATGTTATCAATCAAACATGCTGGATGAATGCTCGCTTCTGACATTTACCCCCACAGAAAACACTGTGTACTTAACCTCACTCATTGTGGGTTAAATGCATCAGTGTGACTGCGGTTTGGTTTGTCAGAGCATCGGCATGTCTGTTTAATTTACTTCTTAATTAATTTGGATTTATTCCTGCTTCCCTATTCCAAAATATTGTGGCACAGAAACTGGTAACTGGTCACTGATGCATTGAATCTTATAAATAATAAGTGATGCTAATTGTATCGATCAGAGCATGTGACCGGCCTTTCTCTGTAATCAAAGTTGAACTCAGTGTCTATCAAAGACCCAATAAATCCCACAAACTAAATAAACCAATAAACTATTTTTATGTACATGAGCAAAATGCACAATCGCTCTGTCAGAGGAAACCAGATAATTACAAAGCTAAAACACATCATTTTCTCAGTACGTGGTGAGAGGTGCCAAAACATTGTCTGCAGTTTATTCAGTTTCCATCACTGTCGCTTAACAAATAGCAAAGCACTTCAAAAGTATCAAATGTGAATTAAATAAACAGAAAAACAGAAATAAATGTGTAAAAGATGGGAAGCGAGAGAGACTGACCAGAAAACAGGAAAACATAAACACAGGCAAGAGAGCATTCTGGGAAACCACTGATGCTGCCCTGAATCCATAATGCACCAGCAGCATCTGCATTCACACACTGTGCCTCGTGAAAGTGGGAGAATATTGCTGTCAAACTCTCCAATACTCCAAATGCCAGATGCTCAAGATGCTCCAGGGAGCCCCAATAAACTATTATTAATATTCCATATGTGTGTCTGCCAAGTATCGCACTTGGGGCTACTTATCTTGAATTTGTGTGTAGGGGTCTTTGGTGCCATTTTTTACACTTTTGAGACCAAACTTAGGTGGATACCAGGAGGAATCCATTAAAAGGGAACAACTTTGCTGTTGCCAAAAATGGCCCGTAAATTATCATGCTGTGCCATTTTTATCTTTTCCACTGTGTCTGAGAATGTGTGAGGTTTGCACATCTGGTCAGGATGCCTCCTGTCTGCTTCCCTAGAGGTGGTCCAGGTGGGCCCATCCATCCACCCACCCATCCACAACTCCTCTAGAGACTCCTGTGCCCACAACCAGGACTTACACAAGTGGTGGATAATAGCACAGAATGGCATGGCATTTTTTTGTTTGTTTTGTATTGTTTTGGGGTTTTTTCTTTTGGAACTAGAGTAATCCAGCTATGGAGTGTGAACAACTGCAGCTGTACATATTTGAGCCAGAATAAGAGATATTGAAGATATTGACATTTCTCTAGAAACTACACCAAACTGCTACCTCCCTCTTGTGTGCTTGCATTTACTTGTCTCACTCGTCCTATGCATCTGCATGAGGGATAGGCCCTCCCTCGGTTGAACCTCAGTATTCCTAGAAGGTATTTCTGTATTCCAGTTCTTATTATGCCAACATCCAGCAGCGCTGCAGTGACTAGTAACCCTGTCATATCTACAGGTGGTGGGATCAGAGAATGGAGACTGTAGTAGATGAGCATAGAGAGAAAAGAGATGGTTTTCCATAACATTATGTAATATGTACATTTTGGGCTTAACTCTAACCCTCACCCATCTCTTGATTTGAGATTTCAAATAAATGAAGTCTTTTGAAAAGAAAAATAATGATATTAATAATATATTTATGAATTAAAACATACAATTAATGTAAAGATATAAATGACAATACAGCAGACCTTGTACTACATATGATTTTTTTTATTCTATGTCTCTTCCAGACCCTCAAATCAATATTTCAAATTGTCGTCTTGTGATTACACAACTATTACCCGTGCTGTGCTGAAAAATTAAAAGTCTCATCAAACATTCACCACACTTCCTCTCATTACTGGCCTGGCCTGGAGGGAGGGGGGAGTTAGGGAGGAGAGGAGCGATGCAGAGCGGGGAGAGACAGCAGTGTGGACTGAATGAGAAGTGCGAGGGCATCTGATATCTGCTAGCTGTCTGGGAGGATTTTAGGAACAGCAAGGTTTCCTGTAGATGTGTCCTTGAGCAACGCTCCAAAGGCCCTGTGGCACAGGTTCACCTCTTCTGAAGATCCAGCTGAATTATCTCAGTGAGGGGATGGAGGTAAGGTTGTAAATCTATGGGTTGCACAGATTTTAAAAAAAAGGTCCTGTTTTTCCTGCAACAGAACTACTTCCTGCAAGATCTACAAGTCATGATGTGAGATTAAAAAAGGTGGAAATGCAAATGAAACAAAAAACAAAATCAAAAAAGGTGAAATTTGGAAAACCTTCCTCAGAAACATGTTCCTTATGTGCCAGATGATGGCGCTGTAAATAAGGCCCAAAGATGTAATTTAGGAAAGGCCATATCCATTACTCACTAATGGTCTTTTCAGACGGGGAGTGATTGACACACCCAGTAATTCATTTTCAATGAGAGGCGAGCAGGAAGGTAGGTGTGTGTGTGTGTGTGTGTGTGGGGGGGGCGGTGGTCTGACACTCAGAACCACCAGCTCATGCAATCCTGTGAAACTGTCGCAGCCAGACCCGTCTCTGCTTGTCTCCACACACGCGAGCACGGCTGCTTCCAGGGCTGAATCACCTGCAACGTTTCCTGCACGTTGTGCTAATCGATGGACAGGAGACTGACGGTTGCTGTTCCCTGAACGCCGAGCAGCTTTTCATACCTCAAACTTACCAACTGCACCAATATCAAGTCATTCGTTGAACTTTCAACACCAAAGATTACTATAACATATCATCAACAAACTATGTAGAGGTTTTAAGAAAATCCTTTTATCTTATTTATGTTTTCCCATCATCCGTCCATCCAAAAGCAGGCGGGGAATACAGCATGGACTGGTGTTGAAGACATCACAGTAGGAGGAAACCAGAGTGTCTGGACTCAAACAGGCAAAATCAGCAAGACACCATGTCTGTCAGTATTTGTTCATTCTTGGCACATACAGTATCATCAGCCCATCTTTGGAAACAGACCTGGAACATTTTGAGCATCACACACTGAGGGTGCAGTGTGCAAGCCGTGCTGTGTTTCAGTGTTTAGTTTAAAGAGGAACTTCAGAAATACCAAAGTCAGTATTTTAAATCAGTCTTTGAGGTGATGGAAAAACCAAGTCGGGACTCGGTAAACATCATTAAATAGTTGGATTGCACTTTTGGTTTAAAACCAGTGACCTACGACCTAAAAATGACAGTTTCCTCATAAACGAAAGTCTACATTGTTCAGGTTGACTGAAATATTCAGTATAATTGGTTACTAAAAAAACTCAAAGTCAAAGAGGATAAGGCTATTAAATCTGATAGAAAAAAACAAAAAGGACAGGACTCAATAAAAAATAGATAATCAAATTACAGCTGCATAAAACCATAATACAGATGTGCATTATACATGATTTAAACATCATTTCTAGCAATGTCTTAGGGGGATGAGGTGGACAGATATCCCATGTTTTTGCAGCAAATGTCACTTAGCCATTATTCATCCCACTAATGCATTTCTGGCCCCATTTATCTAGTTATTTCTTTATCAACAAAAAAAAATGCTCCTGTCTGTCAGGCGAAAAAGGCTTTTTGGCAATATTAGGGAAATTAAATCAAAATTTGGCATTTCCATTCTGCCTCTCCAGTTCAGTGCACTATGATTCATATAAAAAGACTTGGAAACGCGCAAGCGCTCCATCTCTTCCTGACTCCATCAGCCAGAAGCACGTGCACACACACACACATGAACAAACACACATGTATGCATGCACACACGCGCCCCACTCCTTTGCTAGTTTCGTCCACTTTCATGCTATTTTCAATAAAAAAAAAGAAGCTTGAGACTGGATGACAGTAATGGAAATGGACGTATGGCATACACATACTTTACACACTAACGCACATCGTGTCGACCAAATACCAGGAAAAACATGTGGTGCTCTGTGGTATCATATGATGATACTCTCGGCCAGGAAACATTTTTATACACAGGGAAAAAAAGATCTCAACTCTGATGTGACATGAGGTTATATTTACCTCGTAAGTATAATAATATGACAGCATGTTACCTCCCTGGTAACATACTGTCAAGAGTACAGTAATATTACCTTCAAGGTATCAAGAAGTTCGAGACATTTATAATGCTTTATGTCTTTTGTCCTCATGTCCTTTGAATTGTCTAGCTATTGAACAGCAGTGTAGAAACAAACTTGCATTGCCCTCAGGAAGGGATCAGGAAGTTTCTAAGAACTGTTTTCATACGTTTCTATAGATTTATTGTACACAACTGCCCCGGACCTTAAGTAAGGGCATTATCAACAAGATGCAACTATGTACACTCTCAACAAGATGTTTTACGTCTTGATTTACCTTGAAATTATTTACAGCACATTAGTTGTGCACACATTTGCCTTTGTGAGTTCTTGAGAAGTTTACACATACATAAATATAGGATATATATGTGTGTGTGTGTGTGTGTGTATATATATATATATGGACCAACTTAAGTCTTGTAGTAACATCTTAACCTCTAATAGTGGTGACAGTCAATAAAAGAAAAGGGTACGTAAATATGTTCAGTCTTAACATTTTGCAACTTGGCAAATACTTTTTTTAAAAAACATTGCTGCATTATGCTGATTAAAACATTATATACACTCTGAGTGTGGCCGCGCATAAGCTGTATGTCAGAGACAGATTTGCAGAGTCATTATCACTGAGCAGAGCAAGTGCAGTGTGTTGTGTGGAAGGGAGCCTCTCCAGGCTGTCCACAGCGAGCCTAGTCAGGCTGGTAGCCATGGCACCTAATGCCTGCGTTTTGTCTCAATTGAGATGTTTTGAATCAACATGTTGATTTGAATGATTATATCGGTACACAGTGGTGCCACAAGCACCTGTTTTCATCACTCTGAAACAGTGACGAGATGAATCAGAGTGCAGGCTTTCATCTTTCATTGATTTCACCTCTTAAAATCCACATCATGGAGGAGGGGAGGCGGAGATGAAAGGCAGGATGAAGGCAGAAGACGGGGAGTTGAAGGCTTGTGGAAATTGTTACAATTTGTGCAATGCTTATTAGAAATCCTTCAGTGTGTGACACACAGCTGCAGTAGCACATGCACTCTCTTATTAAAATACTTTATCACAAAGTTTATGGCCTCATAGTTGACAAGCGTGAGTGTGTGTAACATACAATACTGAGTAACAAATGACATGAAGCGGGTCACTTAGCTGGTCTTAACTGGTCAGCTGGTCTTAGCCAGTCAGGCTGGTCCTAGCTGGTCCTGCTTCGTCAGGATGATGGAAACTGATATGGTGATCTGTAGGGTACAAGGACAGACTTTTTCTTGCATTTCTACAGTTACTTACTGGCAACACTATTGCCGTAATACAGTAGCTACCCTACAGTATCGATACTGTAATGATAAATTGGCTTTAACTTGAGTTCGCTTTGTGGTAAAACTGTTTTACTGTAAATCCTTGTGACAGTGACAGTCTTACCGTGATTGTGTTTTACAGCATGAATGGTATGAAGCTGTATGTTGTACCGTAATTATAATTTACAGTATATTTATGGCAAGCTTAATACTATAGTATTAAATAAAAGAGACACCCGTGTGTGTGTGTGTGTGTGTGTGTGTGTGTGTGTGTGTGTGTGTGTGTGTGTGTGTGTGTGTGTGTGTGTGTGTCTGCAGTGTTGGCTCCTAAGGATTCAGATGACACCTCAATCAGGGAAACAAAATATTACACAAATAAAGTGTTTACATAGCAGACATAATGCAGGGTGATAATATAATGAAAAATAAAATAAAATAAAGCACATCTGGCCTGCCTCTGTAGAACTCTGGGAGTATAAAGTCACATGGGCACTGAATGTTCAATTTGTGGTTTCCGCTTGATGTCAACAGTAGTTGTAGTCAGTTTAAAGTTTTGGTACATATACTCTCCAGTACACACACTGAAAACTCTCTCAACTCTGTAGTTATTCCCCCCTTCCTTTCTGCCCCTTGTCGACATGAGCACCACTGTGTCTAGCATCTTGAGCTCAAAGCTCCGTGTGAAGTCGGGATGTGTTCACACTCTTGTTTTGTTCTGCCTGCCATCGATCCATCCGTTTTCTTAACTTGCTTTATACTTAACCAGTGTCTGCTGGAGCTGGATAGGCTCCAGCAGACACTGGGGATGGGTTACCAGTCCATGCCAGCACACACACACACCATTCACTTTCAATCGACGTAAACGTAATGTTTTTATAACCTGGAGACATCTTACCCCATACAGTCTCCACATAGCCTGACTCTGTAGTCCAACCCCTGTCCTTCTTGCTGTGACTTTACAGTCCTAACCAACAAGTCAGGGTGTCGCACTGCCTGCCATTGTAGGCAAATTTAGGCAAAGTTTCATTCAGGATTTTCCTCCACTGGACTAGACTTTCATTTTCGATTTCTTCAGCAGTGGCAAGGGCTTTCACCATCGTTTCTCCCAGAGTAAAAACTTCCAGCATTACAAAACTCCCTACAAAGTTTTGGCATGCGATAAAGCTTTTTAATCATTTCAGCTCCTCTCCTGTCAAGTTTATGATTCAGTCCTAACAAAGATTTCACCAGAGTTTCAAGAGTCTCCCTAAAAGTGAATATGAATGAATGCGTGATTCCATCCGCTGCTGTTATATGAGTGCTTCCTCATTAATGTCACCAAGGTTCCAGATCTGATGTTTTCAGGGAGCCGGAGCAAGTCACACGCTTCGTGCTTCTCATCATCTATATGCCAAGTGTGCCCCCAACTTCTCCTCACACGGTCTTTCCACTTCAGCAAATTGTGAAAACATCATTTTACTTTGGTTTGAACTGCTGCAGATACACAGGTGCATGAAGGCACCAGGCAGCAGCAGGCCCGCTCCAGCATCGGCGCATTTATTTTGTAAACTCGTCTCTCAGTCAGTGGGGGAAGCAGCCATCAAGCCACCGTGTCGCCAGCACCACCCAGGCAGTGTAATTGTTTCTTGTTTGTTGTTTTCTCTTGTCAATCTACATTGCACTGCTTTTGCTGTCAGCCTCCGTGACATCCTCCTCTAGCAGCCAACTCCCCCACCCTGTCACCCCTCCACCCTCCCCAAGGCCCCGAGCAGCAAACCAATTACAATAGGTAGAGAGAGAGAGCGAGAAGGGGGTGGTGGGCTGGGTGTGGGGCAGCTCGGCGCCCAAGGCTCTCAGATGAGAATGCTCTGCCTGCCGCTATCACTTAACATCACAGAGATGGAGCGACACGCAGAGAAGACGCGGAGCATAGGGACGGCTGGAAGAAATAGCAGGGAGTGCAGAAGTGGGGGAGAGAGAGACGGGGCGAGCAAGGCGGAGGCATCTGAGGTGGGGGACGGATGGAGAGAGCTGGAAGAGAGGCAGTGACTCTGCCGGGAGCTCAGGCCTCGCAGCTCCAGGGACACTGGGAGGTGTTAAAGGTGAAGTAATTATAAGCCATCATTTAGCAGCGCAGTACAGAGCCCCACACTGGATAAATGACGTGCTATCAATTTGCACACTCCCCTGTCCCCTGTGTGCTATGTGTGCGCGTGTGTGTGTGTGTGTGTGTGTGTGTGTGTTTGTGTGTGTTCCTTTGCTGCTGTCTTGGAGGCAGTCAGCTACAGGGTTAGACCTTCAACTAGAGATGTCTTTGAAGAGTTGTACACCAAGGCAGCCCTAAACTGAAGATGTTTTAGTACCCAATCACACCAGATATGAACACCATTGAAATCAAACCGCTAACCAACCCTCCCATGGGACAATGGAGCCACAATTGCCCACTGGTCTGCAAGCTGAGACTCATAACAAAACAATTACAGAAAGAGATCCGCAACAGATAGGGTTGGATACCGTCAGCCACTATCCAGAGGTGTGAATCAAGGTAACAGTGCTTGGCCCCGGTGCAGGTGGAATTCATCCTAATTTAAGCCTGACTGCAAAAGCAAAATTAGTTTTCTCATTAGTGTCTTTGTCACAGAATTTCAAGCCCTGTGATTGGCTGTTGAACAGGACGTCTCCCCTAAAGTTATTATGTCCAAAGGCTTGTACCTTTGATGTTTTATCAAAGGGGAACCAGATAGTTTCTAGCACAGTTTATCGTTTGAACCGATGATTCAAAGAGGAGATGCCCACCAGTCTCAAAGTGCCGCAGCTGTCAGTCACGTAGCATTGTCTACAGAGGAGCAAAGCAATAGGACCGCTGCTTCTGGAACCAGGGGCATCTGAAATAATCCTCTGTCTTAATTCTAGCAGCTCTGCATCTCCGTCAGAGAAGGGGAAGAGAGAGAAGGAAATGTTGTCTGACGCAGCCGGTGTGATAGCTTCCCTCATTAGGAATGCTGCAACACTCTCCTCTCCCTCATATTTGGGAGGACCGAGCCACTTTGCAACACTTCCACAGCTTGCTTCCAAATGTCAGGTTCATCAAGTCAAAGGGTGGGATCCACTGACCCCTCTATAGTCTCATTATCAGTTTGGACTTGTAGGAAAAAAAAACTCAAAAAATCGCTCAGATGGAAGAGTTGGCAGAGAAGGGGAGAGAAAACAGACTTGGCAAATAATGCAAGACATGCGTGAGGCAAATGGTTTAAACATTTACTTGAGGAGAGAAAATAGTGGCAGTTTGAAATATCAAATCTGTCACTCTAAAGTTTCATGAAATTAATGCATCAGGCATGAAGTCCAGTTCTTCATTATGTTTTCAATACCATCATTGACAAACCATCCAATCACTCTCATCTACTATTTGTCAATGAGCCAGTGTCTAAATATCCCATACTGAAAGAATAGGGGATGCAAACAAGTATTATTTTGCTAGTTCTTTATTTATCTGTTTCACTATTGCTTTTTATCTCAGAATCCAATTTTTTCACACATTCCAAGTGTGCAGTTTGTGAAACATATGACAGACAACATTGCACGTGTCAGACCCTGGACAAAGCCAGCTCATGAAAATAACTTCCATTAGTAAATTCGGATCACAACCATTTTATACAATTAAATTGGCTTTTCCTCATCATACAACTGTTGCCGATATAACTAGGCCCAAAAGACTGGAGGTTAGCCCCATACGGCCCAAGCGGCCTAATTAAATCCACCATATAATGAAAAAACCTTGTGCCGTCAGATCATAAAGGATGCACCATGAGCCCACTGCAGTGTATAGTGCTATATGTTTCCATAAGCTTCCATAAAGTGGCTGTGAGCCAGCATCATATTAACAGACCAGAGCAGGCCAACCCTGCCAATATCCCACTCACAGTAGCATCCGATTGGCTACTGACAATTCCCAGTTGCAAAACACAAAAAAAAGCATTTGTGTCTTCTACATCAGACACCAGCATGCAAATGCCCGTCTCTGTCTACTGTAGATGAAGCAACATCCAAGACGTACATATTTCTATGACATTCTAAATCAAAGAATACATATTTGACAGAGCATTTCACTTTATTTTCACTTTATTTTTTTAAGTGACAGCACACAACATAATTCAATTTACATGTACAGTACATTTTACAATTTACATGTACAGTATACACTATTTCAACTGCTCACATATCTCACTATATACACATATACACAAACTACCGTTTCTACTCTGTTTGCATCAGAAATTCGTTAGCAAGTCTTATTTTTATAGGTCAGTTTTATGTCAGGTTGCCGGGATACATTGTGTGCACTGAAACAAATGCTCATACTGTGAAGCGAGTCAGTATCCGTATATAAATGCCAGCGTACATTTGGGAATCCCGCCGTGTGAGTTCATAAACACGGAGGTGGATCAGACATCATAACAACCCGCTCTGCCTCCTGAGCCGCCACCGCTCCAGTGGCTCCTCACTTAAAAACAACGCAGACAACGGAGACTCTCCAGCAGCTCGCTCACGCAGAGGTGCATGTGTGTGTGTGTGTGTGTGTGTGTGTGTGTGTGTGTGTGTGTGTGTGTGTGTGTGTGTGTGTGTGTGTGTGTGTGCGTGGCATGTCGCCCTGTCATAGATGCTAATATCCCAGTCGCTTCGCACCAGGGTAGAGGAGGCACACACACATCGGTAGGATGAGGTAAATGTTGCTGATTGATGTTTGTGATCTGTCCTTTGCCTGATTTACATCCTTTGAGAGCATGTGAGGGAGTGAAAGACAGGGCGGCTTATTAAAGACAACAGGAGGGAGAGAGTGAGAGTAGATAAGATGTCACATTCACAGGTGTTGTGACTGTGTGTGTGTGGTGCGAGCGCAAGAGAGAGTGTCTGTGTATGTGTGTTTGGCAGGGTGTGTGTGAGAGTGCATTTGCAAAGTGTCTGTCAGCAGAATGATTTACAGTTTCGGGGCTGGCGATGACGGAGGACTAAGAGGATGACAGGCGAGAGATGGAGCATAGATTCTGCAGCAATCACAAAGCTCTGAGAGAAAAGTCTCATTTATATTGACTGTGTCTGTGCCGCTGTTACTGCCTTTCATCTCAAGCCAACAGAATTGTAGAGACTTGTGTTTTCACGCACACTTACGTCTTAAATTCAATTACTGTTTTTCCCTCCAGTCATCATTTGTTAGACATTAGATAGATAGGGCCTCTGATAGATGCATCAATCTAACTCTATAGTATATCTAGGTGGCCTTAAGTCTAAGTCACAGAATGATGCTGATGTGAAGTCTTGTTCATTTCCAATTTTAGCTCTGTGTTCATCCCCATGCCTCCATAAAGAAGGTGTTGATTGCACAGTTTGTTGAGCAGGATGCATCAGTCTCAATCAGGTGTCTGACAAAAACAACCAGATTTTAAAATTAGCCATCACATTATCAAAAAAAGATGATCAATTAAAAAAAAAACCTTTTACAGCAGCCTCAGATGTGAAAGCCTTTCTTCTAAATCTCACGTGTCAATATTTATTACAGTCCTGTAACAGCACACATACAGTAGAGACACATGTAGCCCATTAGAGCCTTTTTAAAGTAGCCATCCATACATCATCTGTTTTACAGCATATATCATATATCTTCTCATCCTGTGCTTAGCTAGCTCATGGGAATAAAAGACTTTTTTTTTCCCTTTCATAAATCATATGAATTTGCAATGCAGTCGTTATTGTCCTCTCATATATAGAGCAAGCTGATTGTGACAGCCCAAACAGAATAAAGCCCCATAAATCAAACAAAAGAAGAATAGAGAACAAACACAACCATTGTATGTAATTAAACAATATACATACTTCATAGTGTTCCTAATGAAAGAATCATCTGCACCTTTGTTATAAATGCAGACCGTCTCGAGGCTCCTGCGAGCATCTGGCAGCTGCTACTTTCTGCAACATTCTCAGCAACTGATAGTTCACTGTTCCTAATCATGAATTTCACAGGAACGCGACACGCTTCGTATATTTGAAGAAACACTGTGAAACATTGTTCATCACCTCTCGTCTCTCACCTTCCCCGCCACCGTTCATTAGCTTGATGCAGCTACTTCCCCTGTACAACTGTCAGTCAGTGCACATGCATCTCCATGAATCCCCGAACCACCCGGAGCCCAGCGCGACGTGTTCCCAAACCTAAGAGCTTCGAACAATAGCAGGACGGCCCCTTCCTGCTGCTGCGAGGACGTTGGGTTTGGTTTAAGAAGACTTATGGGGAATCATCGAGCACGCTCCAGTGCTCGGAGCTGGCAGGGCGCCGCTAACAGCTGATCAGGTGATTTACTGAGGCGATAAAATGTGCCTGACTGCTCTGTGAGCCAGTGAGAAGCAGGTATCAATACTGGAGGCCTATTGCATTAATGTGAGTAATAAAGTGTGATTGAAAGACTGTGGCACCAATTGGCCACTGTAGAAAATGGAGGGGGTGGTCATGTTGTAAACTATAGCATAAATCACTATAACCTCAGGACTTTTTTTCTACTTTTTTTTTTTTCTAATTTTTTTGCTACAAGTGAATTCCCTGGTAGTTCCAATAAGCCATTAGGGTCTCTGTGTTCCAGTAAAATAGGAGGTAATTGGGTACAGATGCCCTTGAAGAGTTCCAGTTTTAATGCATACTGCATCACCGCACCGTTGCACTCTCATTCAATCACACACAAGTAATTGCATCATTTTAAAGGCTTGGGATTTGCCTTTCAGCAGCATTTATATTAACTTCCAGTTAAGTAAGCAAGTGTTAATATTGTTTAAATCTTTTCATAAACATTTTCATAAATGTTGGAAAATGTTGTACATACTGTCTTCAGCCTTAGCTTTGCTGTCAATACAATTCTGTTTTGTGGTCATTATGACCCTAAATTCAGGGGGAATAATGGCTGTGATTATGTAACTAACAATGTGTCCTTAGTTTTGCATGTTATATGTAAATATTAAAACTTATGTCCTATAGGGGGTCCAGACAAATTGTTTTACTCGATCCAGCTTTTATTATTCATTGCACACACAATGTAGTCCCATGAAGAGCACATATCAGTGTCACGTCATTAGCTTGCTGCTGTCGGTGATAAAAATTTACAGCACTGTGGCGACCTCAGGGCTGCTGCCTGCCATGATCCTTTAAGTACTTTTCCATGTACCAAAGCACCTTTAACTAGCCAGAGGGACTTGTAGCGCCAGCTTGGTTTGATCTCTGCTTGGTATGTCAGTATCTGAGTAAATGAAACATACTGATGAATGCTGGTCCATAATGGTTTTAGGTGATTTTGTACCTAACAGTTTTCTGAGTACCTGCCGTTGTTTATCCCCAGCTTATGCTAATGCTAGCGCTAAAGCTAGTGAAAATGTGTGTGAAAAGGTGTTGGTTATTGGTGGGGAAAAAGGTTTGCCGAGCCTCCTAATGAACTGATGATCTGAGCTGTGCACTCATTTAACTTCATGATATATGAACACGTGTGAGCGTGTGTGAGAGGGAGAGAGCGAGAAATGAAGTCTTTGTGATAATCCAATTAAGAGTTAACTGTTTTCCAGCTTTATTCAATAGGTGTGCATTGATAGCAGCTGTGTAGGATTCTGCTTTAATTCAATGATTATGCTAATGATGCATTAGGAAATTTTTAATGATTAAGTCATGTGCTTTGCATAAAAATAACTTTTCATTCAGAGTCTGTGAAGTAGAGCCTGTTAATAAATTGAATTCCTGGGGGAGGTCCCCCTCCCAATAAGTTCCTTTGAAAGCTCCATAAATGACAGCACCACCAAGCGCAGCCACCGTAACAGTCACTGCTCAGATGCCGCATGTTGGAAATACATCCCTTCTAAATATCACTTATTAATAAGAGATGAAGAAAAGCAGCCTCGCATTATGTCTGAGCAAGTTGTGAGACATGCAGCTCTGGCTGTAAACCAGAACAGCGACAGCTACGTGCCTGTCGGCTGTCACCTCCCCCGCCCGTCTGCCCATTGATCCACTAACATCACTCAACCCCTGACCTTTGTGCTCCATGAAAACTGTCCACCTCACAAATTCTGACACCATTTATCTTTCTGTCCTCTATTTCCATCACTTTCTCCTTTCCCTCTCCATTATTCCCCCATGTCTCTCTGTCACTCACCCCAGGCCTCCGTGTCCTTGCTTATCCATTACCGGCTGACCATTCAGCCACGTGTCAGCTTGTCTGACACATGGCCTAAATATTAGCATAGGCGGGTGACTGACAAAGGTCACAGGTCTGATCCCTGCCGCAGCCGGCATGTCCGTCAACACTCGTGCCTTCTTTTTAAGTGTCCTTCAGCCAGTGCTCAAATCCTGCACCCGAGGGTAAGAGCAGATGAAAGAGCTGCTACAAAGCTGAGCTGGAAATGATGTTCATGGTAACCTGCAGTGTGAAGTAGCTCTTGTGTTACACAATGATAGATTCAGAGTGAAATCCCAAACATAACATTCTCATGCTGTTAAAATCCAGGTCATTTTATGTTCTGTATTTTACGTAACTTCAAAGTGAAACAGTAGTGTTAAACGTCTCAAAACATTTGCTTTGCCCAGCAGGCACAGATTGGTAGATCATGGTCCTTTTTCCTTGGGGGCCTTGTGAGGGTCTTTTCAACTTTTAACAGCTTTTCATCAGTTTATGCCTGGTGTTGCAATAGTCTCTTGGATCCTACTGTGTGTCATGTACATAGGGTGAAAGCAGGTCTCCTTTACAAACACCGTCATCTCTCTCAATCAAACCTATGGGCAAGTAAGAGTCGCAAACAACTTAAAGATGCATGTTTTTGGACTGTTGGAGGAAACCAGAGAACCTGGAGAAAATCCATGCAGACACAGAGAGTAAATACAGTGTACCAGTATGTCTGACCAGGATCTGAACCCAGGATCTTGCTGTGAGAAATCAGCGCAAATAACCCACTGTGTGGGCAGGTTCCGATTTAGCAAAACAAACCGAGGCCACTTAACAGCAACTTCCAGACTTCTTGTTGGCTGAATTTATCCGTTCTCCCTCACACTCTCACTACGACCAAGCCACACAACCCTTTAATGTACTTAAAGCACCATGTTTTGCTGACTCCGTCGCTGCCATGGCAGCATCAACACTGCTGATTATATGATTTTATTTAACTGAACTGCATTATTGCACATTAATGCAAAAAAATACCTGCAGGTTTTAGCACTTTTTCAACCAAAGCTGCAATAAATTCAGTCATCCATGGTTCCAATCCCATAAACTCATCTTGAAGGGAACAGCTGATTCAACCTACAGTCACAGACGCTTGCATGCATTTTGCCAAAAGAAAAAAACAGAAAAAGAAAAGCATGCCAATACCTAATACCATTTCAAGATCCACCTGCTGCATGGTAAAGCCATCTTTTTATTCCATTCATCCATCCATCCGTGGAACTCACCTACCATGTACTTATTTACAGTATTCCTAGATTAGTTGAAGGAAAGAGCAAAGAAAGAACAGAGTAACAACCAGCAGCAAAACACCAGCAGCAAGAGCAACCACAATAACTGTAACACTGACATCAATAAGGTCAAAACTAAACAGCCTTAACAATAACTCATACAATTATATCAAGAATGTAGGCGGAAAAAGTCAGTCCAGTCAAGACGCCTTGCTCTTATTCATCAAAACAGATCCAAGCACCAGAGTTCACCACACTTTGACTGTATAACACCTCTCCACTCCTCCCCTCTCTAAGTAACTCGCTGATATTGACGGATTTTGTTTGCAATACATGCAGCACCAAGGCTCATACCACTCTGAGAGGAGGGGTCTCTGAGCTTCCTTGTCTTCCATCCCCCTTTCTTCTTTCCTCATCACATCCTCCCATCTCTCCTTTCCAAAGCTCCCTCTCCCATCGCCACTTCTCAGCCGCCTTGTTTCCCGTCAGCTGTGAAGGTTGTGGGTGTCAGTCACGTCGGGCTGGTTTGTTCGGCTCCGCCAGAGAATACAGACGACTCCACATCAGTAGCTCTCCATGTTGACGCATGGCAGCGTGATCCCTGGTCCCCGGGGGAGCAGGCCTGCACATATACGGGACTCCGTCTATAGAATCACACAATGATGTAACAGTAATGATCCCCATGGGGAGGATTCAATTACTGGAGCAGAACACCGCAACAGATTACAGCCAGGGAGAAAATTAAATAGTGGATAGACAGATATACCTACCTGGACGAGGTGAGGCTAATGAGGATTGCTTAAAACGGAGCTGAACTTTCCGGCGTTCAGAGCAGAACAGGTGAGTGGGAACGGCGGAGGAGAGGTAGCGTCAAGGTCGGTGCACGTGTTATTTTTGCGTCGTGGTAAGAGGTGCACTGCATGGGTGGGGGAGGTTTCCAAAGTATATGGTCAAGGAAACAGGAAGTTTAAAATTCAGCAGAGAGAGGAAAATGAGGGTGAGTGAGTATTTAATATAGTACATCTGTTGTTCCCAGGATTAGTTCTGTGCAGGTGTAAAGCCTCAGCCTATTTAAGCATTGTTTAAATCTTATTTAAGCAATTTATAAACAATCTAAACCTATTTAAATAAAGATTAACTTGAAAATCTCTTTCATTTAATTGTCATTTTTAATTCTTGTAGTTATTTTGATGTTTAAATCATCTTAAATATAATTCATCCCACTATGAATTTATCCACCCTCTACGTTATGGGGCTCTGGGCTGAAGCTTATCCCAGCTCACGTAGAATGAAGGCAGGAGATTTATCCTGGACAGGCCACCAGTCCAGTGTAGGAAACAAGAGGAAACCCAGACACGGCCTCACTGGTATTAATCATTTCACGCCACCATTTGCCACTGACTTACACATACAAAATACAGTCTTGAAAGATTGTAAAATTGTAATGCCACTAAATCTAAACAAATAAATACCATACTAATACCTTTACCATGATGTGAAATGCAGCACGGTCCAGAATCTGTCCTCTGATTCACATCTGCTCTGTACTGTACTGGGTTCTCCCTGTTCCACTTAAATTAACTTCTGTGGAAATTGGCTGACTCATTTTACACAATCCCGCTAACTAACAATCAACCAAGCTGATAATAACAAACCCCTTGGCAGAGATAACAAAAATCCATTTGTTTCTGAGCCGAGTAAAGTCACTGATTACGAACCTTCTGTTAATTCGTTGTCTGGCCACAGGTTAGTGCATGTTAGTGTGAGAGCTGCTTGTCAGCGAAGACAAGCGGCCCAAGTGGGTTTGACAGTGAAAGTCTTTCTGGAGGTGAAAGAGTTTGAACTTGTATTGTTTGTATGCATGTTTTTTTGGGGGTGTGTGTGTATGTGTGTGTTTGCGTGTGTGTGAGAGAGAGAGAGAGAAAGAGAGGGAGAGGGAGTGTTGTGGTGGACTGGCAGCTTGCCCACACTGTTTACCTGTCTCCTCTGGCCTCCTGTGAGTTCGGCTTCACAATGCAGACTACAAAGCAGACCTCCTGCCACGCTTGATACGACTCTGCACCATCATGCTCCTTCTGGCCTGCTGGACATATGCTGAGAGGGGGGAAAAAAAAGTAACAATTCTCATTTCATTGAAGTCTTGCCATATTCTTGCCCTGTTTTGCTGGGGCATTTTTTTGTGAAATCAAAAGAGTTTTCTACAGACGTTTTTAGATTGTTGTGCCTTTGTACTAGAGCTATCATATTTACCCATTCACTTCTGATCCCATTCTAATCACATTCACTTTCACTCACTTCTTTGCATGTTGTGTTTGGTTTTTGATTTCATTTTTTGTTGTTTTTTTAGAGGCATCTTTGCAAACAATGACTGACAATGATTAAAAGTGAAACAATAATTAGCTTCTAACACCTGCTACCTGTGATGCTCACAGTCTATATCTCAAACCGCCAGTGTTTTTCTGCAGCTCCTCTTTCACCTGTAAAGCTCCTACTTTCGTGTTTACTTGAAAGTAAAAACTGACTCTAAGCTATCTCCACACCTTTTGAAATGTTCATCCTTTCACTGATTCATTTAGGTGTGATATGTCCTCCACTTGTGAAAAACACCATGTTGACATGTTACATCCATCTGTCATCTTACCAGCTTTGTACCCAGTGATGTTGTGGGGGTCATCTGGTTCCTCTCTCCAGTATAAGGCGGGGAAATACACCCCTGCATCAGGGATGAAACTAAAAGTAAGCCATGTGGCAGACCCAATATGAAATGTGATCATTTATTGAGACAGAATCTAACACATAAAGCACTCGCATGCTGCTCCAAATGCAAAATGCAGTGATCAGCATTCGCACATAAAGCACTCATATTCAGTTCCAGATGCAAAATGCTGTGATCAGCCGCGTTATGAAGCAGAAGCCAGGCAGATCGCTGGCTCGCATCACGTCGTCGTGCTCGCCACGGAGAAAGACACGCTGCTTTGAGTGCGAGCTGCACAAACCTCTCTGGAGTTCACACAACATGATGTTGCGTTTCCGAACATTCAGAAGTAGCGCGGAAACTTTCTCCATAAGTTTGGACAGCAACGGGAGTTTGGACATGTATCTGTCAGGCTGGGGAAAAGTTTTTTTTTTTCTTTACATTGGTTCAGATGTGCAGGACTGCACCTCCTGCATCTGGTGATTTACCCACTTAAGATAATGAGGTTGAGTGATGGGTTAATATGCTGCACAGCGTTAATGTTGCATTAATGGTTTCAAAGGGTGAGCTGGATCATTTTAGACAAATTGTCAGGATATGTGAATTATTCAGTGACGGATTTTATTTCCCGTCTTGCATTTTCATATTTTGGATTAAGATTTTTGATTAGTTGACTCGGCTGATTGATGGAACAGATGACTAACAACCCAGAGGCCTGGCTGACTTACTGACTGGATAATTGACTGCACTGGTGAAGGTGTAATTTACCGGCTGACTGTGGGGATGATTGGCTGGTCAGCTGATTAACTAGCCGCGTGGATGCTGCTTTGCTGACAGGGGCTATTGCAGCTGATTAATCTGTTTTCAATGAAAATCAAACTCGTTTTCTCTCTCTTCCCTTCTGGCTCCAGATCCTCCACCTGATATTTAAAATTATAATAAAACTGGATTTTTATGAAGACATTGCTGCAGAATTAAGATTCCTGGCCTTGGCCTATTTTGTGGACTTTAAATGTGGAGTCTATTGAGGGAAAAGTACCCTTGGGTCCAATGTGTCTTGCATAGAACAGATTTTTAAATAGTGGGCAGAGGAAAATTGAAAGAAAAACCAGCATGCTCTCTGAAGAGATGCCCCCTTCAATTCTGCCTTTACAGGCCTTCAGATGTATCCCAATGCTGTCCCACACAGACATTCTCAGGACCTTTGTCCCACATTCCTATGGGTCAACAATATCTAATAACTGATTACAGATGTATCTACAGTTTCCACGCTGTCACCTCACAAAAACAGGAAGCCGTAGTAGCACTCAGGGTTCTCATGTTTCCTGGAAAACCTCCATTGTTCGTGACCAATATTACAGTCATGGGAAACATACAGAAAATGGGCGGAAAACATCAAACGTCCTTGAAAAACTTGAGTTGTCCTGTGAGAATAATTTTGTCCTTTCTCTGCTTCTCTTTTCCATGTGGCTAAACATATGAATATGTACGCGTGTGTGTGTGTGTGTGTGTGTGTGTGTGTGTGTGTGTGTGTATAGTTTGTAAATTTGCCATAATTTCTAAGCATTTAAGAGATTATTTCATGGATAAGTTGTAGCCATAGACATCACATATTTCCAGACAGACCTCAGCGGAGTTCAGCAGGGGAATAAACATGGAAGCAATCTTGGTAACTGTGTAAAATGTGAGGGTGCAAAGGTAGAAAGTGGCATGTCTGCAGAGCTTTGTGGGAATGGGGGGACTTGACTGTCATTATGTTGCCACATGTAGAAATCCTGGAAAAATGATTTCAAGGAAGAGTGTGAGCCCTGCCATTATCAGAATACCTCCTGCTTTCTCTGAAAGCTGTGGACAAGAATGTTGAGACACTTTGGCACCTCGCATTGATTGCTATTGTGTGTCTAGGGACACACAATAAAATCAAGGGAATAAGCCTAATCTTGTGTTCATGCTGACAGTGAAGAGGTGGTCATCTGCTTTCCCTCTCTCTGTCTCTCCAGGACCAGTAGCGGTGATAAGCGGCGAGGAAGACTCTGCCAGCCCTCTTCATCACGTGAACCATGGGATCATCAGTCCCTGCACGCTGGACGCCAGCGCGGACGCCGTGGTGATAGGAATGACCAGGATTCCCGTCATAGAGAACCCGCAGTACTTCCGACATGGGCACAACTGTAACAAACCCACAACCTGTAAGTTCCAGCAGCATCCAGGCTGATGAACACGGCGCAAGAGTTGTGATATTTAAGACCTTTTCGCAGTTTTCACAGATTGTTCATTTTAAAACAATGTCCCGGGACCAGTTGCACCAGCTGGACATAAAACTGAGGAAATGGACTGTTTTTATATAGCACTTTTCTCATCTTTACGACCGCTCAAATGACCTTTTACAGCATAGGCCACATTCCACCACCTCCGCACGTTCATACGCAGAGGCAAGCAAAGCCCACTGGCTCATCGGGGAGCTCTGAAACATTCATATGTACACACACTCACACACTGATGACACGGCATCTGTGGCGATGCGCGTTTCATGATATAATAATTTATGGACTGCGGGGGGCAGTGATCGAATCACCAATTTTCTACACTATACGCTACAAAAAGGTTAGAAAAACTCAGATCTTGACTCCACACTGAGCTTATTTACTTGATATGCACCACCGAAAACTGAGACCAGAGGCAGCCTATAAACCCTGGAGTTAGACATCTATTTATGGTGCCAACTAACAAGGGTGAAAATAAGGTGAAGAGATGACAATTTAGGTTAAGAAAAATGTTTAAACTCAGGGCTGCAAACAAAACAATGTCAAAACAAGACATGGGGCAAGATAGGGTTGGCCAATCAATATAGTGTAGTGTGGAGAAATAGAGACTCACTTCTGGAAAAAAATATATGTATCAGGCGTGGATTCCCTCCTAAAATCTCTCCCTACAGCATCATCACTATGGGTGTGTTTGAAGACAGCTTTCCCTTGTCAGCAGGCTGCAGCACTTTATCCACCTGTCAGGGCTTAATGGAAGACAAAACTGAAGAAGACATTCAAAGTCTGGCTGATTAACTGCAGTCCCACTCCCATCAAACGGTCATTAAAAACAAGCAAGCAGAAATTGCCTTTTACGACTTTGCCCCGATTTGAGAAACTTGAGCTCCTGATGTAAAAATATTTTGACTCCATTTCTTTCTGTTTGTTTTCGTTCGCACCCTAACACAGCTCCGCAGCTTTACTCTCCCCTATGTGCCACGTCAACCTCCACTCCTCCCAAATCACTCTCCTCACTATGCAAATGCAGTGCAGGCCAGCTGCTGCACACACTGTGGCTCCATCCATAGTGTGGCTCTGCCGTCAGAACGCCTCATATCCCATAATATTCATCTGCGGAAAGAAAATGGAGGCTGGACATACATATATGTATATATATATATATATATATACTGTATATATATATATATGTACTCTGAGAACACACCACTGTGCTTGAACACTCCTGTGCCACCCTCACTGCTCTAGCAGCTCTGTTGAGTGCTCATCTTCGGATTGGCTTCGAGGAGGCATCATTACCCTCTTCTTAACACAATGGCCACTGTGCCCGAGAGCCGCTCACTCTCTAGATGCGTGTGTCGCAGGCAGAGTCACACTCTCTGTCCCATCCGCATCAATTTATTTCATGCTTGCATCTAACACGCAGCATGAATATTCATAGAGCAAAAGCCCCCTGTGGATAGTATGGCAAAATGCATCAGTGGTTAAGTGGGTGTATTCACTGTGTTTGCTCTATGAGGGCTGGGAGAGGCTCCAGCAGACCCCTGTGACTGTGAAGGTACAAAATGGGCCTCGCTTTATAATAACTATCCATTATAACTAGTTCATAGATCATTAGTAAGCTGATAATTAATGAGTTATTTATGACTTGTCAAGTGTTTGTTAACAGTTTGTTAAGGATTTATAAAGATGCTTAGTATAGTATAGTATATAGTATATTACTACTATAGTAGTAAATAGATAACGTACAAGCTGTTTGTTAAATTATAAATGAGTTGCTAACTCTATGTTAATGATTTAGAACTATACCTTATAAATTAGTAATAGATCCTGAACAAGCTATTAGTGAATTACTAACTGATGACATTAAGTATCAGCTAACAGTTTATATATGTTATTGGAACGTTATTCTTAAGTTGCAGCTATTCCTCATTTACTAACAAGTCATTTATAACTCATTGATCAACAGCTTCTAAGTTTTCTATTAATCATCTATCAGCATTGTTATAAATCCTTAAGAAACTATTAAACACTATGATCAATGAACTAGTTATAATGGATAGTGATGGAGGAATAGAAGTACATGCATTTGTATTGTGCAAGTATTAGTACGAGGTATGCCGGACAATAGTAATGAGTTTCCTCCTACAGTCCAAAAAACACATTTAGGCAGAGCAGGGCCTCCAAGCAGAGCAGAGAGTGAATGGTGTGTGTGTGTATGTGTGTGTGTATGTGTGTGTGTGTGTGTGTGTGTGTGTGTGTGTGTGTGTGTGTGTGTGTGTGTGTGTGTGTGTGAGTCCAGGCTGAATGTCTTGCCTCCTGCCCTATGAACACCATGATAGCAGACCACCGTATAAAGGAGGTTACAAAAAGGAATGAATGAATTAGCACCTGCTCTACTGGAGGCAGCACTCCTACCTTTTACATATTGTGGCTGCAGTGATAAACTGTCACTTAATGCAAACAGCTCAGCCCTGCTGAAAGGATGGCCTTTATCTCCATAAGCTCTCCTTCCGCTCTCTCTCTCTCCCTCTCTCTCTCTCTCTATCTCTCTCGCTGCATTACTCTTCAGTGCCTGAAAACCCGCTGATTGTGTTGCCTTTATGTTAGATGTCAGTATTTCTATTTTTACGGTGAAAACTATTTAACACTAACTTTTGACCAGACACAGGATCTTCCTTCAGATACTCTGTGGTTTAATTGGTATTACCTCTACACTATATTGCAATCCAGATGGCATTGTATGCCCATGGTCAGTGGATGTCCTCCTTGTTTTTATTAATTTTGGTTAATTTCTTTTTTGTTTTACTTGTGTTTACTGTAATCTAACATCCAGAACAGGACGGACAGTGTTTTGTTTTTTTCGTCTTTCAATATGCTGTCCCTTCTACAAATGTCATTACCCACGTGTTTTCATATGCCTTGTCTTCCCATGTAGAGGAGCGAATCCATAAGGCTTCACGCCTGTAGCCGCTGGCTCGGTCTATAATAAGCAAGTGTGAACAAGAACCATCTGCAAATCAGTTTTTTTCCTTAGGTGCACTCAACGGCAAAGCCTTATTTTCGGCAAAGAGCAGCAACTCGGCTGTAGACTGTCAGAAGAGTCTGCATGCAGGAAAAGGTCAGAAAAATGTGGCCGCCACCGCCGAAGATTAGGTGTAGATGAGGACACAACGAGACGTGGTGCAGCAGGTGCATTTGCATAGTGTTGGTCACAGTCTGCAGGAAGATTTTTGTCTTTACCGTCAGGCGGTTTTCACTCTGCCTGGGATCGCGAGCAGAAGTCTGTCACTTCAGCGTGAGAGACACCTCTCTCACTCCATTACCTGAACCTCAAAGTTAAGCTCTTCATATGGAAAACCCCAGCACCTGCTGGTAGAGGAAGGCAATCCTCCTCAGATTCAGAACTCCTGTTACATAATCTGTATGCTAGAGCTCATGCTATGTCATGAGAAATTCACCCAGAGCCGCAGAGTGGCTGTATGGTACAGTGGTTCAGTTTTATATCATTGCAGACAGTGATATATTGCACTCAGCGTAGTTCATTTGAGTAGAGTGGTCACAGTCAAGGGCTTTGTTCATGGTGCAGAATTGTTTCATCATTTGAGTGAGTCGTAATGCAGGGAAAGATATTTAGGGTGACGTAAAAGTAAACTTTAAAATGTGATGCTGTGGGGCGGGTCCCTGTTGCAGCACCTAAAGGCGTGGATGGACATGAACTCTTGCAGCTGATTGGGCATAATGGTTTTTTGGACATAAAAACTGAAGGACGGACGTTAACTTTGTGTCTCTCAGTAAGGCAGAGAGCGTCTTCTCCCAATGGCTCCCCGAGGCTAAAGATGAGGCCTTGAAGAAATCTGATTAAACGACCAGAGGCTTAAATCAGTACTCCTTTTTTTTAATTCCAGAGACAATTTGGAATGAACTCGGTTAATATGATGGGATTTTATTCTTTCTTTTCAGATCTTAAGTGTTTGGGGTTTGCTACACCTCTGAGCGGCTCCTGCTCAGCGCTGCAGTGAAAAAACAAAACATTCCCAGAGACAAAGCTGACATAATTCGAGCTGATAGCCATTACATAAACCAATCATTAATATATCCGGGAGACTGTTTCTGCTGGGGGAAGATGAGCAAAGAAAACTTTGAAATGGAAATTTGGAGTGGGGGAGAAAAAAAAAAAGAGTTCTGGCACCCAGGGCTTTTGGGTGTGACAAGAAAAAACGAGGGGAGTTCAAGATGACAGAACCACGTGGGTGTGTCGGAGGAAAGACGACGGAGTCGAGAGTTTCAGAAAATGGGGGTTTGAGGTCCAAAGCTATGGCGCTAATGCCATGTGTGGGAAGAAGCGCTGAGACACAAAGGAACCGACAGAGGAACATGAACATAAACCATGAGCAGAACACAGGATTGAACATCAAATCAACCGAGTATTCCTCTTTGAACAACGCACGCTTTCATCTCGAAATCTTCCCTGACATCGAGCCTCAGTCAGGGAATCGGACCAGGACGTGAGTCAGTCTCAATGTTGGACTGCGTCGAGCGGGGTGAGATGGTGCGATTCTTCTTGGAAGCATGAGAAACATGAAGGGGAAGGGAGAGGAGGAGAAGACGAGCTTGAAAGAGATGGTACCCAAACAAACTGCGAGGAGAGCGAGGTCCGAGGTGTCAAAATAGTGAAGCCTCTTGGCTCTGTGAATCTGAAAGCGCAGGGTCTCGGCTGCCATCTTGCGTGGGCAGGGACTGTTTGTTTGCTTTTTTTTGTCATTTTGTTTTTTTTCCTGTAGCCCCTCCACCCGCCCTGTGTCTCTATTGAACACAGATAGTATTTTGCCACGGCAGCGGAGCGAATCACTTCTCGCCTTTACAGCCACATAAATCTCAGCGGGTCCCCGGGGAGACAATACACACATACGTACGTGCAGACGCGCACAGGCAAGCACAAACACACACGGAGCACGCAGCCTCCCTTTGGAGCGCGCGCAGACACCTACACACTGCTGGTGTCGCTGCCGATGGCAATGCTGATCTGTCATAAGAGTCACCTTGTGTGATTATCAGCCGCCATATATTTCCATTTGTAGGGTATGTGGAAGTGCGCGTGTGTGTGTGTCTTAACCGTATTTCATCCTCTTATGTGTCTGTGGTCATAAACCCATCATCAGCTTCATCATGTGGGCTCATGCACATCTTGGTGGTACACACATACACAGACACACAGACACACAGACACATTCACACAAAGAGCTTTTTTTTTTTGCGATGTGGTTCATTTTTTAGAGTAGGTTAAAATAAACAAAAAATATAGTACTCTATTTTGATCCCTGGGGGGATAGATGACATAAAAACATTTTTATTAGTGACAATTGTTAAATATTCTAAAAACACTTCAAGTTTGAAGTGTCTGATTGGAGGTGATTTTACCTTTGTTTTCTGATAATAGTGGAACAAATGTCCAATTCAGCTCAACATTGGCTGTGCTATTACATATTCTCTCACACATTTTTATTTTTTTTTTCAGGACCCTGTGATAGAAAAAAAATCTCCATTAGTTCATGATGTACTTATCAGCCATTAATATCAACACTTGAAGTAAATTGTTATTGAAATGACTGAAAGGTCCTTTACGAGTGCCGTTTGCACTGCTGTCCTCTCCTCCTCAGAGCCGCTATAGCAGCGATATTTATGGATGAGTCCCAGAGCTCATTACAGCCTCACTAATTGCAACCCAGTGGCGTAACGGTCAATTCATCCAGCTAACCTCTGTGTGTGTGTGTGTGTGTGTGTGTGTGTGTGTAGGTGTGAGTGTACAGTAGCAAACATGTCCCATGTGCATCTTTGTTGCCATATATAATAATAAAGTATTATATATGGTATTATATTGCAAAGTATGTATGTGTATAGATGTATGTATGTATACATATATATATGTATGTATGCATGTGTATTCATATATATATAGTAGTGCCTGTTTAATCCAACTGTAACTCATCTCTCACATGACAATTCAAAGAAAAACTTGATTTATTCATATACCATCTTGTGTGCAAAGTCAGATGTAGGCATACCAGCAGAGGAGAAAAATAGATGAAAGAATTAATATCATAAATTTCATAAACTTAATTTTAGTTGTGACATGTTCATGACGATAATGGAAATGAAACATCAAGGCCAAAGCAAAATATTAAACTACGTCGAGCCGTTGTGCCAGTACATTGACATTTAGTAACCTGTACAACTGCGCCTATTATCATTTCATTTCCATTTAATTTTTTTGTTTCCCGTGGCAAATTCCCATGGCTGTCTCACCTGCTGCTCCGGAAAATGATGCTCATATGCATAATATGACCTACGGAGCTCTGATTAGCGGAAAGCTCCTGTAACCAGGTGAAATCGGTCATTGTTGAGCTCATCCCGAGACTAGATTCTATTACTGAGCACAGTGACAGACGCTGTGACTGCGTTTCCAGTATCCTGAAAATCTCCGCCCGAGAACATTCCTCTTAACGTCTCCCTCTGTCTCTGGGTGAACCTGTCCAGCCTCTGTATGCCCTGCAACCGCAGAGTGATCCACATGACTGCGACTGTATTTGGAGACAACACATTAATGTTTTAGTTGTAAGACATATGGCTCACCAGCACCGAGGCTAAATATAAAAATAACATGCATTCAGAATCCCACTCCACCATTAACAATTATTCATACAGAGCTCTGAAGGCTGTGGAGGCTGAGTGCCAGGGGTGGCAGCGCGGCCAGTTATTTCATTACGTAAACCATGCTGGTAAGTACAGTTAATAGCCTTCTCTCCTCTCCTTTTCCCCATTCTCCATCGCCTGGAAATGTTTTCATGCTCAGACTTCTTAGTCTGAATGCAACAGCTGGTGTTCATCTGTTGGATTTTTTTGTATGAAAATGGATAAATGTTCCAGACTCACCTCTCAGGCTCTTTTTTAACCTTCTAAATCTAAATCTAAATTCACAGCAGCAGCCAGACCTGGGAAACAAACCATATAAATAAAAGAAGTGAATACCAGAAACTTTATATTCCACAGGCTAACAGGCTGTGTAACCCGAGGACTTAATCAACAACCACTCTCTCAGCGTGGCATAATAACAGTGGTCTCAGTCTGAATCTCAATCTCAGCACCTTGTCCCTCACAGCGTCGGGGCGGGTCAGTTGTTTCAGCTGGAGCCAAAACAAGAACAAAAGGAGTTGAAAAGAAAAAAAAGTAAATGTTGAATGTCTATTATTGATGCTCCTCTGTTGTCTTTGCTTCTGCAGTATTACAAGTCTCCCCATTGTGGGGCAAGTAAAACTATGCCATATTGTATTGAAGAAATAAATACAAATTAGTATAATTTAAAGCATAATGTATTACATGATGAAAAGAAACTGTGGAGCCTTCAGAGGTACATCCATGTGTATCATATTAAAAGTTAAGAACACTTAGGATCGCATTTTCTCATTTCAATCTGTGTGTTCTCTGAACAGTTTTACGGGACAGTCTCTTTTCATTGTCCGTAGTTCGTACTTCACTACAGCAACTTGTATGGCATGAATAAAACAAGGAGAAACTACATCAGGCTTTGCCATGTATGCCCACCTGAAAGAAACATGGAGGCTGTGAGGGATGAAGTTTGATTGACAGGGAGGTTAGAAAGAGCATGGTCCGGATCGTGGTCAGAGATGACAGACGAGTGGAGTAGAGCAGAATATGCCTGGTCCCGCAACCGGGAACATTTCAAGAGAAGTAAGAGGTTCCCCAGCCTTCCACCGCCGTGCTCATCCTTACTTTCAGTGCTGCAGTCCCGGCTGAGATCGTGCAGGGGGAGGAGCCTCGGCTGACCGTGATAGATGAAGGGATTTCAGTGATGGATGAGTGGAAGTAGGACCAGCGCTGGCTGTTCTTCACTTAGGTGCTGATGCACTTTAGGTGTTGATACAGGAGGAAGATGGAGCGCTGGGCGTTTGTGACGTAGATTGGAAATGCTCTGCCCCCATTGTGTCTGCAGTCCCTTCTGAGCTGTGTTCACGCCGCCCGGCCAGCACCAGACCCGAGTCAACAGGCTTTCATAAAAGAACAACAGGCGCAGCTGAGGCAAGGTTTTAAAAGTCATTTTATCAGCCATGAAGGTCAGACCTCCTCCTCCAAGCTCTACCCTGACACCGCTCTTATTGAAGAGGTGACCTCCAGATGCCAGAAGGGCAGTCAGCCAGAGAATGAAAAGGCAAAGACAAAGACACAATCACCTGGAGAGCTTTGGTTCTTTTCTTTGTATGAAGCTGTCAAATGTTTTCTATCGCATGTCAGCAGCTGCCGTGTACCCGATTGTCTAAGTACATGGTGTGCATCCATGAAGCTGACAGGGGGAGGCAGTCGCGGAGGTCAGGGAAGGAAAGTCAAACCTGCAGTCTGCTGTGTTAGCGCAACAGTGAGACGGCTCTGTGTGGAGGAGCCCCTCATGGGCAGAGTAGATGGTGGAGCTGGGCTTTCTAGGTTTCGGAACACGTTCGGTAATGTATCTGTGAAAAGAAAATCCAGCCGTGCCAGGCAGTAATCGAATTTGGGTCTCACAGACTAAAAACTAGACTCCCAACACTATATTCACATGGCTGTAATTCTACTCCAGCAACTTGATAAAAGGTTATTGAGGATGATTGCATATTACATTACTTACAATGTGCATAATTTAACTTTAATTTAAGCACTCATTTACCACCTACCATCACACCAAATCCTGTTTCTCGGGAGATTTCACAATCTCTGTTCTAGATATGAAACCGTTGGTTTATGAATTCCACATAAACACTTCACATCTGCATAAATTACCACACAGGCCTCATATTACAAAAAGAAAATGTACTATGAATTTAAGAACAGTCTTACTGGGTGACATTGGCGTTCGCACGGTAGACACACATGTAGCTGCTCGCCCATACGTGATGCTGTTTTGTATGTGTGTGTGTGTGTGTGTGTGTGTGTGTTACTGCTGACAGGTGACTGCCCCCCTCTCTCCGTGTTAATGACAACATTAACCCTGGCTATTTGTAACTGCACTAATTAGCCCGCATGGTGCACACACACACACACATACACACAGCTCACACACAATGGCTCAGGTATACTCAGAGGACGCCTCTCCAGTCTCTCTCTCTCAGTCGCACGCTCACACAGGGCCCAAACACACTGCGCTGAACGCGTTCCTCCGATCGCGATTACAGTAGCAATGAGGATGGAGCACAGCTAGAGATAAAGTTTTTATTTATTTGCATCGGGTTGTTTAGTAGCACACATTTCGCCATTCACTTCAGTCAGCAGTCGATGCTCTTAGTGCCGCAGAGATTTCCATCCCCAACCACCTTAACAGTGGAGGCAAATATGCTGTCACTCAAGGCACCTTTTTCCTGCTGATGTATCCTGGTTACCTGTTTCTATAGTCGAAAGCTTTCACTGAAAACCATTTGCAGGAGAGTTTTTCTTTTGATTGATATCCCAGTGTATAAATGAATGGATACGTTTGATTGGAGCATTTATGATACTTGTAAACTGTGGCCCTGAAGATTTCTTTTGACTTAACTTAATAATTCAAAAATGTGCAAAGAGATGGAGCGTGGGCTGTTGGCCATAACATCCGCACTCTAGATTGTGCTTAAGTTTAAGCCTTAATATCATTTAAATAAGAGGGTTGTAAAAGAAAAAAAGAAGAAGAAAAAAGTAGGGAAAAAATTACCTTGACGATGTCCTGCAGTTGGCTGAACAAAGGTTTTAAGTGCAGTGGAAAGGTATCAGCTAGCACCAAGCTGTGGTTGCAAAGCATGGCATAACGCAGGCATTTTGGGTGTATTTTGGGAAATGCTCTTAGGTGGTTGTGTGTGGGATTGTGATTATGATGGGTGTTAACTCGCCGCCTCTGTCCCTGTCTCAGACGTGCAGCACATTAAACGGAGGGATATTATTCTGAAGAGGGAGCTCGGAGAGGGAGCCTTCGGGAAGGTCTTCCTCGCCGAATGTTACAACCTGAGCCCCACCAAGGACAAGATGCTGGTAGCTGTGAAGGTAAGAGACAGAATCACTGCGTTCGTGTGTGTGTGTGTGTGTGCGCGTGTGCGTGCAGCAGCAGGGAGGAAGAAGCAGTGTGAGGAAATGCATCCAGCTGACGAAACGAGCACGCCCCGGCCGGCAGTAGTAGTCAGCTGAATCTCAGGCAGAGATGCTGACGAGCTGTTTGATGCCTCTCGCACACACAAATGCTCAGCTGCTGCGGCTCCATGATGCGTCGCTGGGGTTGGTCTGACTTTGACTCTAATACAGCAAACTCTCTGTCCCACCGTACAGTGCAGGTCAATCAGCTATTTCTTCCAATCACACCCAAGTGTCCGTCCTAGACGTTTTCCTTCTCTGAGATAAGATGACTAACCCCTCTGCCAAGGATGCATGAAGTGTCGGGGCGCCCCGCTGGCCCGGCGTCACCGCCAACAAACGAGGTGTGAGGGCCAGATCAGAGGCTCTGATGCAGGTGCCGAGCCGTCAGTCAAGCTGCGGCACAAACACACAGGTTCACTGGCGGACTGAAGCAGTCTCTGTGTTCTGTCTGTTCCTCTTCGAGCTCTCTCTCCTCTTCATCAGCTTTACGTCTCTTTAAACACTTGTCCGGACAGCGGTGAAATTGGGCCGAGCTGAGAAACTGATCCCCCACACACGCGATGGCTCGATGAAAAAAATAAAGGTTGCCTCAAAGTAATTCCAAAAGGAAATCTTTACTTTGGTTCGTATTGTAAACTGATCTCACCTGTGCCAGTTTCTGCCAGCAGATGTTGCAGCGAAAGAACCGAATGGAGGTTCCCGTACATCGCAGTCACGTCTTTGTCTCTGTCCATGCAGACTCTTAAGGACCCTACTCTCGCAGCCAGGAAGGATTTCCAGCGTGAGGCCGAGCTGCTGACCAACCTGCAGCATGAGCACATTGTGAAGTTCTACGGCGTGTGCGTGGACGGAGACCCTCTCATCATGGTGTTTGAGTACATGAAGCACGGGGATCTGAACAAGTTTCTCAGGTGAGTAGTTCAGCAGACTGGCGGGTGATGGAGGAGATAATGACATGAGGGCATGCACTGTGAGCGATTACCGCCTTAAATCACCAGAGGCTGTGGGCCTCAGGAGTACAGAGGCCGAACCGGAGCCAAAAGGATGGAGGCAAAACTATCCTAAGCAATCTGGTCTTACACCTGTTCCACAAAATACTCCACAAAATACGCCTGAAATCTCCTCTTTCCCTGTGCAACATCTCTCCAAATACTTTATGATGTACCTTCACAGGAGAATGTCCCCATACGTTAGCAAATTGAGGCAAGGGTCCACGCTGTAGGACTCAAGAGGATCTATCTGTATATAACATTCACATTCAACAGTGTGGTGGTACTGCAGGTTGGATAGGTAACAGTGCTTAAGGTGCTCAAAATAAGAGTTCATTTCAATAGAGTGTACCATCATGTCTCCGTAATAGCGTAATCATGAAAGACAGCTCAAAACATGGCTCCAAGAGAGTGCTTTTTCATATTTAGTACTCTGAAACCATAATGCGACATGAGACGTGCACTTGTGTACAAAACCTATACAGAGTAGTTTATTTAATGAAATGCTGAATGCAACACATAAAAGAGAAATAGGAATAGGCCGGAGTTCTGGTAGCAGCAACACCGACACGTGTGGACCGTGTTGAATGGCAGAGTGGCCATCTTTGACATAATGAAGAGACGGAGCTTTATTCAGCTGTCCCATGGCACTGCATTCAAGAGTACACATAATTAGCGGAGATGAATGTCATAAAAACTTCATCTGCATCAAACCATATCTTCACTGGAGCATCAGGGCCATAGGGGCAGCACTGTGGTTAGTAAATTAAATGCAAAGAGTAAGAGCCTCGGTCTCAGCTTTTGTTCTGGTTGTTTGTCAGAAATGTATTTGCAAGAACATGGTCGCCTCTCGTGGCTCATCTTGTTATTGAATCAATCATTTTCTAATCTGTAAGTGATGTTGGGGCTCTGGGTTTTACTCAGTGAACAGCATGGACAGCACAACACACGTTGTTCTAGTGACGCACGTTTGCAGCCGTATATGAATGTATGCGCCGCATGTTTTTAAGAAAACACATTTCTGAAGGGTGGGACCTCTGCAGCCGAGCACTGAGCTCTGCCATCTTTTGATGTGAATATCACAAAGTGAGCAGATTCAAATATTTATTCTGTATCTCACTGTTTTCTGCTACTGGTTGCAGAAAAATACAGATCCTCTACTTGTTATGTTATGTAGCCCGGGCTATCAGCTGTCAAAACGTCACACTCACCCAAAATAACTTTTTGGATATGTGAACTGCATCGTTCCACCATAGTCTTCTATACAATAATAATGAACCATTCCTCTTTGTGGTGCAGTGTAATTCTCTTTATGTGTTTGCTATGTGACAAACAAAAACATTTAATCCATCCACAGATATGTCTCTATGGTTTATTTTCTTTCCAATTCATTGGCGGCTGTTAATCAAGAGCACAACTTCAGAAGTGTATTACTGCCACACTGAGAAAAAAAATATCATGTAATTATGTGAAAAATGTATTTTTATAACAGTATCCTTTTCACTTTATAACATAATTCCACATATAACTGCATGTGAAAGCGTGATTTACGTCATTTCTATTTAAGATTCACTCCCTGGTGTGGCCAGATGGCTCGTTTACATTAAGGTGACCATATTTTAGCTCCAGATTCAGAGACACTCAGTCTCGAGCCTCGAGGTCACCCTAATCTACGTTAAACCACGGTGATGTCCGACCTCACTGGAGCACATGCCAGTCCACGGTGGCAGAAGTGCAGAATGACGTGAAACATTCATGTTATAATGTGAAAACATCTGATCATGATAATGTGATCATTTGTTTTCACATTGTAATGTGATAATTTCACGAACAGTGAAAAGGATATTGTTATATCAATAAACTTTTAACATTGTTACGTGAGACTGAGTCACCTTTTTTTCCTCGGCGTGGCAGCAGTATGCTTCCCTTCATCACCTTCACCCAGTAGAAAAATGATTATATAAAGAATGGGATTGCAGGTCAACACGATTTCAGCCATTCTGACTGATTTGTAGGTGTGTTCCAAAGACTAGTAAGTTCATTATTAAGTTCATTTTTGCAGGACTATAGAGGCTGACCTGTGTGTCAGCTGTGTGTGTGTATGGAGAGAACCGCACTGCCTGGTTGATGCTGAGTGATGGATGGGCCTGTCTCAGTCCTCCACTCCAAGTCGATGCCTCAATTTTAACCTTGTCACCGGACTACGACCACCTGCTTGTTAAGCGCCGTTCCCACTTCCTCTCTCCACCCTCACTTCCTCTCTCTAAAAATGACAGGCCGCAGACTCCTGCCAGGCTGTTGGAGAAAAATGTTTGCACCGGGTTGCCTGTTAGGAAGTTATGAAGTGGGCCGCCTGTGTGAACGCCATAAATATAAATGGCAGACCCTGGTCCAGCAGCAAACACTGTCTCCGTCGTCGATATGTCTGACTGTGAGAGCCTTGTTAGGGCCTTGTCATGTGCCATACAAGTGTGTTGTACAGTGATTGATGAATGAACCTGTCTGGTAGCGTAACAGACTGAAACTGGGAACTGTTCCACCCAAAGCATTATGTAAAAATCCAGTCAGCCTCAGTAAAAAAAAAAAGAAAGAAAAAAAATGGCACCCATGCTGGGTTTCACATTGCTGAGCTGCTTCACATGCTTCAGCTGTTACAACTGATGGCCGAGACAAGGAGTGATTGATGGCTGAGTCGAAGAAATTAGGCAGATTCACACTAAGGAATTCATATTTTTTCCTGCAAATGACATATTCTGTATCATGGGAACAAGAGTAGATAAAAATGGGAATCCAAGGGGACTGCTCTTCATTTAAAAGCATCATTTGTAAAACAGCCAAAACATATTGGTCAGAAATGTAAGACTTGGTGATAAAACCAAGTTAAAAACCAAAGGCCCCAAAAAGAAGCAAAATAATGAAAAATTGCCAGCAGCACTATGCCTCAGTACAATGCTTCTGACAGTCCCAAGCTAAGATGGCATCAATTTTCATCAAATGGCTGGATTTAACTAGCATTAAATTCATCTTGGGGCACCGGCCTTCATAATGGGAAAATTGATAGTCAATTAATTACATCTCATCAGATATGTCCAACTATCATTTTGGAGCTCTAATTAATAATTAAACGGATAACTACATCCAAAACACGCATATCGGTTGCTAATAAAGGTCGAAGGGTTCAGCAGTTCTGAACGCGAAGCTGGCGGCCCCATCTCGCATTCACAACAGTAAATAGAGCAGAATAGAACGTAATAGAATAGAATGAAATAGAATAGAATACAGTATTTGTTTCACAATGGGGATATTTCAGACAGAGCTGCAGCAGCTCTTATAAAAGGCTGACACGTTGTGTTAATAGCTCGTTTTGAGTCTCCTACAGTCTACTCCTGCAGTCTCCTTCTCTCTGTCTCTAAACCATCGCTGATGGCTTTAACTGCGTGCACGCTGCCCTGAGTTCGCCGGGAGCAGGGAGAGGGTTCGATGCAGGGCCAGACTCGGCCCACGGGCTGCGTCTGGTCGACCCCCGACCCCTAACCATAACCCTGCTCTGTGGCTGATGGGTAAGGCTGCCTGAGAGAACAAAGCCACAAACCGATAGATAAACTGTTGTTCAGTTTAGACGGAGCGGCTGGCTCAGTCGTCCAGACGTCCGCGCTCTGCACGCAATGAAGTTAACTGAAGGTAAACGGTGACCCGGCGTGGTCGGGTTCAACAGTTTAGCAGCAGGGCCGTTCAACATCACAAGTTCACTGCGGAGTCGAAACTCAACTCTCACACTGGCTGAGGGAATGACTGAGATGTGTGTTAATTCGCCAAAACTCTAGTTTAAACAAAAGTCTCTTTAAAGATAGATATATTTTAACTTCAAACAACATTTACAACTCTGTATTGATGAGTTAACATACAGAAAATCCTTTGTGGGCTCACAGACTTATTACTGTCAGGGCAAATATAGCTAAAAAGAGATATTATTCCTACTGTTTACAGCATCAAAGATAACAGACAAAGCCCTGCCCTAGTTAACACTATTTGAATGATCATGGCAAAGAGTTTTTTTCTGCACAATATTAAGTGCATGCATAATGTTCAACGGCATATTCAATTTGTTGTCAAACCTTTATTCCAGCCAGATGCTTTATGGCAAATCAAAGCACTAAAAGTCAGGGAAGGACAATGACCAGACAGTAACCTTATTATTTCCTTTTATTCTTTGATCTTAATCTGAGCTTTTATAGCAGAAACACACACTTGTGAAAACCAGGAAGTACACTCTGGTCTAGTCCAGTGTCCAAACACTTTCAGGTAAAGGAAAGCAGCACTGAGTAGACTGGAAGAAACACAGCAAAGTCCCTCTGGAAATTAATCTCGAATCCTAATGAATCTGAATATCCAGAAGAAAAAATGCAGCCATTTATGTACTGATATTTGTGATGTGTTTTACCATCCTGAAAACACAAAACTGAGACGTGTTAACACACTCATAAACCCGCATATGAAGAGCTCAGTCCATTGATTTCAGACAATTCTGGTTGACAGGTGAGCACGAGATGTGCTGTAACGTTGAAACATCAGTGAATACTTACTGAAAACATGACTTTAATTGCAATGTAATGGATTACCCGCTGTAATTAAGCGCCCCACTGGTGAATGCGCTGGGCTGAAATAATGCCCGAAAAGCCATTTTCCAATACAAAGAATGCATGAATGAACATACAACCACTTGACGATCTATAAGCTGTAAATTTGGAAGCTATTACACAAGACTTTTGCCCCCCCGAGGTCTACCCCACTTGCCTCCTGACAAGAAGGTCCGCAGCTGAGTCAGACTCTGTGGCCCTACCTGCTCAGCCCACTGTCGGCTGCTCTGCATGAGAGCACAAGCGATGCCTAAATGCCATAATTGTAAATTGCGGTTGGTAAGCTAATGAGCTGCATTATGTCTGCTGTGATTAGATGTTATTTGCTCCCAGGATGCTTTGCCCTGCAGAGTGGAACATTGGTACTTAGTCCACCGCCAGGAAGTGAAGTCTGCCAGTGCGTACGTAACACTCTGAGTGTTTTGGGTGTGCGTGCGTTGCAGTGCATGTGTGTGTTTCTGTAAACGTGCGCGTGTGTGCGCATATGCGCGAGTGTGTGCCTATGTGTGCGTATGTGCACACACGTGCGTCGGTGGGACAGTGTTTCAGCGAGTCTCTTTGTGCTTCAGATGCTAATTTCAGCTTAGTAATTGTGTTTCCATTAAAGTGCTGCCATCAATTCTTCCAGGACACACTGCTAATTTAGCTGGCACCCATTACCCTCCAAACCACTATGCTCGCTCACACACACACACACACACACACACACACACACACACACACACACACACACACACACACAAACACACAAAACAAAGACACACATGCTAATACCCTCACCGAGCTGCCACCTCATTGGCATCACTTCCTCCACTGGAGACTTAAAAGTCAGTGAAGCTGAAAAGGTACACGCGCTCACACTAACACACATCACATGCACATCGCCGCTAAACTGAGACGCCGTCCTTCCACTTCATCTCCGTAGCCCCGGTGACCTCCTCCACACCAGCTCTGACACACTACGCAAACGCCAGAGCCACCACTGCGCTGCCTCCCTGACGCCGCTTCCTCCTCTGAGTCACGACTCTGAGTCAGTCCGCACGATGAACTGTGCCGCCAGGGTTACTGGGAAGCCGTTACGTAACTAAGACCAGCAGGACGGTTTGTCCTCAGGGATGTAAAGGAAGAGCTCTACCAGCTGATTTACAAGTGTTGCGAGTGCTTGCAAAGGCTGTGCTGTCAGGGGCCGAGGACGCACTGTCGGTGTGAGCGCTCAGCAAAGGCCCGAGAAACATGGCACGGGTAACAATGAGACAAAGTTCAGGGCTGTTTCTGACGTTGCGCAAACAACTCCAACACCAGTATCTGGATAGCGATCATCTCAGCGAAGGTCCCGGATCAACAGTTATTATTTTGACAAGCAAAGAGCGGGCAAGGTTCAACACTTTGTGTGAAAAATGTTTGCACAGAGGAGATAAGTCACTGTACTGCTTAGGAAACAGGTTGTCAGCAAACACTGTCTATCTGCAGACTAACTTTACCGAACAGTTCTTTAACCTGACATGTTTCCTCCTCAGAGCCCACGGGCCAGACGCCATGATCCTGGTGGATGGACAGCCGCTGCAGACCAATGGGGAGCTGGGTCTGTCCCAGATGCTCCACATAGCCAGTCAGATCGCAGCTGGGATGATCTACTTGGCATCCCAACACTTTGTTCACCGTGATCTGGCAACCAGGAACTGTCTCGTGGGGAACGGCCTTCTGGTGAAAATAGGAGACTTTGGCATGTCCAGAGACATTTACAGCACAGATTATTACAGGGTAAGAACATGTTTCATTCATTTCTCTTCTTGGTCTACACAGCTAAGCAGGTGCTGCATTTATTCAGGTCCCCATCAGTGTAACAGACTGACTAGTGTCTGATCCCAAATTACTGATTCCATGGTCTGTGACTTCTGGACTGTGCCAAGATCAGGCAACCAAATGTACCAAGGACATCGGTGCTTTTCAAAGATAAACTCTTAAATGTGCAAGTTTGTCCCCATGAACGTGGAATTTCCCATCAGCATGGGTCTCCAATGTACGTACTGATCGAGTCCATGTTTGTCCCTTCCCTTTGCATATACATGTTCAGGTCAACTTGAGGCTTTCAGCGGGCCCTGCAGTAGGTGTGAGTGTGAGATTGAATGGTGTGTGTGCCTGGTGATGCACAGCTGACCTGTCCTCGGTGTATTCTCTGCACTCGCCCTACAGTATGTGCACTGAGATAGGCTGCAGTAAAACCCCCACCTCAATGTGTGGGAGCACAGCGGATAAGATAATGTATGGTTGGATGTATGTATCTTGCATTGTAATCAGACGAGATTGCAGACAGATGTCCATATGACAGCCACGATCTGGTTGCATGGTACATAACAGCTGTGTAGATGAAGTAGCACCAGCTGCCTATTAATAGTGCTCTTGAAGGTTTATGTTATGTCCAACATAACGTTATTTGAACTGTGGTTGTAGCAGGTTCTGTACAGTCACTTTGACATATCGCCTATCTAAAAAGTGCTCATCAGAGTGAAATGCCAGGCTTTTGATTGTCATCGTCTTTATTTTTGGCCAGTGCTGCAGGTCCGCAGGTTTTTGGGGCTGGATGTTTGGAAAATAGCCCAGCTAGATTTATACGCTGTTTCCTTCACATTGTAGCTTTGGTTAGATGTAATGGGGAGTGACAGCCCTTACCCAGTCTATATCAAGAGTTTCCCAGTCCACCTCTGGTCCACATTTCGGGAAATCTGTTCACTGAATGACAACGGTGGACAGATCGAGGATGAGTAACTCATTGCATTCTCTGAGTGTACAATAGCCGCAGGACAGAAGACTGCCCCTCTGACTGTGTCACATTATGATTCACTTTTTAGTTTCTCTAAATTATTTACCCTGCAGGCGTTTTTTTTTTTTATGGATTTATAATGTTTTAATGAGTCCTGGACCCTAGACGGGATGTTGGATTTCTCATGCAGGTCCCAGATGGAGAAAATGGAGATGCTGGGCTTTACGTGCCCTGCCTATGCAGAAGAGGTTTGTCTTCATAGATAACGGCAACAGAGGCTCAGAGGGATTTTCAAGAGACTCTCTCAGCACTATAATTGGCATGGTGGGAAATCATTTGTATTTGGCAGCAAATGTCAATGACTCCATTGAGTCTCATCCTCCAAAGTAGCTTCTGTGGACTGTTTTCTTTTTAATGGTGGCTCCATGTGTTTCAGCAGGGACGCAGGAGAGAAGACTGAAGGATTTAAGTGCTTTGTGTGTGTGTGTGTGTTTTTGATCACTAAACCCACACCTTATCACAGCATGAGGTCTGTGGAAAATCCCATACGTCTAGGTTGTCACAGTCTAAGAACGAATCCAACTGCCATGATTTATAACTCATTGGATTAATTCAGCACAAAGTTGTTGTTTTGGTTTGGTTTTTTTACATTATTTTCATTATTATTTACCATGTGTTTGACAGTATGCTACAGGCAATTGTGCATTAATGTTTTTAACATGTTGCATATTGGTAAGGTAATACTGTTTGTGCATTTCAATTTCAACCTCTTGCTTTGCAGCCACTGTGCTCGCCTGCTAACAAGGGTTTTTAAGCCTTCTGCCACTCTTTATACTAAGCTAAGGCTGCTCTGTTGTAGAGTTCTACAGAAATAAAAGGATTAGAGCTAATGCAAAAGTATATGTGTGTGTGTGTGTGTGTGTGTGTGTGTGTGTGTGTGTGTGTATATATATATATCGCACCATATGAGGAAAACACTAGCAGTCCTATCTAGCGAGGAGATTTCTCTTCGATCTGTGTTGTGCCGGGTACAGTGCAGCTATTTCAGTGGCGTCTATGCTCCTGATTAAGGGACTAACACATACCCTGTGATCCAGCATAAGAAACACAGCTGTGGGCCTTATCACCACAGACACGGTACACTCTTTCTGGCAGGGAGCCTGATTCAAAACCACATCTATAACATCCTCGCAAATGCCCCGATCCAAACTGCTGTCCCGGCCTGCCCCTACTCCTGGGAAATGGGGACACCTTCTGCCAGCCATGCACAGGCTGTGATAGGAAGTAAGCTTACAGGCTCACAGTGGTGTTGTCCCAGCAATTCTGAATTCTCACTTCATCGGATCCTGTATATTGGCTTGAGTCAAGACAGGGAGGTCAGGAGAGATTTATGCTATGTTTTGAAGCATGTATTTAAATCGTGGCTGCAAGAGGTTCTGTCCAATAAACTGAGCATATTGTCAAAAAGTCTTGTAAAGTTTAAAGAGTGAAGAGTGAAGAGTGAAACATACAACTGAGGTGTCATGCTAACGGCTGTAAAGTTATGGAATTTGGGGATATATATATATATATATATATAAATAAAATATCTATATCAAATATAGATTTTTATATATCAAAATATATATTGTATTGTGTAGAAAATTGAGTACTGTTGATCATTGTTGTAAATATTATGGGGGATAAAATCCTGTATGCTGTGTTTTCCATACACTATGTCTATAATCTGCTGTCATTCATGACTTTCATGCAGACCACCATAATTTATGGACCTCTGGTATCATTTTCTTTACCTGCCAGCTCTCTATTTGAGTTGTCACTGCTCATAACAGAGATTTTGAGGCTTTACCCCAAGTTTGGGGCTGTGAGATGGTCATCCATCTGCGTCTTCACTAGCTAAGTGTGACATTACTGCCTGCACTGATGTGTCTCTGTATCCCTTCCAAAGACACGTATTCCTGAACTGGCATCAGTCTGTGTTTCACTCAGGCCTGAGGCAGAGCCCTGTCCCTCAGCATTTTTCTGCCTTCCAGTCGATTTATATCAACCTGGTCTTCTGGCTTTGTCGTCAGACCACATCAGCTGTGGTATGATAGAAAGTCATCATCTGTCTCTCTTCTGCCTTCTCCTGGGTGATCAGGTAGTCTGAGATGAGCAAAGCCAATCAAGCAGCACATTTGTCTACGGCGTCTTTCACTTCTCCATATCCATCCCTTTCACATGTGCATCATTCAGCCAGTGCCTTGGCAAGGCAACATCCCCGTCTCTTGTGAATCTGAATGTCCAGCTTGGATTCTTTTTGCAAACATCTGTCATTGTCTGCGCCATTTGTAACTTGCATATCTCAAAGGAGCTGTCAAAAGGCCATCATCCATTCACACACAAGGACATCCCAAAGTAGGTCTTTGGCTGTTGTTCTCCCCAACAGGTGTGGCAGGAGAAATTATTTCCAACTTTGAGCATATTCCAGTCTGTGGCGTTTTTTTGATTTTGTGATATTTTTTCAGTCCTGTTGAAATATTTTCTCACAGTGCTATCACGGTAACCTGAAATTTCAAGGATTGAAATTCGGATTTGTCAGTAATCTCAGCTGTAGAGAACTACTCATTTTTCAATCTTCACCATCTCAGTTCACCAAAGACACTTCAAGCAGCAAACAGCAGAAATATTTGTGTTGGTGCCATGTCAGTGATTTGCCAGGAAAGAGGTTCAAAAGAAGCTCTTCATCTGAAGTCTCTGTGCCTCTTAGACATGACAGAAACAGTTTCCCCTTCTCCATAGATACAATTCACTGCTAGTCTAAGGCTACACCAAATTAAGCCTTTTACAGCCACGATATCCTCACACTTGGTGTAACCTCACAGTGGGTGCAACCTTAGTCTGCCCTTTCAAAGACAACTTCTCTTAGATTGTATCTAAATTCCCCTGCCGGCCACTGGCATTAATGTTTCAACTGAGCGAGTCCCTTAAAATCACGAAACTCCTATAAAGTCCAAGCCGCATTAAATCGACTCACCTTAGGTCACTCAAAAGTTCTTTGAACTCCTTTGATTGAACACCTACTGAGAGATGTGTCAGATGTTCATGAGTAATTTATAAATCAATACACAGTTCTTTTTGTGATCTCAGCACAGATGTAAGAGGCCAAGCGAAAAAGACATCTTTAAATTGCAATTACTAGTCCGGTTCGCAGTTCCAATGAGATATCGCAGACAATGGCCAAATTGTGATGCACATTCTGATCGTCCATCTGTCCATCAGCTTACCCACGTTGTACCCAATGGGAAAACCTGGAAATACACTTTGGACAAGTCGGCAGTCCATCACCAGGCACACACACCATTCACTCTCACACAGACACCAATTTAGAGTCTTCACTCAAGGTTTCCTGCATGTTTTTGGACTGTGGAAGGAAATAGGCGGCACCTGGAGTTCACCCACGCAGACATGGGGACAACACAAACCTACTACCAGGCTTTGAACCGGACACCTTTTTGCTGTGAGGTGACAGCGCTGTTTGCAGAATCCATCTCGAACGTATCCTCTCTAATGGGATTTGTTAACACTCCAGGGTCACATGTCTCAACATCTGCTTCTTAAATCGTTCTTACTGAGGCCACATTGACATGTGTTCTCACACTTAACTGTAAATGTCTGCCAATCTTCCCTGAAGGAGCCACTTCATGGGCTTGTTATACCTATAAGACCTTGGTTGCCATGGAAACTTTGCCAGGGCCTCACTTTCCATCTACCCGCTGCTAGAATGGTCTTCAAATATCATGTTATTGTGTGGCTGCCTGACGTCTCTGCACACTCTAATCGCGTGCTCACAGTTTAAGAAGGAAAAGTAAAAGAGGCGATACAATTAGTTGGAAACTGCTCTCACGGAGCTATGCATTGTTATCATTGCGTATAGCTCTGGTGGTAAAACAAAAGCCTCGTCCCTGGAGTTGGGAACAGGAGGAGTGCTTTCACATGCCATTTCCCAATCAGAGCTTCTCCAGGAGCCGCCGGTCGTTGTGGGGATCCATGATAATTCTGTTTGGAGTTGTGAAGTGGATTGGAGCTGAGCTGTGGTGGGGTTATGCAGACAACCAAAGAGACTCTCTGCCAAGTGGATTGAACTGCGGGACTAAAGGATGAATCTCTCTCATAGAAACAAATACATGCACATTGCACAGTCCATCACTTTTGAAGACGTTACACTCATTCGCTCCCACAATTATCTACATACCTAAAAATAATTAATATTAAGCTTTACCCATGCAGCCCACAGACATGTTCTCTAGCCTTTTCTCTAGTCTTAAACCTTAATGTGATCCTAAGCTTTTTAAAACATATGAGGCAGGAAACAAGCTCTCTTGCCACATCCACATTTGGAACATGTAGGTTGCTTTGTTTTTCCCTCGGTTTTCCAGGTGTTTTTGATTTGGCATTGCTCTAGCCATAACTCCTAGCTGTGCTTCATCGAAGAGGACAAAATGAGTGGCTGATTAACATGCATCTGCTGTCTCCAATTCAGGCTCAGACAGCCAAATTGACAGGGTATCATTTTCCTACAGTGAGGTGGGTGATTTGCCTCCCTGGTTTGCCTGCAGTGAAATAGAAGTCTGTCTCTCTGTCTGTCTGTCTGCAGCTCAGTCTGAGCAGACTGCAGTTGTTCTGTGTGTCTGGACTGAGTCATCCAGGACGTCAGGGTCAGACACCTCAGCACAACACACTCGTCTCTATTTTCCTGTTTAACTGAATGTTGATGCCTTACCAATACTCTTCTTATCCCTGGGACGGGACTTTGAATAATCTGGTTTACAATGCAGCCCTGTGGCTCCTCTTAGGATGAGGCTGTCACATCCTGAAAAGGTTTGGGACGCCTCCCTTGGTTGAGGGGTATGTGAGCAGAAAAGAGAGAGGATTCACTATGTGATCTGACATCATATTGTTTTAACAACCAAGAGAGATGTGGCGTTCAAGTCCAGGCGTGTCCTTGTGTGTTTATGTTCAGGTGGGAGGTCACACCATGCTGCCTATCCGCTGGATGCCCCCAGAGAGCATCATGTACAGGAAGTTCACCACGGAGAGTGACGTGTGGAGCTTCGGAGTCATTCTGTGGGAGATCTTCACCTATGGCAAACAGCCGTGGTTCCAGCTCGCCAATAATGAGGTAGGACATGTGCATTTTTCTACTGTGTGTATTCTATTATCACCTATCCATTAGGAGAGCTTTTCAATAAAACTCCAGCCATTTGTGGTCTCAGCCCAGGACTATTGCAACCTTGGTTAAATCACATCATTCAATTTATTATGTTTCTGGTTTTTAGGTTTGACTGAAGCGAGTCAAGCAAGTATTTTAACACATTTGACGGTGTATTCAAATGACATTTATTTTTGTTAACAGGGATGTCACAAATTAGTGAGTGGCTCATCGCCAAACTTTTTAGAGTGCTACAATTGAGGATCTAACTAGTCAACAATGCCTCCGGTGGTTAAGTGATCAATGAAGCTGAGCTTCAACACAGTGGTGATCTGAGTAGCTGGGGAAAAAATCCAATGGCTCTGTGCAGTTCACGCCTTTCTACTCGATGCTTGAAGAATACAGCCGCATTCACATAGTACCTCGGGGATAAAAGATTTTTTTCAAATGTGGGGGAAATGCTTTGCGACACAGGCGGCTCCCCCTTCCTCCATCACAGAGCAGGTGAGTGAGTGCCGGGGTGAGTCCTGACATTTCAGTGAGTTGGCACTTTTTGTTCAAAGACAGGGGATGGACTAGAAAGGCAGCAAACTCAGCACCTGGTTGTAATCGTCGAGTCAGTTGGTACTGAGCAGCTAAATCCCCGCAGATTCATTATGCTTTGGGGAAATCAAAAGAAGGAGTTTCAAGAGAAAAAAATGGATTAGGAGTAGGATTCATGATGAAATCTCCTTGAGATCAAGCTGTCAAACAGATCCTCTTGTTCTTAAGGGGATGAAACATGTACCATAATAGAGTTTGATTCTTATGAGGCCCCTCTCCTTCAGTTCTGTTCTGATATCCATGCAGACCCTGGTTTCTGCTCTGAGGAGCAGAGACCTTGAGACTTAAGTATGATTTTTTTTTTTTTAATAAAGCAAATGGATCCAATAACAGAGACGCTCTCTACTCACCTACATGGAAACATGAACAGCACACAAACAAAGGATTACAGACACCTTAATATTGTATTGTGGTCCATATGCTGCGTACATGAATCTATTTAATACATGTACAAAGCAAATCAGCTGAGACTGGCCATCAGTTCACCAACATCAGAGTGAGACAAGTGGCAGGATGAGACAACAAGTGGCAGGATGAGACATGGAAGGTTTTCTGCTCTTTGTGTTGCTTCCTGGTGAGTCAGCCCATGTGGAAAGTGTCAGATCTAATAGACCCTCAACGACAGCTGAGAGAGACCGAGTGAGCAGGAGATTTACCGTGCAGGATTCAAGCAGCCAGTCACCATCTGCATTTTTTATCATATTCACCACAGAAGGAACATATTGATTGTTTCTAATCTTGGATAAACTTTAATGTTTGCCACCATTAAAATATATTAAAAAAAAACATATAAAAGGCTTGGCCTAGGCTTCTCACTGAATCTGAGCAGTGAGCTGTGGGTTTTGCTGAGGCAGCTCTTCCTCAGCAACAAATTATTAATAATATTAGCGTGGAGTGCAGTAGAGCCCTCAGTACAACGCAGTAGCTGCAACCCACCATCCTGAATCTGCTACTATTCCCACTGCCTGTCAGCCATAAGACGATAAATTAACCATGTCAAGATGAATTGTTTTTACAGACAAACGTCACGTGGCACAGTTTTACGTTATATGAAGAAAAACAACTGACTGATCGCATGGTCGAAGTGTCAGCAGCACTGAGTGGCTTCAGACAAATGTGACTGGGTTTGATCTGATTTGGGGGGGGGGGGGTTTAAACATGCTCTGCTCTATGCCACTGTGTGTCTCACTTTGTGAGTGTCTGTGAGTGTCACTGAGTGTCTCGGTTAACGCCGCGTTTCTCTGTCTTCCCAGGTGATCGAGTGCATTACTCAGGGCAGGGTGCTGGAGCGCCCCAGGCTCTGTCCTAAGGAGGTCTACGACATAATGCTGGGATGCTGGCAGAGGGAACCGCAGCAGCGCCTCAACATTAAGGACATTCAGAAGATGCTGTTCACGCTGATGAAAGCCACCCCAGTCTATCTGGACATCCTGGGATAGAGCTGGGAATGAGCCGAGAGGGATGGGATGTATTAAAGGGTGGACGAGGTCGATCGCTGGAGTGGAAAGGGGTTGGTGGATGAGGTGGAAAGGAGCGGAGGCCTGGCCTGGACTCACAGCGTAGTCTGAGACGGAGCCATGTGAGCCGGGATCAGAAAGGGACTGTACTTTGCATCCAACTGCCTGATATATAAGAGGCTGAATGAACAAACTTAAGTGTAGTGATGCGTGTTTAACTGGATTTGAATGAACTGGAATACATTGCATTGTCTCACATTATTAATCAAAGAAAATGTGCTGGACCGTTTCGAAATGGTTGGGTCCAGGCTTACGTGGTCCAGTCTTTCTCCTTTTCCAATTTCTAACCCATGACGTAAAAGACTTTGAGGGTTTGGATTGCGTCAAACTGGAATGAACTGGATTAGCCTGATTGCTCTGGTCTGACATGGTTTGGCCAGTAATGTAGGTGTCATGATTATTCCCCCTCCCTATTCATTCTTGGCTCATCCTGTCTAAATCAGTGCAGTCGAGGCAGAACAGAGCCTGGCTCGGCCTGAACATGCTTTGAGGAATCCTGTTCCAGGTTACATCAGCCCCACTCGTACAAGTACGAGTCAGACACAGAGGTGTTTGCTCGACCTAGCTAAATTCGACAAATTAATAATCGGATTACTCTGTCTTGCCTGGTCAACGAAAGGTAATCTAACCTCAGCCACCAATGTGTAATGTACGTGTAGAAGTTCTTTAAGAGTACCCGAACAAAGTCACGTCAAGAAATCTCTCTGTTATTTCAAAATGTCACCTGCATGCATTTGGTTATTTCCTGGCCAGAGTGGAAGTGTCCCTAGTAAACTGTTTTGACAGTTTTGAAGTATAAAAAATGTCTTTCAAGGCTGACAGGGTTTAAAATGGTATGTAATTTATGATCTGCTCTTAGTGGTATGAGAGGGTACATAGCAATTGATTTTTTTTTTCTTAATTCATTGTCTTTGACAGACGGTACTTAATAAGTCCTTGAAGGCACCACCTGAACTGCTGCATCATTTCTACTCCTAAAGCAGCAGCTTCAGCGTTTAGGCCAGAGTACACCTGATACAGACGTCCACACACAGAAGTTAAAACGCTGGCAATGTACGTGACCACAAAGTGGATCAGGTAGTAGTTCAGGAAATGCACTGACCATCTACAGGTTGATTTGTCGCCACCGTTCATTCTTTAACCACCAGGGAAGTGGGCCGTGTGAAAGCCAAACGTGTCATGTACAGCCCCTGTGTTTCCTCAGTGTGAATATGAACACACGTCACCGTTTTCATCTGCAGAAACCTTTTAGTCCCGCTCTCATCTTAGTCCCCTATGAGCCCACCTTCCATCCCTGAGCCTGGAAGCATGGCCCGACCGGCATCCTGCTGCCATTCAGATGGACTTAAGTGCCTCCTACTTCTTTGTAAAACACTGGAAACTCAAAAACATGGTCTTTCAAAACAAGAGCACTTTTACATTTTGTTTACCTGCTTAAAAAAAAAACTGTACACTAGATGCAAACTTGACTCCTTTTTCTTACAAACAAAACCACTTTCAGCAATCTGCGTATTGCTAAAAAAAAACACTCAAAAACAGAAACAAAATGCTAAAAATAATATAGAAAAATGAATCCCTGTAAGTAAAAATGAAGGAGAGGAAGAAAAAATGCTTTTTTGTACCGTTTGCAGTTTGACAAGAACGCTGAACTACCCAAGGTGAAGTTACATTTTCTGTTGTCTTTGTTTGTTTTGCTTTGTTTTGCTTGTTTGTTTGTTTGTTTTTTTTAAAAAACGTATATATTTTGGATTTATTTTTCTTTTGAATCAAAGAGTGGACCTCTGCCATGCTCCAAAGCCATTGGAATATTCTGCCACTGGATCATAAAAAAAACTGATCACGCTAACGGCTGGGAGGTGGACTTTAAGGATCCCTTAAAAACGAGCCTTCTCACGTTGTGTGGTGTGGACTGTATCCACTTGTCGACACGTCCTGGACTTGAGAGGACAACATGTGCTTCATGGCAACGGAAACAGAAACGGTGGCGCTGCCAGTCAGTGAACAAACTCGTGCTACTTTTAAAAAGAATGTAAATATTGTAAATGTCTATGTCTTGAGATATGTTAACTTATTTCTGTTTCCGAAATTTGATTATTTTTAGCTTTTTGATGTGTTGTTATATGGTTCAGTGAAAGCCATTAGATATTTTGATAATATTTCTTTCCGATTGTAATTAGTTCTTATTTACTTTCTCTAGTCATACAGTTGTAGAATGTCCTTTCAGCATTTAAACAAGATAATATACATTTAAATAAGTTTTATTCATCGTACTTTTAGTTGATCATTTGATGGTTATGTATGAGTCAATAGAGGGAAGATGTAAAGTTATTGGATCAGTGTTCTGTTCACCTCCTCAGAGTATAAGTGATCCTCTAGGACCAGAAATCTCCTTTAATCCTCAAGGAGCACTTCAACATTTTGGAACTGACTTCAGGATGTCATTCACAACCAAGAGCAAGAGGACGCTAACAGCCTGTCTCTGGCAGACATGAAAAATTATCACGCAATTCTGGTTTTACGATCTCAACTTAGCATTTTACAACCAGGTGACATCAATTCCCAAAACTGTCAAACTGTCCCACAAATAAAAACAGGTATCTCACATCTTGGCACTGTGCATTGCTCATATTCACCTTTCCCAGAAAGCCACTTTTACTCTGAGGGGCCAGACACTGCTTATATATACAGTATATATACAGTATATATAGTTAGCATCACTCATTCAACTGAGCAGCCACACATGTGTCTTCAGTCTTACACACTTACTCATGAGAAGTATTATGATTTAAAGATGACAAACCGGAGCATGGGGTAAATGGTTAGACATACGCTACAGCTTTGAAGAGGACACTTTGACTCTCTCTCTCTCAAAGGTAAAACCTTGCTAGCAGCCGTTGTTTTTTAACACTGGGTCACTGAGCCCATGCATCCAAAGTTTGAGCCTGCATCCTGAAAGCATCAGTTAAAGTGCTTTTACACAATGCAGAGATAAACAATGAAAAGGCATCAGTCTGTCCTCCAGCTCGACACAAGGACACCCATGCCGAACAGTGTTATTCAGCAGCAAAATGACAAAGCTTTGTCCAGCCTGGGCCGCAGACCGTGAGAGGTTTGCCGTGCTCAGTCGGCTGTGAGATATCTAGGTGTAAGCAACTGTCATACTCTCTCTCTCTCTCTGTACTGATGTTTCATTGTCACGTTTCTAGTCTTGCTGTATGAAACCTGGCTCCTTGAGACAAAATGTTTAACCTGGCATTTAAGTTAGAATTGAGATAAAAATGTGTCAAGATTGAACGGATGCAAACACCGTTGCCACCTGGGGAGATGTTATGGTCCAATGTGCGTTTCTCAGTTCTGCGGCCATTGGATTTAGTGAATAAATCCCAGGTCCTATGCCAGGGTGAAAATGCCAAAATTCAGTTACGTGCGTATCTGATACGCTCTCAACCTTTCTTTGTTCCCAGTCCTTTGGGGAGCTACTATGACAGCGTGGCAGTGGTTGTTTTCTGATTTAACTGTAACCACATTTAACTGTTATATTCCACTGGTATGAATATTTATGGGGATGGAGTTTTTAGCAGAAGATAGGAAACTTGTGTGAGTTAGAGCAGCTCTCGGTTTTAAGTGCAGCTCACGGCTTGGTGTCTCTGAACTGAAAAAGTTTCTTGTTTGTAAAAGAGAGGATTGACAAGAATGTAAAAAAAAAACACTCGTCTGATGCATCAGTGCTCTGTGTTCTATTCGATAAATTGCATCTTTCTCTCACTGTGAATGTTTTTCGTCTGAATGTCCTCCAGGAAGTCATGTTTTAACAATAAGGTAAAGCATTATCAGAGGCTCGCTCTGCATGTTGGAGGCTTCATGCATTCATATCCATGATAGCACCTATCACGGATATGGCTCAGCGGGCTTGTTTGTGGTGCAGGGCCATGCATAATGGCTGCTCGGCGTGTGCACCGCTCACACCCCTGGGGCTGCTTGCACATAGATATATCCTACATATTAAACCAGTCTACATGTTGCTCTTTAGATGTTTTCAGACTGAATGTGACACAAACATGTGACTTGCATTATTCACTAGAACTTCACCACCAGAGTGTTATTTCTTTGCCCCAGACAATACCAAATATACAGATGCACAATGCTCATATGAATTTAAAACATCATCCTTGTGGGAATCTCACTTGAATATATCACTGGTTTATTCTTACGCTAGCAGCAAAGAATATCTATATTTACCAAAAATCCTACAGTGGTTATTAGGGAATTTGTTTCTCTATGTCTCACAAATTCCAAACGCTTCAAAATGAAATCCCAGCTGTGTTATCAGTCTCCGTCACAAAGTGCAGCAGCAAAAGTGAGGTGTCCTCAAAGAGCTAGATCACTTTCTTTCATCAAATTAAAATGGACTGTCAGTGCTCTTCTCTGCAGGCGGGAAATGAAAGATTAGAAATTAAGAGCAAAACCGCATCTAAAAAACACACCAGTCTCACTACTTATTATTCCTTAAGCATCCTTCAGCATAATAAACCCTAACAAAGCTCATGTTTTGGTAAACAGGAATTGCGAGATGCCGGTCAGAGTCTTTGCGAGATCAAGAGGTTTGGATGTACCCTCACAGGACAGACTTTGGAGAGTTAGAGAGGCCGGTCACGTCGCTCTGCTTTACCTTTGTGAATATTCGGATGTGCTGGAAGCATCTGTTCAGCAACTCAGCTCGTCAGCAGAGCTGACAATTTGAAGACACATCAGTGGGTCAACACTGGCATCAAGGTCATCTAAATGCACTGCGTAATGCTTAGAGTCCCGACTTCACCTTTGCAAAAATAAGTGTTGTTCCTTGGAAAAGGGCAGGAAGCTGGTGATTTAACATCTAAAGTTGAATCATGTCATTTCTGACTGTGGGGATGGGGGGGTGGCTATGATGTTTTGCTTTTGTTACAATAGTTGATTTCATGAGAAAACCCCATTTGCATTGAACGTTGGCACTGAAAGAAACCCAGCATTTTTGTAGGATCATTCAGTATTAGCCTTCTGTCGTTGTTTGGGTTGAAATTCTGCCTAAACATCACCATCATTCCCAAACGCGCCGGTATTTACTTGTGCTTATAGTCCTGGGAGGGTCTCTAAATGAGAGCTGTCGCAGTTTCCTCAGAACACACATGCCGAGCTTCCTGGAGGACAAAGTCAGTGTGCAAAACTCAGCAAACTCCAGTAATCAAAACGGTCTCAACACGCTGCTAAATATGTCCTGTATGAACACAGCTTTATGCTTTCAGTGGCTGAGTCTCTGTTGTGTGCTTGAGTACTACTAATGGTGTTGGAGTGAAGGTAAACGGCTCTTTCTCCTTTCTGTCGGCTCATTATGCCTCATGCTTGTGCTTTTGGGTTTTATGGTCTTACTTGGCATCATCGTTCTCTCTATAGTCACCTGGATCTCTTGCCATGCTGTTTATTCGGTCAGACAGACCCATGTACTCCTTCATTCTCCTGTGTCTCACAAGTCTTTTCCTGCATCATGTTTCCCATCCAGTGTATTTAAGCTAATGTTACAACCATCATTGCTTAATAATAAGTCAATGTCTTTCTCTCCTGCTCTTTCACTCTCTCCCTCTCTCCCTCTTTCTGGGTATCGTGTTGTGTATCTGTCTCCATACTATCATTTATAACTCCATGTATTAGTATAATTTGACAACTTATATAATGTCTTTTTAAAAAGCTGAGATGTGGTGAACTTTTAAGGCGGCTCTATGTATGATTCTGACTCATTAAAAGTTACTTCATCTTTAAATAGCCGTCCTCTCTCTGCCTTGTTTGTCTTCTCTTCAACCAGCACCACTGCAGGAAAAGTTTAAAGAGTTATTCAGAGAGAATCACACGACTTAATAGAGATTATCCATTTCAACTTTTAATTAGTTCTATCAATTATTGATCACTCTTGTATGAATGGGGTGTCTGAGGCCAGAGCCTAACGAGATTATTTTCCTCTTAAGTTTTGAGTGATTAGCAATTGATCTGTTTGATTGCTTTAACCTAGTTACAAGTGTCGTTCATCCGCAAGAAGAGAACGAGGTCCACCACACCTGCATGAGGTCCACGACCCTGGCATGCATGATTCTGGACTGTGGGAGGAAACCAGAGCACCCACACTGTCACACACTCCACACAGAGAAATCTTTGGTCCTGAGTCGAGCCCAGGGCCGTCTTGCTATGAGCTGATAGGACTTAACTGGAATAAGGAATGTGGAGTATTCTAATCTTATTCACATTATGCAGACATCTATCCATCCTTTGTACCATAACAGTGTTGCGGGAGTCTCTTAGCCCCTGTTTCCAGCACAGGACACACACTCCATTCACTTTCATATTCACTCCTGGGGGCAATTTAGAGTCTCCAAGCAGCCTAAACATGCTGTGAGAGTCATACCCAAGTCCCTTTTGCTCTGAGGCAACAACTCATCCAGGAATAAGTCTTAACTAGAATAAGCTTATTTCCATTAAGCAGGCATGTTAACACCTCATTCGCATATTAGGCATAGTTAGGCATGTATGTAATGTTGACTTACCATTAGACATTTAATCTACTGCTCTCATGCATATAAACAGGTATACAAATGTAATATGAGAAAGTCATTAATGCAATGATAAAATGATTGTTCTATTAAAAATAAGGTCAGTATTTCAAATAGCATGCAATATATATATATATATATATATATATACTGACATCGATTTTGAGAAATGAAAAGTATTACACATTGTCCCTTTAAAAAATTGATAACTGAGGTGAACTAATCTCACCATGACCATTACCTTCAACAATAACATTACCCTTCCAAATTAACCCCAAAACCAAGCTAAGACTGAAGGCCATGAGTGCCAGAGACCGACCTGACTGTATCCATGGCCAAAACGAATAACATTGCTGTCAGGAACAGATTATCAGTCTGTGATCAAAGACCGTCTCCAAGTGCCTAACAAAATATCGACTGTCATGCACTACACGTATTCACATCACTAGTCAATACCGTCAAGACCACCATGGCAGTGTTGTCATACGTTTTTGGAGCTGCTAAGTCTTAAAGCCTGATGGGACACATCCAGGCATCAGCGGTTGGATCCTGCTCAGAGCCGACCTACGTCATGCTCTTGGCCTGCTATGTCGGAGAAAGAAGACACAGATAAGTGTGAACTCAGACTTTACACAGGGTGTGTGAGGATGTCTCAGTCTCAATCATGGATCCAGTTCCTAGCTTTTCTTTCTTTATCACAGTCTCCAGAGAGACTCGGCCTGGCCCCTCCCCACTTGCATTATGCTCACCGACACTAGACGGCCGTTTTATGTTGCCACACTGAAGCTCAGTCATTTTCAACAAGCAATTAAGCAGCAAAAGAGAGCAGACATCATCATCTCTCAGGTGAGACCCCAGGATGCTCCCTCCAACAAACAGATCATTTTAAACACTTGGTCGCATGTCAAAGACAATCCATCTGGTGCTCGTCCCAGATCGTTAGCAAACAAAACAGTTTGTGTTTAATTGCATTGGTCGGGGAAAATTAAGAGCATTGGAAGATGTTACTCCACAGCTCAAAGCAGAATCATCAGTTCTCACCCTGACATTATTTGACCACAAAGACATTCACTGCTGTTCAGGCGGCAATTTTCTCTGCTGGTCGCTGGTAGACTCATAATACAATCCCTGCATGGAGACCTGGATAATCAAAAACAAAAAGTGATTTTACTGCTCTGGTTTGAACTCAGCCAACATATAAACCAGGCGCCTCGTCCGCACAGTAACAGTCTAGACTTGAAAACAGTGACGGGGCCAGACACTGACAGCGTTCCCCTGCGTGGTTCCTTACCTAAGCAAAGAACCGAAAATCCAGGCGAAGACCGCTGCTCATAAAATAACAGCTCAGTAATAATATGAGATCATTTAAGTCATGCCGCTATGACTGCTCTTTAAATGACATGATTAAAAAATTCAACAGTGCCCTGCCATCTGCCTTATTAAATATTGCTGCTCCTCCAAAGGTTAGGAAGAGGTCGGCCGACACAATCTCCTCACGGTTTAACAGTTACACTGTCCGCGAGACTTAGAGAATCTGTCGTGCTGCTGAGCGAGAATAGAGGAAAACCAGAGCGGCGATACGGGCCTGATATCACTGTGCCGTGCCTCGTCATTATGCACTGCTGCACCGCTATTAAAATGCTGTATTATACATGATTTTTCATATATTTTTTATCGTTGCTTTCTCTATTTCCAACGTAAGGCGCCCGGTGCATGTCGTTTCTCATTATTATTATTATTTCAGTTAATTATCGCGCATTGCGGTGCTGATCGCTCGCCACAGGGCGATATTCAGGCGAGACTGCGCCTCGTGGACAATGAAAGAACGCCTTAACATCCCCATCCCCGTCTCCGTCTGAGGGATGTGTCTGTGTGTGTTGGAGCTCTCCTGAGAGGATCTCTGCTGACAGAAGCCAAGGGTTTTTCCAATACGTCAGGTCAGATTGCAAGGAGGGAGGCTTTTTTCTTTCTTTCTTTTTTCTTTTTTCTTTTTTTTTACTTCTGGCCTTCCACAATTATAGGAATCAGTCAATTTGAAGAAATATAATGGCCGATGCACAGACATATCAATCATGGAGCAGATAATAAGGAACTTCAGGCGGGAGAATTGTCTGTTTCCACCGTATAATTTGTGCTTCCCTGAATAATGTGTTGGGTTTCCGGTTTGACTACGTCCCTCGCAGAGTCGCTGGTTAGAGTCATTTTCAATCATGATTTTGCAATTTGTTTCAGCATGTGTCCTCCTCCTGGAACTGTGGGAAATATTGTTTAATCTCACGACTCGAAGGGGTCCCTTTGGGACACCGATGGTGGAACATTTAATATAATTACTAGCTTCTCCACCATGTGTCAGAGAGGCGCTCTTTCATCAATTACAACTAATCCAGCGTGCCAGCAGTCTGTCCTTACACTGCTTAGGTTACAGCCGAGGACACTGTTACACAAAATCATACAGTAAGTCAGGTTTACATGACACTTTTAAAGTATTTTGGAGTCGGAAGTGTGAGTTTGAAGTCAGCCTCTATCTGTTTCTCCTGGGTTGATCAAACAGGCTGCAGAGCTGTGTTACAAAGGACAGACATAGTCTTTTTGTCACGGTGTGACTGCACATCACAAAGAGTCGATGTAGCAATTTGATGCAGCCACAGGATTTTTTTACTATTGTTGTTTAAAGCTGCATAAACTGTATGAGCGTGTGATGTCTGTCATCGTTAAACTGAGTTAAAATTCAGGAACATCTTTAAAGTCTCGACTGAAAGGTATTGTCTGACTGTGCTCAGTGTGTCTGTCCCTGCCCTGTTTGCGTTGATTCGGTGTGTGACTGTCAGTCTGTACCTCCTTGCATGTGTATGTGTGTATGTGTGTGTGTGTGTGTTATAAACACAATGACGGTGAAAGAAGAAAATGTGCCTGTGCACCTTGAGAAATCGGCGGATGGAGCTCTGCTGGGTACCGCTCTCCTCTGGTGACACTTATTAGACCTTTGCAATTAAAGCCCGGAGATTGACAGAGGACATTTGAAGTCATGAAGGCTGAGCATTTGATAGAGAGATAATTTGGACATTTGGTCTATTATGACCTCCACTAATAATCTGACACACTGTCAAAAACAAAGAACAAAGAATTTTAGGTTTATTTATACATGTGACAGTAGGCTCGCACAGTAGCACCATGACAGTCCGCCATCTTGAAACTACAGCCGCCAGCAAGGGACAAACACCTCCAACGCCTTTTACCTGCAAGCCAATGCAGAGACTCTGGAGGAGAAGACCAGCGAGAGAGGCTTTTTGATACACAGCAGCTACCGTAGCTTTGAAACAGGGAGACACTGAGTGCACTATTTGCCTGAATGCAACACATGGTTATACCTTGAGATGGGGTAATTTGTACACAATGTCCCTCTAAGAGTATTTGAAGACTGCAATAAAGTCAGCTTCATGTAAGTAGGCTAAAATACTTAAATCGAGGGAAAACTTTAATGACTAAGATAAGCAAATGGTTTCACACGTGATTTTTAGTTCTGGCACAACTTGAGTGAACTTGGGTATGACAGCTGGAGCTTCTCAACCAGTTACAGATTAAAATGACCCATTATCATTATAATCCATCCACCCAGTACCTTAACAGTGTTGTGGGGGGCTGGTAAAGTCTATTTCCGGCTCACATTGGACAAAGCCAGAGAATACTGGACAGGTCTCCAATCCATCACAGGACACACACACACACACACACACACACACACACACACACACACACACACACACCATTAACTCTCACACTCCCCCAATTTAGAGTCTCCAATCGACCTAAACATACATGTTTTTGGACTATGGGTGGAAACTGGAGTACCCAGAGAAAACCCACAGGGAGTGTGGCTGTCCATGGATCAGAAGGTCAGTGGTGCTATCCCAGCCCAATGTAGTCTGCATGTCGAAGTATCCTCAGGCAAGAAACTGGAACCCAGAATATATCTGACGCTGTGTCATCAGGTGGGAATGTATGTGTGATTGGTGAAAAGCTACTGGTTAAAGCAGGGGGACCGTGTTTAGGTAGCCCCTGCCACCAGTGTAAGAGCAGGTGTGAATGGGTGAATGACACTTGTGGAAAGAGCTTTGAGTGGTCATGAAGACTAGAAAAGTGCAATATAAGAAGCAGTCCATCTTCCAATTACCAACTTGCAAACTCCACACAGTCTGACTGGAACCTGGGACCCGTTTGCTGTGATGCACAGCGCTGACTACTCATCCACCACGTCACTGTCAGTGGTTATTATAATGAGAGTTTATGTCATGATTAAATGTGCAGGGCTGTGTGTTGAACAACTGATAGTAGCAGCTGCTAGTGTATTAAACTCGTCATCATGGGGCTTCCAACAGGCTTCCAGTGCAGCTGGAGGCTGGAGACTAATTCGGAGCGGCTGTAAAAATAAGAATCAGGCCAGAGCTGATCTACAGTCCGCTTTGATCGTTCGTGACTGAGGGGACTCAGCCACACATGCATTTTTAAATCACCTGGTTTCCCTGCATTGACACAAAGTCCACACACAGCAGGTCAACACAAACCATTCTGGACTCTGCAGCAGCGCTGCGGACTGGACTTGGTAACCATTGTGAGTATGACTTCATAGCCCTCTTCATATCAGTGTCTCTGTCACTGGGGTTAGGCAGTATTACATTTACATGACTCACTGTGCCCCTTGGCAATAGGCTTTACCGTAGGTAGAGGCACTTTCAGACTACTAAATAATTCACCAACCACAAATCATAGTACAGATTTCATACCACATGCTCCAGTTTCATATTTTGTTTTATTAAAAACCTGATATAGGTGATATTGGGCCTCAGAGGAGCAGCCTGCTACCCCCTGTCTGGCCCCGTCCCTCTCTCTGCTGTCTGTCTTTCTCATGTCCCGCCTTTACTTTCCCTCTCGATCTTTCCCTGCAGACACCCGGGCCATAGTAATGAGATACCCAAAGTAGTACAGCATGTTGATTTTGTGTCTGTCCCCTTCACCAGTGCCATCCCCAGCCTTACACCCCCTCCCACACACACAAATCCAATGATCTAGGCTGAAATATTACACCAGATAGCTCTCTGAGTGCCTTCTCCAACTCCCTGTCAAAGGTTAAGACATTTTCTCTTGAAGATGCTGAAATTAAGAGCCTTGTATCTAACTTCTCAGACATTTGTCAGTGTGCACAGATCCTTTGTTCAATTCCCATCACAAACCACCAAACACCATTGGCTGTCGCATACACAGAGCAGCATCTGACTCCTTTGCTCCTCGTGGGGAGACTCTCTTTCTCCACCACAATCATTAACCATCAGCCTTTGTTCAGACTACATGAAAATTTGTCCCCGAAGATCATTTTTGACCATAGCTGGTGTACTAGGGATAGAGAAACTGGTCCATCAGTTAAACTTCTGCTGTAAACTTTTGCCTCTTCTCACAACAGAGGCAAGTTGTTGCACAGGGGCAAAATCCATCCTTTTTCAACTCGACCCACATTAATGAAGTTGAATATTTATAGCTGGAAGGTGTCAGGCTGTTAGTGCACGCGGTGTAATGTGGCTCCTGCGGTTTCTGTGCATGCCCTTACTTGCTCACACGTTCTCACACACAACACACACAAACCTGAAACAGTAGCTGAGTTGGTGAACGGGCCCGTGGGACTGGACAGTTAAATGACCAATTAACTGAGTCGATCAATAAAGCTCCCCTCTGACCAACCTAATTAACTGCTACTGTAACAAGAGAGCTGTTGCAGCTCTGGGCATGTTTACTATGCAGTTAAGTTGATCGCTGGAAACTCTCTGATGTGTTTAAGAGAAGATACAGCGATTAAAACACCTTTGTTTTAATATGTGTCTCCACTCAATGGAGATGAAAACATACTTTTTACACAAAGATGATGTATATATTCAGTTTCCAACTACTAAGGCAAACCAAGGCAGAAACAATATTTTTTGTATATATAGAGGGAATTCCTCCAGGGAAAATCACGGAACTGATGCTTTCTCAAGCCTTCTCTGTTATCAACACATTTCTCCTTGCACATCACAGCTCTGGGCGTCTGGGTCTATATTTCATTAAGGAACATGCCTCTGCAAAGACTGGACCTCCTATAACTGATTTTACATACGGCCTCGTTCCATATGCTAGTAATTGTCTGACATGTTCACACCAGGAAGGTTATAAAACATAGTTTAATCAAAAGAATTGCTCCATGCATACTAGACAAGACTCACAAAGCACAGATGGATGGTACAGTCCACAATGCAGCAGCTTCATGTAGTCGACTGTGAATGAGAACACTTTAAAAATGCTTGTAAATAAGCGTATAAAGACACATTATAATATTTTGATGCCCTTTGGAATTTTAATTTGACAAGATTGGCATTCAACCCATTGTGTTATTGATAATTGGTTGATCTTTTAACTTTAAAATCATCTCTTGCTCATCTATGGCACATTATACGCCGCATGTATTCGAGTCACGTCCATACAGACAGAATTGACTGAATTTTAAGGGATTTTACATCTTTTTACGGAGTGAGACTATCAGATCAAAATCTTTCCATATTATTCCCCTACTACATGGTCATATTTCATGCCTAAATGTGAGATATTGTATGAGCCAGTGAGGGAAGATTTACTACTCTTGAGAGTCTTAATGGTGTGATCTCATGCACCAATGGGCTAAAAATAGAGAATGCTAAGAGCTTTTTACAGAAGTGCTCCAGGGTGAGACTTCAGTTTAAGAAGGTTATGGGTATCAGATAATTTCCCAGATGAAACACAAACAAATGGGAATGTAGTGACAGGAGAGAGCTGACACTCCCGTAGTGTCTTATCAGCCACATCTGCTGCCACCATGATTTCCCACATCTACACCTCCATCTTCTCCACTGGAGGCAGGACATGTATGAAGGTCAGCGCTGGAGCTGATTGGTCTCTGTAGAATTGATTGAACCTATTGGGGAGCAGATTGGCTGGGTCACAGGGTCAGTGGTGATATCAGATGATGGCTTTTTTTTCTGCCATCTGCCCGTCTGTGTCTCACATTTTCTCCTCTGTATTGTGTTACAGCTCCACTTTTTTGCCTCTCTGTCATTTATTCTGTCTCAGTTTCCCAGCATCACTGTTAAATTCGATCAAGTCTTGTCAGTCTTTGAAAGCGTCCCTTTGCTCGTCCCACACACTCCACACGCTGTGTGGTGATTACGATGGCACGATGACCTGTGTCAAAGGCTTTAGTCTCTCATCACAGCAGCTAATCTTCAGCATCCTCTCTCTATTGGCTTTATGATTACCCTGTTCCCAGCTGCAGCCTTTTCATTGCTGACGTGCACTCCTCTGTAGGAACATCTTCTTTTCTTCTTTACACTGAAATGTACTGTCTTTATTTTTGTCCCTGACAGGCAGTGGTGTCTTGGTGGTAATGGGAAAGCAGCCATATCATCACCATCATCATCATCATCAATCTGTTTCTTAAGCTATATGAAATTCCCTGCAACACAGCAGGAGGATAACCATTTACACACTGAAATACATCTCTATCTAATGGATAAGTATCCATGCAATTGCTCGTATTCATCATGTCATGAGCACAAATACAAAACATGGTTTGCTTCCGTGTCAGAGTGCACTGTTGAGTAGCTTAATCGTGTAACCACTAGATATAAAACAGTATTAAAACACAACAAGAACGTCCACGGTTCAAATCGCAGTCAGACCGAAGGCCTTTCTGTGCAGAGTTAGCATGTTCTGTCAGTGTCTGTGTGGCTTTTCTTCAGGTTCCTCCAGTTTCCTCCCACAGTCCAAAGACGTGTGTATTTAGGTCAAGTGAAGACTCTTAATTGCCACTAGGTGTGTGTGTAAGAGCGAATAGTGGGCGTGTGTGTGTCCCCTGCGACCTGTCCACGGTGTATTCCCTCCCCTGAGTCGGGGAGCAGCAAACTCCCACAACACTATTAGGTATAAAGCAGTTAAGATAATGGATGGCCTATTAAAACAGCTGCAATCAAACATTATGTTGTACTTTGTAGCAACATTCAGAGGCATTTAGTTACACAATGGCATTAACAGTGTGTCGTTAACTGTTGGACAGGCCTTAAGAAACTTTAATTGACTGCAGAGGCACTTGTATGTGAGAAGTAAAAGGCTAAACAAAATAAACCAGTCGCTCAACAAAAACCAAAAGTGAGATATTAAACTGTCATTCCTGAAATCGATTTAGCCATGAATTATGTTTGTGGGTGAAAAAGTCTAAAACTAAAAGAGCTTACTTACTAACTAACAAACTAAATAATTAACTGATTAACTAACTCATACTTTGACAGTGAGCTGCAGCCTCTGCACTCACTGCTCCAGAACACTCTCACTCACTTATTGCACTTATATTATCAGTCTTTGGTTTTCTTTTTTTTTTCTAGTTGGCTTAAAATAACTGACTTCCTGCAAGATGAATGCAGGATGGAATAGTCAGACTGTGTGTTCAGATGTGTGTCAATGCCCAACAAAGTTATTCCCTGTTTGATGAAATGCTCTAATGTGGTGGTGAACATGGCATCAAAAACTGTGACATCACAGACATATGCTTCATAAATGTGATAAGTCTGACCTTAATTGCTCCACGGGGGATGAATAAAGTTCAGTTTTTTTTTATTTGAGTTCAGATAAAAAAAATAGTCCCCTGTCAAAACAACAAACAGTTCACACATTTTATGCTGTGGTTTGAATTCAAAGACGTAACTGTAAAACGAGTTCGGTCAGCAAGGGAGCTTTGATTACAGTTAGCAGCAGTGCAATAATGATGTTTTGCTTTAATTCCTCAAAGTTTGCTTGAAACAAACTGTAAAGTTTATATCGCTCAGTTTATTTGTGCATTTATAATCTTCTGTTTAAAGGTGAGGTGTACGCCTGCTTCATTGCAGACTGGAACAGAACAATTTGTCTCAAACCAGCTTTACTCAAACTTGTACTGAGACTTAATAAAAAAGAAAGAAAAAGAGGTTTCCAGCTTTTCAGCAATGTACCAATAGTGGAGAAAATCACTTCCTTAATTGACTTCAAATGGTATGGGCAACAGTATTCCAAATGTGAACTAAATAAGACTAGTTTCAGTTTGGGTGTTTAGATGAGTTGCTTTGAGAATATTCCATTCATATTTCTATTCACATGTTTCAGAGCATATGCTGATTTGTGCCTAATGACATACTATCCCATACGATGTACATTTCATCCTTATCATAGCATGTTATTATCATGTTGTGATAATCTATTTATTATTTTCAATAGAAGAGCTGATTTTCAAACTTTTCCAGCTGTTTCCAACTTGTTCAGACAGGAATATGTATCCATCCTCATTTATTTGTTAAGCCACCTGCTGAAGAAAATCCCCCTTCTGATGTTTGTGGCCATCCAAGCCTTCATTATATTCACGGCCCTGAAACGGCTCAAGCATTTCAAGAATTGCCTGTGTTTACTTTTCATGTTCACTTGTCTGCATAATAGAATTTTCTACCTGTTTCAGCAATTAAGGCTTCTTCCAGTTTTTAGCTTTTTTTTTTTAGTATGGGTAATGAAGTCACTGTTTACATGTTTTATTCAGAATATTGCCGTCAGTGTCACTGTAGTCAATGTCAACAAAAGAAAAACGACTGCAAAAACACAATATTTTACAATCTGAAAGTTTGTAGAGTGACACAAATAAAACACACACTGTCAAAATTTGCTGACAAACAAATATAAACAAAGACTGTTTTTTTTTTATTTGCAGCATGCACAATCGTGAAATATTAAATGATCTCACCACTTTGTGCTGTACCGTCGAAATGACTGATCCTGCTGATCGGCACCCTGAGACGGACCACGGTTGATCACAGTTAGTGCACACACGCACCCACAGGACACATATTGACTCACCTCATTCTCAGTCTGATGCTGTTTGCTACCAGCTCACTCAGTTTTTCCCTTACCTGGCTCAGCGAGTCCACCAGTTCTGTGTAGAGGGCAACGAGGCCGTAGACCTTTTCGATCCGGGTCAGACTTGACGTTACTGACTCTACCTATTTCTATTCTGCCCAATTAGCCCCAGGGGTCAGCGGTGCACTCCACTGGCAACTGCACTATGGTCAGAAGTTAAGTCATATGTGATGGCAGTAATGCTTGGAAGAATAACAGATCACAGACGATGTGATTTGTTGGATCAACATAAAACCACGTATAGCTATCCATACAGACAGAAGCAGTGGCGGGAGGGTTATTTCATTAACCTTGAAAACATTGAATCAAAACTATAATCATGACTGCGAGCTATACAGAAACATGGAAGTCTTTCTCAAAATCCGCAGCAGAGCCATATTTGCTCCTGAACTAGGAGTATAATTGAAATTCTCCTCTGTCTCTGAGCTGTTCAGTTTCCTGACACTGTTTATGATAGTTTTCTATTTTTCTTTCCCAGATTTAGTGGGAGAAAGTCTCTGATCATCTGCATTTCTCATCGAAAGTTTCATTAGGTGATGCAGACTTTCTCCTGCACCAGCTTTTAATTAAACATAGCTCTACATGATACTGAACTCCATAAAAAGAACATCCCCAAAACCAGCCAGAATTAGACATGCGCACTTGTGCATGCCCACACTGTTTGGATACACTTTGACATTTCATTCTGTTATGTGTCCTATATGGACCTGTGAGTGTGTATTATCACTGCATACACCATGGAACAAGTCAAGGATGATCTTACATTTATATATCCATGTCAGACTGCTGTTGCGGGAGATTAAGAGAACTGATGCTCAGAGAGCACGTCTCCACTGAGCTGCAGCAATATTCTAACCATGTAATATATAGCTTATGCATGGCAAGAGGCATGTGTGATAATATGTGAAAAGAGACAAAATGTTCCCTCAAAAATGTTTATTCCTCATAAATACATGATCCCTAATCCTGCAAGCGAAAACACAACCTCCTTGGAGGAGGCATTAATGAGCAACATGTCACAACACCACCCAACAGATCACAGGCTTCAGCGACTATATGTTCTGGCCTACATCATTAGTGCCTGTAAACAGTAGAGTCACTTGAGGATATCGAAAAAGTAAGCAGAGGAATTAGTCTGGGAGAAACATTTTGACTGAAGTTGGATGTGAAATACCAAGTTACCATTCCCAACATGAATGTCACGGGTTAAACAGTTTTGAGATGCTGTCTATGATACAGTATTGTTCTTATTATTGTCTGTATGGGAAAACCTGCTGTGAATTGTGCATTAATATTAATAAATAAAGCATTATTTATTCAGTTGTTTTAAAGTGGAAATGTGTTCTTAAAAGCACCTGTTGTTTTCATAAAGGTAAAAGATGCCTAAACGTTTTAGCAGAATAAAAAGTGATAGCATCTTACTGTATTCTACAGGGTGACACAGATGCGCCATAACATGGTGGATAGCACTGTCTCTTCACAGGAAGAACTCCCAGGTTCGACTCCCAGTTAGATTGAGGGCCTTTCTGTGTTTGCATGTTCTCCCTGTGTTTGTTGGTTTTATCTCAGTACACAGTCTAAAAACAGCCATATTTAGGCAGATTTTCGCCTCCAAATTGCCCCTAGGTGTGAGCGGGGGGTGAACGGTGTATGTGTGTGTGATCCACTTGTGATCTTTACCCTATGTATGCTGTGATAGTGTCAAGCAGACTCCTGAGGCACAGTTGACGTACGCAGCAGGTAAGATAATGAATGCATGTATTCAATAGTTGTAAGGCCATTAAAACGGATATGCAGTATAAAACTGATGACCTATTTTAACTTACGTCCATCATATTAACCCCCCCAACACACACACGCACACAAGAAAAGAAGAGAAAAGAAAAGAAAATACAAAAATAGAACATGCTACAATTTGTAGGAGGAAAGTATGGTAGCCTTGGTTTATGTTTTCATGTTTTTGTTGCATTTTGTGAACTACCAATGAACATGTCTGTGGGAAAGGAGTTTGGTCAGGAGGGAGCTTCTTTCAGTGAACAGAACAAATCTGGAGGCTGTTTTCACGGTTGCTCTTTTGGTGCAAAGGGATGTGGTGAAGAGATGGGCACAGAGGATGGTATGGACCTTTTTAGACCTTTCTGATCTCGGCTCATCCGCCTCAGCTCCTCTCTATTCGACGCGGGATTGAGAGTTCCAGAAAACCCTACAGCCATAAACCTGCCAGACGTGTTAATTTCCCTTTGTGGATAGATAAAGTAACACCACATTTATAGTCTCCAATCAGCCTAAACAAGAATGTTTTTGGACTGTGGGAGGTTGATTTCATGCTTAAACGTTGCTCAATGTAAATGAATGAAGGGTAAATGGCACTAAAATCGTTGAATAGCGTCGATCAACTGAAAAGAAAAGGAGAGAGTGTCGCCAGGTGCCGCCAGGTGGCGGTAGCGGCTGACAGGCACCTGTGTCCGTCCGCAGAGGAAGAGGAGAGACCCGCGGAGGGAAAATTGACAGACGGCTCTGCCGCAGCCTGGGAAATGGTCCGGTGAATCGCGGTCACTTTTCCGGGGCACTTTTACTGTGTCACTCCTTCAGGTTCGGTTTGTTTGGGGGAAATGTCCGTAAGCGCTTCGAGCCAGGCCGTGCGAGAGAAGAGGACTCTGTCCACGCTGCTCGGTTTGTTTACAGCTGCACGCGCACAAACGCTCAGGGACACTTGTTGGGTGGGGATAAAAACAGATAAACCATGATAACTCACGTACGTTTCTATTGATGTATATCCTCATCTGCAGAATAACCCATTAGTCGGTCATGTCATGGTTTAGTTTGCCCGGTCTTACAGCTGAGACGGCAACATGAAGCCTGCGCTGTCTGTCAAACTGTCTTCCCTAACACCGTATGAGTCGGATGTGTCAGTAGGAGCTCGTGGAGGCCGCTCAGACGTGTCCTGCTGTTTGTGTCTCCAGCTGGTCGGGCGGTGAAGAGGCCGAGGCAGGAGGACGGAGAGAGGCTGCAGGAGGCCACGATCCAGCTGCTGGAGCAGCAGCAGAACATCTGCAGCCTGCTCCGGGAGGTGGAGGTGAGCCAGGGGGCTTCAGGGGTGGACAGACAGCCTAGCTGCCATATTAAGTGTGTTCATACCGTCTGCTTGGACTGGAGTAGTTGATATCACTGATCTGAGAAAGATGGCTTTGGTAATAGGCTGACAGATTCACAGCTGATTGAGGCAAGTTGTGTTCTTAGCTCTTAACCAGTTTAAAGACGATTTACTGGACACAGCTTGTCAACCACTCCTTCCTCTATAGGTGTGTGATTGTTTGCGGTGTTGTCTATGCTCTTTGCAGGATCCATATCTACACGGCTCATCTGACACTCAGGATGGGGAGCAGCATCAGGCGGAGTCTGCACGGATCTCATCTGCCTTGGCAGGGTCGCTGCTGGGTGAGCGCCTGATACTGTAGAAAGTCTCAGAAACGGCTTCAACTGGACAGTTTGGTCATCAGTGTACACACATTTATGCCCTAATGCCTCAAGTCTCAAAATGGGAGTTATCGTGCAAGTTGGACCTGCAAGCTACTTTTATTCACGTTTCCTTTCTTTTTTAACAAATCGGGCTCTAAATGGGAAGGTCACGTAGGTAATCGGCCAACCCTAAAGTCGAGGCTGTGCTGTCTTGTCTGTGGACAGTGTGCGAGCTGAGGCGCCAGGCCTCGCAGCTGGGGGTCCCTGTGGCGGTGCTGGGGGTGAGGACGGTGCTGGGGAGGATGCTGGAGATCACCGGAGGTGAGGACGCGGAGGAAGAAGAAGAGCACAAGAGGCCAGGCCTGCTCACCCCCGCTCAGAGAGTGAGTATCCGCCCGGAGGCGCAAAACAATGAGTTATACGCATGATAAAACTCCCAGACGCTCGTCCATAAATTGTCGTCACGGTCTCGGGGGAAGTTCTTTACCAGCCACCAAATCCTGGCAGCGTCGGTGACGTAAATCCGTGCAGGTGTCACAGATCTCACAGGTGTGATTGGGAATGTGCCACGCTGTCATGCGTGCCCTCCCCCCCTGTGTGTGCACGTGAGGCAGACGGATGCACTAAATTGTCGCGAAATAAAATTGCTCAGCATTTATTTCTCACAGCTGTCCAATAAAGAGAAACCAGCCAAAGCGAGAAAAACAGTCAGTTGTCTGCAAATGCAACGGGCAAACAAATCAAAACCGCCGTATGGCTTTACAGTGAATTATAGTTGTTTTTTTTTTTGTGGAGCGATCAGACCGAAGCTGCCTCTGCGTATCTCATCCTCTCTGCAGTTCTGAAGTGGTGTCAATTTGACCCAAACCCTCTACGCCACGCGTCCAGATACTGGAAGCTGCTATTACGGTACCTTCACTCGGTAGGAGTAAAAAAAAAGAGAGACCAAATCGGAGAGAAACAGAAAATCATCGATCAGTTCCTGAGGGGACGTTGGAGAGAAAGGGTCGTCCTGACATGATGAAAAAACAGAACTCCCTGTAACAGTATGTGAGGAGAGGGCTCAGCTCCAGCGCTCATGTCGAAAGGCCCGGTCTTAAAAAGTCGTGCTGCTGAAATGTAAAAGAAGAGAAATAAGCTGAAGCAAGTGGGTGCATCAGTAGCACGCGCACAAGGTATAATGAAAACAGAAGGTCAGCATATGAAATGCCGTCTGTTTGAGCGAGCTCGCCACTGTTCTCCCATTATACGGTTCACAAAGGAGGCTTTGCATAAAGTAAGCATGTGAAGGACGGGGCCAATGACATCGCCCCGCCTTGCGCATCAGTATGTGGCTGTTCCTCCTCGACAGTCGCCGTCACGCATTAACTTTGGGGAACTTCACATTTCTGTCACAGAACTACCATGTACATGTTCTACGCACGGAATAAGTCCAGTACGCTGACGGCTCAGCCACGGCGTCGAGCGGCCCCCCATTTTAGTCTTCACTTTCACAGTCGCGTACGCTCCACTTTCAGATATGTCATCACTGCATCCCGTAACCGCTCTCCACAGGTGCAGCTGTGTGCCTTGCTGGAGTCCAGCAAACAACTGCTGTCACAGGGAGCGCTGTGCCCCAAGCTGCTCTGGCAGGAGTACAGAAGAGATCAGGTGCGTGCGTGCGTGTGTTTCTCTGTGTCGCCGCGTGACTGGGGTCTGTTTTTCCGCAGCGGTTTGCGAAACTGGACTGAGCCGCCACGATGAGGCCGACACAAGGAGTGCAGTGTTTGATGTGGTGTGTTGCAGAGGCAGCCGGCGCTGGAGGTGGTGTATCGTCTTCACTCCTCGGACATACTCACCCTGAAGTATGTTTTAGAGAGGTGAGGCCCGCGTCGGGTGGTTTTGCGCGTGGCTTCCGCTCCAGAGCCGCGCAGTTCTCAGCTTCTCAGAAGTGTAGGTTTCTAACTGTCACTTTTCACGAAACGTTTCGATAAATGTTTCTGAATTCCGGCACCTCGATAAATAGAAAGCTGGGGGGAAAAAACCTGGAGGGTTGGTATGAATGACCTGCACGTGCGTCAAAGGAGAGCAGTCTGTCTCCAATGTGTCTCGTCCGCCCCGTCTGACTCGGTGAGAATCCACCCTCCCGTCTTTTTAATTGTTCCGTTCCCAAACGGGCAGATGCACTTGGGCGAAAACAATACTCCGCTTCACAGCCAACCCGGTGCCCAGAGTAAATATTCATCCTCCGCTATGTCGCTGATCAATATTTATCGAGCCCGGGCCCCGGCTCAGCCTCCGCGCCGCGGCCTCGCTGAGTTTTCCAGCTAATAAGGCCTGGACGGGCGGTCCGCAGACGTCCATTTGCCCCGAAAATATTCCGATGGAGGCGAAAGTCTCCATGGTCTTCGACGCGTTCAAACTTTCGCGGATCGATGCCAGCCGTGCAGACGGCGGCACCGACCTCTGGCGGTAAAGCAGAAAGCCGCGCTTTGACGGTGGGAGCCGAGCCCCGGTCGACCCCCTCACGCCGCTCTCCCTCTGCCCAGTGACGAGGGGGCGAGGCCCTGGCTGGCCTCGCAGCTGAAGAGGCTGTGTGGCCGGACGCCCCCGCCGGGAGAAGACGAGCAGGCCGCACGAGTCCGGGACAGCGTGCTGTCAGGTAAGGACCTGGGTCATATCCCCCCCCCACCCCCGCCTCGCGGAAGCTTTCGATCGCCCGTCCACGAAATGTCCCGCGGCTGTAGTCAAAGCTGTTTTATCACCTTGACCCGGTTTTGGGAGCGTGCGGCTCGAACCGTTCCCGTTAGAGCATTGAAGAGACAATTCATTCATCTCGAAATAGCGACTCGGAAATGCTAAATAATCCCTTGGCGGCCATGTTTTTTTCCTGGAACGAGAGGAAACCGCACAGCAGTCGAGCAGCGTATCCCTCTGCGTGCTCCCCGATCACCACATGTGAACAATGTCACACTGGGACGTCGGGCGGACGACGTCTGGCCATCCAGGAGAAAGCGGCCGATCAGACTCGTCTGGCGGGAGGCCACTCTGATGCAGGATGTGTTGTGTTTTCAGCCGTGGTGGGAGTCTTGGTGGGCACCGGCTTCCGGCCGAGCCACGAGCCAGAGGCCGTCCCCAGGAGGATCTCCCAGCTGTGCTGCTCGGTGCTGGACGACATGCTGTCCTGTGAGCCCCCGCTCTCCCTCCCCCACACACACCCCCTGTCCCCGCGCTAACCACATGTCCAGCGAAGCGCCCCTGGATTCAGAAAGCTGCTTTTCCACCACAATAACTGCGTGACATTTTTAGGGCTGTACGTTTTCTTTTGTTTTTTGTGTCCTGCTTTGTCACTTTTTACCGCTGTCCTCCTCAGGGCTCCTGGACGCGGTGGATACGGGCGCGAAGCTGCAGACGGACGGAGCCGGAGTCGAGTCATGGTTCTGTGTCACTCACCTCAATGAAATCACATTTTGATGGATGGATGGATTGATGGATGGATGGATAGATGGATAGATAGATGGATAGGTAGGTGGATAGATGGATGGATAGATAGGTAGGTAGATTGATGGATGGATGGATAGATAGATAGATAGATGGGTAGGTAGGTAGGTAGGTGGATGGATGATGGATGGATAGATGAATAGATAGATAGATAGATAGATAGATAGATAGATAGATAGATAGATAGATAGATAGATAGATAGATACAGATGAAGTTCCAAAAAAATGTGAAGCAAATATTTCTTCTACATATATAAATCCCAACATCTAGATAGTAGAAAGATGCATTGATTACGTGAAAATCATAGAAGTGACAGAAGTCGGAAATCACACTCGGTGCGGTTTAGAAAAATGAAGCGGGGACGCATTGTAGGCGGCCGTGGGTTTGAGCACACGGGGTGCAAGGACACCGTTTGTCTGTATGAAAGAGCCGCCTTCAGACTTCCTGGAGGAGGTGGTGTCCGGCGTCAACGCCGCTGAGAAGCGCCGCCAACTACCTGATGACACGCCTGCTCAGCCCTGAACGCGTGCGCGGCCACCTGAGGTTGGAACCCGCGCATCTGGCCTCGTCTCGTCGGCGCGGTCGGATCGTTCGAAGCGGCAAAAACCTGGTTTCACTAAGACGACGACGACGACTCAAAGCCGCGCTCTCGCTAAAGGAGTGGTGCTCGCGGCCTGTCCCTGTGAGCGGACGAGGATGCTCTCGGAGCATCTTGTCTGCTCGTCAGGATGCGGGCCCCGCCTTCGGCCCGGAGCCACCACGCACGCCGGCCGCTTCCTGCCGCCTCACAGCCGCAGAGGCGCCTGAGCGGCTCCAGCTAGTGCCATGACGTCGGTCCCTGCCCCCCCCCACCCCCACACCCCTCACCCCCCCTCACCCCCTCCTCCACCTTGTGTCTTTCTTGCACAGGACTCGGATGTTCGACGCGTCGTTGTGCGGCGTTTCGGTGTCGCCGGACGCTCTGCGCGCCTTCTTCGCCCACTCCCTCACGCAGACTCTCACCTACAAGCCTCGGCTAACCGGTAAAGACCAGGGGTCTGTCTGGGCTCTCCCCCCTTTACAGGCAGGGTTTCTGCACTCGATCGTGAGTTTGTCTCGCCGAAGAAATGCTTCCCGATGTCAGCGACGCAGCTAACGGGGTGACCTCAGCTGCCGTATTTCACAAGCTGTCTCGGCTTTTTGGTCTAATGAACGAAATGAGCCCGCCGCATTTCAAGAGAGGGGCTTCTCTTCTACCAGTCTCCTAATTAAGCAGAGAGAGAAATCACAGTACACATTGTGCGAGTCGAGATTTCCCTCTTACTGACACAAGACGGGGCTTTTTCTCCTTGATGAAGCCACCAGTGATTCACCAGTTTCATGCGGAGAAGAGTAAAGACTAGTCGTGATAAACCCCCTGACTTTGCTCGGCTCCCCTGCCCTGGCCCGTAGCGGCGTCATCAACCCAGGAGTAAATCTGGCCTCCTCGCTCGTCCGTCTGGGAGGCTGTGAGCCTGATCCCATTGTCCACAGTGTAAACATCGTAATCAGCGGGGCTCTGAGCTCCCCGTCTGGGCACGCTCCAGACAGCCAGCAGAGCATCGGCACAGGGAGCTGCGGCAGCAGCTACGGAGGCTCCGGCCAGAGGCAGCCGCTCACGCAGCTGTCTGTTCCTTTGTCTCCACCTTTGACTCGAGTGTCCTTTCAACGCACTCCTCCCCCCTCCCCCTACACGCAGTCCAACTCTCGATTCAAGGGGTAAATCGTGTGTCCTCAGTGTCGGATGCCATCGCTCTGCAGAACGAGTGGACCTTTGCTAAGGCCAGCCCGCTGATGACCTCTCTTTTCCGCAAGGTACGTCCTCCACATGCACTGACTCTGGTCTGCATCGCATCGCCATGTTGTAGGTCGAGACGTGTCCGGTTTAGAAATGCGTGTGTATGGACTGAGATTTTTCTTTTGGACCAATACAGCTCAAAGCGGTAACAAGAGCTAAGAAAAAAACCCAAGGCTCCATTTATTAACTATGTATATCATTACAAACGTCTGTCCCGCTTGTCTTTGTTTGACTGGTATTTAACGTACAATGTCTGAAGTCGAGTGTTCACCCCCGCGTGGCCATGTTCCTGGCTGTGGCGCCTGGCCGCCCTCACCCGCCCGTGTCGTTGCTCTGTCTCGCACAAGCTGGCGGCGATCTTCAGCGTGGAGCAGCTGCTGCGTCACCTGCAGCAGATTCTGGAGACCCACGAGGTGAACTGGAGACACGTCCTGTGCTTCGTCTCCACGCTGCTGGTGTACAACCCCGGCGCCCAGCCCAGCCTGAGAGGTAAATCAGCTCGGAGCGTCCGGGACTCAGACCTCCACTCAGTTTCTAGACTAGACTACACACACACGCGTGCATCTGGCTGGGGATCACCTTCTCTCGTCCACCAGAGCTGCTGTCCAGGCTGCTGAGCTCTGCGTTCGAGGGCTACGACCTGGAGAGCGTGATCACCGCCTTCCTGCTGGCCCGCCAGGGCGCGCTGCAGGGGCCCGCCGTCTTCCCCTCCTACAGCGACTGGTTCAAGGTGCGGCGCCGGGCTCACCGCTCCACCGCTGACGCGACGCGCCCCCGCGCAGCGCGTTCACGTCCTCCGCCTGTGCCGCCCCTCTGCCGCCTAGGTGTCCTTCGGTGGGTGCAGTTCCTTCCACGCAAGCAACAAGAAGTCTGTGGTCTTCCTGCTGAAGTTCCTCTCTGACCTGGTGCCCTTCGAGCCCACGCAGTACCTGAAGGTGACACCCTCCCACTTGTGTGTGCTATCCTTCATGCACTTATGCATGCATATGTTCACATGTGCACAGATGCTCACTTAATGTACTCGAGAAGTGGATTAACACTCGTCTCGATGTGATTCCTGCCTGGTAGATCCACATCCTGCACCCTCCATTCGTGCCTGTGAAACACCGCAGCCTCCTGATGGAGTACATCTCTCTGGCAAAGACCCGGCTGGCCGACCTCAAGGTGAGGGTCAGGGGTCGGGATCCTCGGTACAGCGTCTTTTGGCTTTTTCATCATGCGGGGAAAATCTGTTGGCCCGTTTAGCGTCCCTGATGCTGCAGCTCCCAGAATCCGATGAAGCCCGTTGTTTTTCTGGTGATATTTTATGGATCTTTGTGTATGTGTGTGTGTGTGTGTATGTGTGTGTGTGTGTTTATATACAGGAGTCAGTGGAGGACATGGGTTTATATGAGGATGTCTCTGGTGCAGGTGGAGCGACAGTGCAGGTAACAGTGACACCTAGTGGTGTGTTTGTGTGACAAACAACTTGTTGATGAGCGTCTGCGCTTCAGTATTCTGTGTCACTGTCTCATTTATAGGTATGTGGAGCCATTGATAACATGGTAATGGTATAATGATTGTGTGTGTGCGTGCGTGTGTGTGTGTGTGTGCCTGCAGCCTCAGGGTCAGGCCGTCCAGGATGTGGAGAAGGCGTTGTCTCTGTTTAAGAGCACAGGGAGGATCTCAGCCACAGTCATGGAGGCCAGGTACTGGACACCTATCTGCGGGTTCGTTTGCCGTTTACCATCCTGACAGACACAGACAGGCCTCTGACGCCCCTGTCCTCTCAGTATTTTCCGGAGGTCGTACTTCCTGACCCGGTTCCTCCCCGCCCTGCTCGCGCCACGTGTGGTGAGCGCCCCCACCTTCTTGCCTTCTCCTTGTTCTTAAACGTGAGAGGAGTTCGGTCTTTCCCTTCCACGAACCCTCACCTCACTTTCTCTGACCTCCGACCGCAGCTGCCGGGGAAAGCCGACACCCGGATGGCTTTCATAGAGATGCTGAAAAAGTGAGTCCGCGCCTGGCACCCGTAGACTGTGCGTTTCAGCTCCTCCAGTCCACTAAGAGACCTTTCTGTCTGCATCCAGGGCCGACAAGATCCCTGCCGCACAGTTTTCCTGCTACGTGGAATCCTGCAAGAACCACAGGCAGCAGGACCGTGGGTATCCCTGACGGCGATCATCATCTGTCCTGTGTGCACTGACCTCCTTCATCAATCCACGTGCGGGTGGGTGTTTGCAGGCGGTGGAGTGTCTGTGGTCACTGCCGAGGATCCTCTGGAGGTGCTGCGACTCCAGCTCCAGGACCTCACCCCGCTGAGCGTGGAGGGAAACGACGGAGGTAGGTCTGCCCAGGACACATGGCGCACACTCCATGAGGCGACACGGGTCTCTGAAACTTTTGGGACAGTCACGCAGAATTCATTTCCTGGAAATGTAGCATTCGAGCCTCAGCTGTGTCAGAAGAGATTGTAATTCTCCTCCTCTGTGATGCAGCATGTGCTACTCATCTTGAAATCTGCCCAACTGAGTCGTTTGCTCTCCTCAGTTTCATATACAGCCGTACGTGGCGTCCTCTGCTTTCACCTGACTCCTTCCCGTACCCGCTGTGTGTCCTCAGAGGTGTCTGCCCAGCTGTCCAGGATCTCTCACAGCCTGGGCGCGCTCTTTCCCAGCCAGCCCGGTCAGCCGATCAAACAGCCGGCCATCAAACTGCACACGAGCGCCCCCCCGTCCTCCTCCGAGCTTCGCGTCAAAGTGCGTATGTCCGTCCCGCCCCCGTCGGCCGGTTGTGTCGATGCCAGCTATCACGTCGTTCCTCCCTCCACCCTCCAGGTGGTCGACATGATCCTGAGGAACTTCTGCCAGTGCACGTTGGACACATCTCAAGCCAACCCTCCTAACAAGTGAGTGGTTTTAGAAGAGACGGAGCTTTTTAGTGTTTATGCAGTATTGGCCACGGAGTTTGACTGTTTCCAGGTTGGAAATTGATTTACAAAAAACTGTGAAGGGGTGTTCAGTGGCCGCACGCACCCACTGCAGTGTTGTTCAGCGTGTGACTCATCAAATGGCTTTTCTTTTTTTCCCCTCCGTCTCTGCAGACAAAGCCTGTGGGCCTCCAGGTTTGTCGGCACGCTGCTCGCTAACACACAGCTCCTCTCCAGCCTAATACACAGACTCTGGGACCTGTTTCATAACCAGGTGAATAAATCCAAAGCTCCCCGTGCTCGGGCACCGCACTCGACAGAAGACCGCGGCTCCCTTCATGCTCGGATCAGTTCATTCACCGGCCGGCCTCTGCCCTCACTCCCCTCAGGGGCCACTGCTGAGCTCTGCCCACCTGCTGGGCCTGGCGGTGTTCACGGTCCACCTGCACGCCTCCATGTCCCCAGGTCCCTCAGTTCAGCTGGTGCCGCCCACTCTGCCCCAGCCGGCGCCCGTCGCCGAGGCTCTGGCCTCGGGGCTGCTGCGCGGCACGCGCGCCAACATGCAGTTCTGCGTCAGGTGAGGCCTCAGACTTCCCGCCCCGGAGTCGGGGGAGGAGACGTCCCTCTGACCGCCGTTCTTCCCGTCCCTGTCCACAGGTTGTGTATGGCGGCCGTGTGCTACGGGATGTGCAGAGCGGACCCGCTGCACCCGCAGCAGGACTACATCCTCCCCAGCTTCTACAAGACGGTACCTCGTCGCCTGTGATCCGTTTGCTCAGTGGATGATGACCACCTTGATCAAATGTGTTGTTTCCAGCCCCCAACTAAAAGCTATGTCGCAACCAAAAACCGTTGCATCGATGCCGTACTATTGCGATGTCATCTTCCAGGTGATGCTCGGGAGCATCAGAGTAAGCCAGGAGTTGGGTAAACCCAAGGAAACGATGGGAGGCAGAATTATGCAGCCGATTTATGAATGGTTGGCCATTGTCCCTGATGAATGGCTTGCAAGATTAATCATATTATCACAGGGGCTAATTCGTTTTCTGGCAATCGCCTAATAGGCTAATCTTGTTTCTGCAGTCCTCTTGACACACTCGCAAATGTTCGGGCCTCCACTCCTGCAGACACGCGCTCGCTTCAACGGTCAATACACTGCCAGAATCGAATAAACGGACGGAAATATGGGGGGGGGGGTGAACTCAGTAATCGAAAAGACAAATTGAGTGGAAGGGGAGGCGGGGATTTATGCGACGATTTCTACTCGTAAGAGCCCATCCTAACGCCACCGTGTGCGTGTTCAGCTCCGGTACCTCATCCCCAGACTGGTGCCCGAGGCCAGGAGAGCCCGGGACTCCGCTGGCGGTTGGCTCGGTGGCGGGCAGGCGGAGGGCGTGCAGGGCCTGTGGGGCAGCATCACAGACCCCGGCAACACCTGGAGGGAGAGCGCCCTGCACCTGTGGAGGCACCCCGCCTTCTCCCGGCTGCAGCACCAGCCCCAATATCAGGTAGGCTGAGCCTCGGCGTGCAGAGCGGTGTGTTCGGGGAATGGTGAGCGTTCAACCCCTTGTGTGTTTTGTTAAGCTCTCATTGTCAGAATGGCTGATCAACGAGCTCAGAGTGCAGAGAAGTGAAGACGCCCTGACAGACCCCGAGCGGTAAGACCGGAAACGCATAAATATAATGTATAGTTCATAGGCGTGTATTAACTGAGTGTGTGTGTGTGTGTGTGTGTGTGTAGCCAGGAGTACCAGCAGTGGGCCTGCTTGGAGCTCTTCCTGTGTTGCCCAGAGGATCAGGGAGGCTGCGGAGGCGACCTGAGAAAGCTCTGCTCCTGTCTGCTCAATGCCATCATGGACCAGCATGCCAGGTGTGTGTGTGGACACTCGACAGAAAGTCTGTCACGAGGCTGAGTGCCTCAGGCCGGTCTATCCCTATAAAAAAATACATAAAACCAGTGACTACAGAGGGCGACGCGAGTTACACCTGAACCCTCTCGTTGACTGTATGTGATACGATGACCGAGTGTAGTAGCTAGCTTGCCGTCCTCGCCATGAATCAAAACTCAAACGGAGTCAAATGTGCACCATCTCAAGCTTTTTAGAAAGGTTTAACCCCTCGGTGCGTTTCCTGTGGGCAGCAGTGAGGAGAAACTGGATCCCGGAGTGTCAGAAACGGGGACTTGTGTGCCAGACTTCCTCTCCAGACTTCAGGTGTGTTCGTAGCAGGTGTGTTCGTCTTGGCTCTCGGCACTCAAGGTGATATTTAATCAGCACCTGCGTGTGTGCGTGTGCAGGAGCTCGTCTATGAGATGGAAGTGAGCGGGGTGGACACTCACGACTTCCTGTTTGAGTTGGCGTCTGAGAGATTCTCCTCCGCCGTGACCTCAGCTTCCGGGGCGAGCATCGGCACCAAGCTCGGCCTGCAGCACGCCCTCAACACCTGGAACAGGTACACACACACACACACACACACACACACACACACACACACACACACACACCAGGCAAGTTATCAGCTATTTAATGTGGAATCATCAACTCCCATATGTGTGTGTGTGTGTGTGTGTGTGTGTGTGTGTGTGTGTGTGTGTGTGTGTGTGCGTGTGTGCGTCCCAGAGTGCTCCTGGCCCTCCCAGCTGTGCTGTTCATCAAAGTGAAGGCAGAAGGAGGGAGGTCGACTCTCGACTGCAGTCGGCTGATAGAGCACGTCAACCAGCACCAGGTGAGCCGCCCGGTTCTTCCAGCGGCCAGAGAGAACGCCCGAAACCACTTCTCAGCTGTGACCCGTGTGTGTGTGTCTCCCCACAGAGGAAGGGCTGCCCCCCGGCCGGCCCGCTCCCCTGCCACGTCACGTCGCACTTCCTCAGAGTGAGAGTGGCTTCCGCCGTGACCGCCGCCGAACACGTTTCCCTCCTCCAAGCTAGCTAAGCGAGCGAGTCCTCTGTGCGCTGCCCCCCCCCCCCCCCCCCCCCCGCAGGGCCTGCTGTGTGCCGGGGCGCGCTGTGGACGCTCGGCGGAGGAGGTCGACAGGGCCTGGTCTCAGATCAGCCAGCGCTGCCCCCTGCTCCTGGTCTCCACGGTGGTGCGTGCGTTCACTCCATTTCCGATCATCATGATTTTAGAAAATGGACAAATTATCGCTGAGTAGCAAATTCTTACTGGAGACTCTGGACAGGAAGTGCTTTTGTTTTATGGGCTATGACATGTCTTCATGATTTCACACACACACGTGTGTGTGTGTGTGTAGCGCTGGTGGGAGCGCCTGTGTCCAGTGTTGCTGTGCCTGTGGCGTCGCCTGTGCGATGGAGAGCCTCTCCCAGGGCAGCTGCAGCTCCTCTCGGACTGTTACACCTGGGCCTGCAGGTAAGAACCCCAGAGACCAGCATCTCTCAGCATCACTCTGTGGCCACCCTCTGCCTTCCTGTCTCTCTCCGGGTGAATGCGTAATGCTGTCGGTCTGTGTCCCGCGGTCAGTTTAGAGGAAGGCGCGTCCCCGGCGCCTGCAGCTGGGCCCCTGCTGCTGGCCGCCAGCCTGCACCGCGCCTGCCAGGGGTCCCACAGACGGGGCCTGGCGGCTGCCCTGCAGCTCCTGCAACCGCAGAGGGACTCTCAGCAGCGACAGGTGAGCCCGAGCGAGACCAGTTCGCACATTTCTAGATCCCGAAAAAGTCCTTTTCAGGGGTCTGGTCAGAGGAGCTCCATTCACTTGCCACCGTCTCGTCTTCTCCCTCCAGACGCTTGTGTTCCTGCTCTCCCTGTGTGTGAACGACTACCTGTCGGCACTCCTGGACCCTCAGGTGAGTCAGCCCCGCAGCCCCGGTCCAGGTGCCGCACGTGTGTTCAGGTCAGACGGAGGGGAGCAGGTTTAACAGGAGGCAGGGACTCTCTGAGGCCTGACTCAGGTCGAACATTGACAGACGACATGCGCACTCAGCATAGGGCGAGCAATGCACAGAATCAGCCTGTATAAAAACAATACTCTGAGTTCATAATCCAGGTAGTGCTGCACTGTCAGCAGCTACATTCCTAGCAATAATAACGTATTTGCAGTCTTGGCAGGAGTTGAAAAGGAGGTCTCCGTCACGCCGGTCCGTCTGAAAACGTCTCCAATTGAAAACGTGCTTTTCCTTTTGTCCCACGGTCGACATAAGAGATTTGTTTTCGCATTCACTCGGGTTCCTTTGTCCTCGGGGGATGTTGACTCAGCTGCTGCTCCTTCTTCTTATTTGAAGGAGAAAGTGACTTGGCGCATTTCTCGAAACATGAGATGATTTCGCATATTTGCACGTTTTATTTTCAAGCTTCGCTTGGGGTCTCAGGCCCGACACCGCCTCGGCTCATAAAGCCCGAGCCCTGTAATTGAGACTGAAGAGGTGAATAGAGTCTTTATTTCCTTGAGTCATTTGTCTGAAACATTTTGCCCTGGCCCCAATCGTACCCCGTAGGAGAAGAGCCGGCAGAGGACCAGTACGCTGTGCTCACAGCTGCTGCCTGCGCTGGTGGACTCTGCTGACTGGCTGCTCATCTTCCAGTCCAAAGGTAACTGCGTGCAACTGCGCGTACGAGATTTCGCCTCGCACATTGTGAACTCGCTCCGCCGGATCCCTTTCTCTCCAAACTCTAGAACAAGGCGTTTACCAGGCGACTACCATGGTGCTGTCCGAGGAGTCTGGTCGGCTGATTCCTTGGGCCTTCTACAGGTTGTCTGCATCTTCTGTTTGGAAGCGTAGCCCAAATAAGGAGCCAGTGACATTCTAACTAGTTAGTGAAAGGATTGTTTTTCATGCAGTTACACTTTGTCTTGTGTGTGTGTGTGTGCAGCCTGCTGCTCAAGCAGAGCACCGAGCTGCTGCGCAGAGCAGTGAGGTGCCCAGGCTTCCTCCACACTGCCGTCCTCTGCTACATCAGCCTGATGCAGCTCTTCCTGGAGGGAAGGACGTTTGAGGCCTCCGACGATCAGGTGAGCGAGCGGCAGGCCTTATCAAGGCGGCGCCTCGCACAAAAACGGTGTCCTGACGTGGGCTCTGGGCACAGGTGGAGCCGGACCAGGTCCTGAGCCGAGCCAAGCAGCTCCTGCTGAGCGCCATCTCGGAGGCGCCCCCCGCCTCTCTGTCCTCCAGCCGCCTCAGACAGGTAGCCAGGACAGGCACGCTCCAACCGTCCTCACAATGCTACTGTGTGTGTGTGTGTGTGTGTGTGTGTGTGTGTGTGTGTGTGTGTGTGTGTGTGTGTGTTATTCTCTTCTCACCTCTCCCCTGTCCGGCTCTCCTCCTGCAGCTGGAGTCCCATTGTGCAGAGCTGGACCCCGAGGTGGCAGCGGCTCTGTCTGCACAGCTGGACCCTCCCAGCCTGAGCCCAGAGATGGACTTCCTCTGAGCCCATCATGTCCCTGTCATATTTATTACAATCTCTTCACTGTTCAGGCTGTGTAAAAAAAAATAATAAAAAAGTCTACATTTTATTGACATGGGACTTTATTCAACATATGTACATCTGAAGCCTGCTGTAGGCCGCTGTTAGAATACTGTATAAACTCTTTAAAAAAGTTCTTAGCATTGTAATATATGAATAAAACAGTGACCGAAAACAATTGAAGCTGTATCATGTACTATTATGTATCATGTAGCATTTCAGGGAAAAAAATCATTTTGGAGGTGAAATTCTGATATTTTCCAAGCATGATCTACCACAACTCCAGTAATTCACTCATTTTTTTAGTAAGTTTCAATTAACCCAAAATTGTAGGAGGAGATATGTTTCAAACAAACAAACTGTAATTCCAGAGAATCACGCTTGAGACGTTGACTCTGAGAGGAGGACGCACCCCTGTGGAGACCAGGAGCAGGGGGCAGCGCAGGCTGGTCTGACACCAGGCTTTGTTGACCTGCTGAGCATCCACATTGCTCATCTCCTGACACAGAGATATATCATTTTAGTTTTATCTTTTACAACTTCACATCAAGACCACAAACCAATCCTTTTTTTTCTGAGAATTTTATTTTTCTTTTTTTTTTTCTTTTTTTCAGGGGATACAATAGGGGGAGGTTAGGGAGGCTTAGACCCAACATTTCTCTGTTATGTCGTTGGCCCGGTCAGGTCTCCCTTCCCGGTCTGTCCCTCAAGGCTGAGCTGAGGCGTCTCTTCCTCCTGGATTTTCCGGGGAGTTTCCTCTCTCGCTCTCATCCTCGCTCACCTCTTGATGGTGGACTTTCTTGCGGGGAGGTTCGTCGTCCTCTCTCTCCTCCTCGAGCTCAGCAGAATGCCTCTTCTTGCCCTCGCCAGGCCGCTCGGGTGCACTGAGCCTCTCTTGTTCTTCCTGGAGAACTTTGTCGTCCGGGGCAGAGAGGGCTGGTCCAGCCTGCAGGTCTCTGTTGTCGTTCTCAAGGACCTCTGGCTGAGGTGTGGCAGGCTGCTCGTCGGTGCTGAAGTCGGAGCCGGACGTCGGGCTGAAGTCGGAGCGTGTAGCGCTGGCCTTGTCCGGTCTGCTTTTGAGTCGCCTGTTCCTCTCCCTCCGCCGCCGCGCCTCCTCCTGGCTGTCTGCGTGTTTTGCCTGCAGTTCCTCGTGCTCTCCTTGAAGCTGCCTCCTCTTCGCTCTCTCCTCCTCGAGCATTTGTTGAAGGCAGACGGCCCGTCGGCTGTCGGCCTCCAGCGCGTCCACCCTGTCCTGGAGGAGCTGGTTCCATTCCCTCTCGCTGTTGAGCTCCTCCGTGCAACACTTCAATGCCGCGTCCTTCCTGTCGACGAGGAATTTCAAGAGCGTCCTCCGCTTGAACTCCTCATCGAGGTCTTGCTGGAGGCGGACGACCACTTCGTCTTGGGGAGGCTGGTTCTTCTCGCTCTCCTGTTGACTGTGTTGGCAGGTCGCCTGCAGCTCGTCGTGTTTCCTTTGAAGCTCTCTCCGCTCCTCCCTCTCCTCCTCCAGCGTCCGTCGGAGGGAGAGGAGCTGTTTGCTGGCGGCCGTGTGCCTGTCCACTTTGTCCTGGAGACGCTTGTTCCATCCCCTCTCGACCTTTAGCTTCTCCATTCGACGCACGTGTCTCTCTTGCAGCTCAACATAATCAAAATGAAGGAGCCTCCTCTGCTTTCGCTCCTCCTCGACTGCTTGCTCAAGGGCCATTGCCTTCTCGCTGAGGTCTTTCAGTTTGCGCTCGAGACTGAGGATCTTCCTCCTCTCTAATTTTAGCGTCACCTGAGAGCTTTTGCTTTGGGTTACCAGGCTGTCCTGGAGACACTCGCTCCAGTCCCTCTCGACTTTTAGCTTCACCAGACCACGGTTGAGTGTTCCTTGCGGCTGACCGCGTCGGCCTCTAAAGCCTCTCCCCTGCTCGATCTTCCCCTCAAGTCCTTGCTGAAGGGAGATCACCTGCTCGCCGGTGGCCCCGAAGCTGTCCACATTGTCCTGGGGACACTGGAACCTCTGGCTCCTCCCTTTTTTGCTGCCACCACACTCGAATGGGGAGGCGATCTCGGAGGTGCTGCCAGTCTCTGGATTCTGGTCCGCAGCGGCCGGCTCTGTCGGTGCTCGTTCCTCTGTGACACCGCTCCGCTGGGTCTTCTTTTTCCGGTTTGTCTTCTTTGTAGTTTTCCTGTTTTTCTGGTGTTTCGAGATTTCTCGTTCCAGAAAGGTCTTTTTGAGCAACAGCACGTCTTTACTCAGTGGCTTCATTTTTCTCAGCGGCTTAGACGAGTTAAAAAGAAACAGCCACAAAATCACCAGAGCAAACCCTGCTACGACGGAACAAGTTTGTAGTTGCTACAGCAACTTAGCAGTTGACAGGAAAACATGCGGCTAAGATGAGTTTAAAGAAAAACAAGTATTAGTGGAATGTTCACAGTATTCATCGTTGCTGTAGTGACTACAAAGCCTGTTGTGTAGACCGACTGAGAACAGCAGGGTTTGCTCTGTTGGTTTTATGGCATTGTTCATCCTTTAGAAGTACTCTAGTATTTTTATAATCTGTGAATCAGTACTGCAAAAGTTTGGGAAATATTACTGATGAACTATACTCCCAAACATTTCCAAGATTCAAGACTTGTATTGTCAGTTGCCTGTACAATGACATGTATACAAGGCTATACAATGGCTTCATAAGGAAGGGGTCTCTTTTCCCTGTTTTGTCCGGAAAGTTTCTTATCTTTGATTTCAGTTGTTGCCATGGAAGTTGGGAGTTCCATGGCAACAACTGACCCCCGTCTCTGTCATATTAGTCAAAAAGTAGTTTGTGGTCGCTACCAGACATATCATTAATGTTTCATCTTTTACACTTTCACATACGACGAGTTCACAAACTTGCTCGTTCATAACGATGTGGCAGTTAAAATAAAACAGGAAATTGCAATATACACGCAATGTACACACATAGATTATTGTACTGCAATAAAATACAGACATTTGTAGACATTTTTCATGTCTACAAACATTAGTCGATTTTTCTCTCAGCCCCTAATTCAGAGGCATCATTTTGAGCCTATTCAGTCTCAGGTCAACCTTGCCATAAATCAAATCAAATGAGCATCACTTCAACCTTTTTAGAAAGATTTACTCCTCAGTATTTTCTGTCTGCAGCGGTCAGAGGAAACGGGATCCCAGAGCGTCCCTTACATATTTATCACAGTCTCTTCTCTTCTCACCTGCTAGGTTTGAAAGAACTACGGACACTCGGCTGTATAAAAAGCTTACATTTTATTTACATGACACGTTGCACATAGGACTTTATACAACATATGTACATCTGAAGCCCTTTGTACTGCTACAATACAGTGTTAACTCTTTAAAAAAAAAGAGTTCGTAGAATTGTAATAAGTTAACAAATCAGTGACCTAAAACCAATGAAGTGAAAACGATCTGCATGTCTGTCCGTGTTGCTGCTTGACATGCAGGTATGTAACAGTGGATGTGCACACAGGTTACACGGTTGTTAATATGACGTATAGATGCTAATGTCAGTAACGCAGAGGCACAGGGAGTGGTTGCTGTCCTTTCAAGTTGGAATCCTCAACCTGTTTGTTTTCGCCACAGCCGTTCAACCTATTTACATTCTGTGTTTTTACACTGATTAACCGTTAGCCGAGTCCATCACATGCAGCGCGTACCTGTATGTGGGGCTGACTGAAGACAAGTTCTGGCCACTGCAGCACATTTAAAACAAGAGCTTTGGACTGTTTCTTTTTCCTTATCATTTTGTTGAGATGGAAGCTCAGTAGAGACTCACAGGCGGCCCCCGTTATCTCAGGCAGCCACTCGGCGAGTGTTTGCTGTACTGGCAAAAAGCTTTAGTTTCCCCGTTTGAGAGTTAAACACGAGGATCGGGGCCACACAGCGATGAGGTTCACGTCCTGGTCCTGCTTTTGCACGTTTAGGTCGACTGGAACTGCCCTGGAATTGAACTGGAATTGAATCGCGTGAGCTGGAGATGTATGTGCTCCCCCATGACTCCACAGGGTGCAAAGCTGGTAAGATAAAGGATGGATGGATGGATCAACGCAGGTATAACATTTTTAATATCTCTTCTGTTTAAATGGAAGAACACCGACTCCTAGGCTACTGGAAGTCAACAGGGTGGCACTCGCTCTGCACAATCACTCTGAAAGCACCGGTTGTGCCCGAATCGAGCCAGAAGTGTGAAAACGAGGCTCCCCCGATGGACAGCGTCGCCAACAAGGCCGACTCTGACGATGGGACGGAGCGCCCAGACGCAACCTGAATGCGAGGCAGCGGCATCAGAACTGGAGCAGACAGTTCCTGAGGCGTGCCCCCTGCCGTCATCTGTCCTGGTCCTGCTGGACCACCTCCCCGGTCAGGGTGATGGTGTGCAGGTCCGGGTAGAGCGGCTGCTGCTGGGGCGGCTGGCCGCCCCCCCGCTGGCCGTCCGCCTGGGTCAGCGGGTGCACCATGGACATGTGGACGTTCAGGTTGTGCGCCTTCTCGAAGCGCTTGCCGCACATGGGGCAGGCGAACTCCAGGTCGGCCTCCGCCTTGTGTTTGGTCATGTGGTATTTCAGGGAGGCCCGCTGGCGGCACTGGAAGCCGCACACCTCGCACCTGAAGGAAGAGAAAGCGTAGCGACACGATCGGCCTGAGTGAACAGGAAAGCAAACTTGTAATGGTGAGTTTCAAATCTGCACTTACTGGAGCGGCTTGGCGCCTGAATGTCTCATCTGGTGGACGGACAGGTGCTTCCTCTGCTTGAAGGTCTGGCCGCACTGGTCACAAATGTAGTTCCTCTCCTCTGTTTGACCACAAGCCAGAGCGCACGTTAGCACCTCTTGATTTAGCTGCTGGCGGGTACGGTCCGTTTATCGTGACACATCTCTCGGAACTCGGAGCAGATTTTAGGCAGAGTTTGGCTTCGCTTGCGATTCAACCGTCGACCGTCACAACAGCGCAAACGAGGCAGGAAGTCAGATTAGAGGAGTCGGCCCGCTGAGAGCACGCCGGTCATACTGCGGCTTGATATTAGAGTGTACGATCAAAACCACCCTGTGCAGCGGGGGGCCTCATTAAGAGGAGAGATCGTCCCACTGTTTCGCCTCATGTCACGTTAAGTGATCACGCTGATGTCATGCGTGATGGTGATTACAACCTGCGCCTCCCTCGTGCTCACAGCTGGAGAGGCGACGCCGGCTCCCTGTGATCAACATCCCCCTGCCCGCGGCGTTCACAGAGCGGCCGAGTGGCGTTCAGCGTGGGATGGCCTCACCTGTGTGGATGAGCTTGACGTGCCGCTGCAGGTAGCGGTCGATCATGAAGACCTTGTTGCAGCCGGGATGAGGGCACGGCCGCTCCCTCACCTCCTCGTGATGCTCTTTGATGTGCTTCTACAAAACCCACGACGAGAACAAGCGGTCATTGTACCATCAGAGAGTTCACACAGGGGTCAGATACTAAAGCTTCATATGGAAACGTGAATTTAGCGCGACCTAATTTCCTGTAATGATGTGAAATCAGATTGCCTGTAGGCCGGACACACAATGCTGACTCACTTTAGACGTCCTGAGAGCATCATACATCATTGTTGATCCAATTAGTGAACATTTAATGAGCTGGTGAGTGCTAACCTTCAAACCATCGGGAGCTCTATAGACGGCCGTACAACCCTGATATGGACACTTGTAAATGTTGGGCAGCTCTTCTCTGAAAATGAAAGAGTTTTTTTTACAGCACAGGTATATTCCGACACACTACTCTATGAGAGGTTCGCTGAGAGGTACGTCTCCTTACCCCTTAGGCTTGAACTTGTTCTTCCAGCCCGGTTTGGGTCCGGGTTTCTTTTTAATTTTGGGCTCCTCTGGCACGCTGGGGCTTCGTCTTCTCTTGTTAGGGACGGCCGCCCTGCGAGCTCTGGGAGGGAGTCGCACGGTCAGCATCAGCAGCCATTTAAAGCCCAGGAGTCAGAAAGCTCTGCTGAAGGCCATCTGTACCCACCTCTTGTCTGAGTACGGCTCGAACAGCTCGTCGTCTGACAGCCCTGCTTTTCTGCCCTCCTCCAAATCATCCTCTGAGATGGCTCTGCACGCACACACACAAAACCGAGTTACAATTATAGCGGCACAGGTTGTTTGAGAGATGCGTTTCCCAGAAATCATTTGCTTCACAGTGGGGAAAATGACTGTGAGAGCACGACCAACCTGTCAGACACGTCACTGTCAGCGGCTCTGTCCTCCAGGTGAGCCGTAGCAGGAGACAGAGGCTCCGGGTTCCCTGGGAAATCTAATGGATTGGACACCACAATTCTGTAGGTTATTTGGGCATGAAGTCTGCGGAACTCACAAGACCATAATACTATGCACATTAAGCAAGACAAATTCTGATCCTCTGAGGTTTATCTGTGTGCATGAAGGGACTTCATTCTGGCCTTATAATGCCCTATAATGCTCTATAATGCTCTATAATGCTGCCTCACACCTGGGCTCCCACATTTACCTTCAGTGTTAGTGGCCCAGTGAGCCAGCCCTGAGCTCTGACTCTGAGCTGTGGCTGCAGATGGACTGTGCTCAGCCAGAGCACCCACACTCCCTGCCGTTGTCCTCCCATTCCCACTGGGCTTCTCTTCTTCATCGTCCTCCTCCTCCTCCTCCTCCTCCTGGTCCTCCTCCTCTGAAATCACTCCATCAGCCAGTGTCCCTCTGCACGCCGTGTTGGCGGCGGCTGTGAACTGAGTGTCCATGATGTATTTGTGGCCGTCCACGCAGCCCCAGACGGCCTTGACGGAGCCCCAGCACTGGTCCTCCAGCACCTCCTTCAGGTCGGGGCAGGAGCGGCAGGCCTCTCCATGGTGGTGAGCCCAGGACACCAGGCTGTGGAGGCACTTTGGGTCTGAGGTAAATGAGGCATGTGCTGCAAGGAAGCAACAGGATGTCTCAGAGGGACGACTTGTGACTCGCGTTTCACGTCACGTCTCTGAAGAGAAGGACAAAATATTCTTACTTGTTGAACCGTGGTTTACTGGGGACTCTGGGTACTTTGCGTCCTTCCTGAAAAAAAAAGAACAAAACATTTGAGTGGGGATTTTCTACTCCACTCTACCGCAGATTAAAAACACCCTTCCGAAGTCCCACTTGGACTCACTGGCTTGTCAGGTTCTCTTTCCCCACGGGGGGGAGGTTGACCCTCTGCAGAAACCTGATCAGGATGCTGTGGCACTTGTAGAACTTGGCATGGCATTTCTTGCAGATGAACTCGGACAACCTGGGATCCCGGTCCAAGCGCACGCCGACCAGCCGCTGGAAGTCCGTGTGGAACAGGAGCGGCGACGGGGCGGCGGCGGCGTCCGACTCCTCGTCCGCCGCCTCGACGGCGTCCTGGGGCCACTTGTTGAAGGCGTGCCGCAGGCTGCGGGGAGAGAACCTCCCGTGGCAGAGGCGGCAGATAGCAGCGGAGACCCTGCCGCCTGCCAGGGGCGACCACGGCCACCGCGATGAGAACAGTGTCAGGCACGACCGGAAAGGAAACAGCGAGACGCCTCTTCTCTGAACGGGCTGGGTGGGCGACGTGACGGCTGGACTCACCTGGCAGTTTGGACTTGCTCTCCGGGTGCTTCTGGGCGTCTTCGGGTGATGTCACGCCGAGCTCTAGCTTCGCAGCCTTGTGGTTCGCCGCCTCGCCCAGGTAGAAGCCGTCCGCCGTTTCAGAGACGGCCCTGCGCTGCCTCCCTCGGTTCCCGGCCGGCCTCTTCTCCTCCTCGCTGACGCTCTCTGCCGCCTGCGTCCTGCTGGGTTTGGGGCGTCTGCTTTTTTTCTTCATTGTCTTGTCCGTGACCCGGACCCTCAGCAGCCGATCCAGATGATGGTCCTGCTGCCTGTCCCACTATAGAGAATATGCAGTCATCTTTAGGGATATGACAGAGAGACACAAATAGATAGACATATAGACAGATATTCAGGTGAAGTTACTTCTCTTCACTTCTTAATGTGGATTTCCGTTCTAAGATACTGACTTATGTGTGTAATACACATTTTATCTTTAGTTGTACTACATGGAAATGGACAAGTACTCAGTAATGAGTACTGCGTGCACGCAGCTTCTGTTAATTACGACTCATTTCCAATGAAATAAACCCGGCCGCAATACAACAAAATGACACGACAAGAAGTTTTCTGGGTTGACGGGTGTTGCATTTCAACTAGCACCCGTGAGCTGTCTATTAGCCTGCGGAGCCTGTTTACGTTTGCTCTCCGGTGCCTAAACGTTGTCTCGGCATCGCAGCCGCCGCCGACCTACCGACCTTCGAGGTGCAGAGAAGCTAGCTCTGGAAGAACATGATGTTGTCCGGGTTAAAGATGCTTTTCTGGGCCAGACGAGCAGCTCTGAGCCCTCAGTGCAGCAGCCAGATGTAAACATTAGAACCCGGTAGTGCTAACAGCGCCCGGAGTTGACACAATGCAGGGGGAAACAATACAGCGCCCCCTGTCGCCCCTGGACAGCACTGCGACAGGTTTGGTTGGTGCAGTACAAGATTATGATGAGCTATAACGCAGAGACAACGAAAACACGGAAGTGCAATAAAACATGAATCATATCGTAGTAAAAAAAATTATACAAAATACTAAAGGTAAGAAAAAACTATAAAACTCAAGCTGAGGTACACAAAACCAAGAAGCACACAAACACTCTATGGAAGGTACTGAATGAGTAAATAGTGGTATGTAATAATAAGTCAGTAATGTTATCTATGCGTCCAAGTTTAAATGAATGTATTGTGATATTCTGATTAAATTTAATCCAACATATGAGCAAGTTGTAAGCAATGGCAGAGAGGGAAACCCTTGAGTAGAACCAAGGCCTAGGAGGGTGGCCATCACAACTAGTCGACACAAATGCAACTAGTTGACTCGAAAAAATCAGAAGTCATTAACTTCTATTACCCTATTACAATTATTGTCACTCTATGACCCTATTAAAGTCAAATTATGACCACCTTGATTCAATAAATTCAATATAAGGAATGTTTAGCCTCTGTCTATATATTACATTTCTCCCCTTAAACCCGAATGTGTTTCTTTTCTCTTGAGATGAAACGCAATAAAGTCAACTCTAATGGTACTTTGAGGCGATTTTTGCTTCGGCTGCTGTAGTAGCTCCTCCCCTCCTGCGCTTCAGCAGGGGGGCAGTGAAGAGCTACTGCGTTTGTTTACAACGTAACCGTGTTTTTCTACAAGAAGAAGAGCGAGGGGTTAGAGGAGGAGGAGGAGAGGAATATTTCCTGCCATGGCCACAGTTGACAGTGGGGCGAAGCCCCTACAAAGTGCCATGAAAATGGCCAAAGTGGCCATTCAGCTGGACGGAGGAAACAAACACAAGGTAGTGTGCCGCGCGGCGGGGTGACAGGGGTTTGAGGCGGGGTGTTCCTCAGCTCGAAACAGTCCGGGCTCATGTAAACAGAGGGAGGGGGCGGGAGCTGACAGCCAGCTGAACTGTCACCTCAGCAGCTCTCCTGCTACTGTGTTCACGTTTTCATCTGTTCATGTGTTCACCATCCGCAGACCCGCTGCCATTCACCTTCATCATTCGGAGGCTTTTTGATGTTTTTTGGGGGTTTTTTCAATCAAAAGTCACTTTGCAAATGTGTGGACTGTCACTGCTTAGTCAGTGTAGACAAGCCGGTTTATTTGCATTTGTTCACAGTGGTTGTGGATAAAAAAAAAGGATATGGAAAGAGCAATTGTAAACAGATTAAGACAGATAAGATAGACAGATAAAGATGTATCGGCATGTTCAAAACAACAGGGCTGCTATTCATCCTGACCTGCTGATACACCTGCTGCTGTCTTTCAATGAATAACACCTGCTGTTTTGTACACTGTAGTTGCTTGACTACACTCGCAACTATCTTATCTAAAAACACGAATAAAGTAGGTCTTAAAACGTGAGCAGTATCAAATAAAGGTGGAGACTCAAAATGAGCCAAAAGCAAGTTCGCAAATATAGGATTTTTAATTAGATTCATGACTTTCAGTGGTGGAACAAGACTTTGTTGTGCCAGGTAGACTATTCCAGAGCCTGTGGGGGGCAGCAGCAGAGAAGGTACAGTCACCTTCAGTTTTTAGGAGTGAGTGGAGAACTGGGAGATGGTGTCGTGATGATGAGCTGAGATCCCAGGGCAGAGCATGTTAAAAGCAGATCGGTCGGAGCATTTAGCCCTTTATAGGCACATACAGTAACACAATTATAAAAAGATTCAGAGTTTTGCACGCAGCCATTGTGAGTGTGCCTGGACTGAGGTGTTTTCAGTGTTTTGTTTTGTTTTGTTTTGCCAGTTAAAAGTCTACAGGAGTCCAGAAATGGTGGTGTCACTTACCCATGAGTTTTTTCTTACTTATTCTGTTTTTTTAGTTTGTCATTATGAATTTGATATGCAACTAACAGTACAGTGCCTTTGTAATCAACCTCTCTGTGAACATGTTATAACAAATGTCACAATATGAAAACTACTAAACTGGCTCATATGTCTGGAAGCAGTAACCTATCTCAAGAATTAACCTACAACATTATTGTAGTAGACGCCTTGTATTACCGTGACTCCGCCACAAAACTCCGCCACAAAAGAAGACTGTTTTATTCATAATATAAACGAAATACGAGTCATCTGATTTTTGTTTTGCCACAGTGCAGTCTTTCCCCCTGCATTCTTTGTCAATTTGGAATTTTATTTTATTTTTTTCAATTTAAAGAAAGCATATGTTTTGGCATATGTTTGGTTTTGGTTTAACTGCACTGATGAAATGTATTGTAGTCCAGAGACTGTCCAGACTGGCTCCTTCAGAAACTAACTGGTAAAGACATGTTGAGACTAAGCTGGAAATACTGGAGAAGATGGGTGATCATTCTGGGTCAAAGCTATTTTTGTTCAGTAGAAGGAAGTTGTGCAATTGGCTGAAATTAACTTCCAAAGCAGTGCAAACATGTTTCAGCTTGTTAGCACAGCTAGTTTACTTCTGTTTACACAGGAAGCAAGACCAGTATCACCCACTGCAGAAGTGCAGTACTTCATTACTTCAACAAGTAGTTGATTTACAAACATTGATGAATGAGTGTTTTAGGTATTTCTAAGCTATTACTTTGTGCTTTTACTTTGAACAGCTTCGTCCACACCTTATTTTCCATTATTCCTGGAGTATTTAATATATTGTGTAGACTGCCATGAATTGGAAGAGCTGCATGGAAACATTTTAATCATTTAGTGAAAATAAATAAGTACAGATATGCATATGCCAGGCACTGAAAAAAGCCTTCTATTAATTATTGTAGTTTTACTATTGTACTTTCTGTGTGCTGTAATGATGAGATGGTACCATATGCTTGTTTCTTTTTGCAGGAAGCCTACTGTGAATACCTCCGGACTATCAACTTCATATCACATGCACTTTTGGAGGACGCTGGGTCGCAAAGTAAGATCCGATTGAGAGCAAAGATGCATACTGTACAAGACATGCAGCATTTATCAGACAGTCCTACCTCTGACGACCTTAGTCCAAATTTCCCTTACCTGGACGAACTTCTATTGATAGATGGTAATAATGATCTGGTGGAGTGACCCTATCTATGTTATGATGGTGAAATATCTGATACATGGCAGATAGATTTAAAAAAAAAACAAGATAAATAGGTTTTTAGGTAAATTGTGGCTGTCAGTAGATTAGTGGCTGGAACCAGTCCATGCTTGAAGATCAGAAGCCCCTGCCAGAGTAGTTAATTATTCTGACCAGACCTGAACTAATCAACTCGAATACAGCTGATAGCTGTGGCTGACTGTCTCACCAAATTGAATCAGACCTGAAATGTCATGTGATGACCTTTATGCAACGGAGGGAGTTGTCTTCTTTAAAAACAATTTCTCTCATCTTCTCTTTCTTCTTCTTCCTCGCTGCTCTGGCCTCAGAGGAGAAGGAGATGATGGTGGTCGAGGTGGAGCGGATGTTGAGGCTGGCTGAGCAGTGTCTGGAGCGAGCCAAGTCATTTATAGGGAAGAGTGCCGAACCTCCAGATCTCTCTGCCTCCATTCCTGCTTCTTCTACACGTTCGCCCAGCCAATCGGAGACAGTCCTCCCAGCGGCCGCTGCTTCAAACACTGGTGATTACACTACCTCCAATCAGATGCATCTCCTCTGTTCGCATTGCACTCAATCATTGCTTGAACAGAGCCTGCCCCAGGGTTCACCAACCAGCACACAGAACCCCATGATTCTGCCCTGTGAGCCAATCACTGTCTCCCCCTCTTGTCTGTCACAGTCCCTCCAGCTGATACCCCTGTTGACTCGGGCCGTCCAGTAAGCAGCCCAACCAAGACCGGTCACCGCAGGGTTATGTCAGATGGTGGCGGGGAGCTCTCCCCTTTCCTGCCTCCTGAAATCTTCCAGAGACTTCAAACTGTGGAGTCACAGGACATAAGCAAGAAGTAAGCGTCAGACCCTATCAGCGAGGCCATCGATAGTTCCAGTCAATGGCAGATATCCTCTGGAGTGAACAACACAGCAGGGATAAGCGATTTCTAAGAACCAGTCACTTCTAGTTTCCATGTAGAGCACAGTGACTCAAAGTGACCAAGTGGGTCAGACGGTTTCTTGGACTATTCAATGCCTTAAATTCAGTTAGCTTAATTGTAGACATGTGGCTGCAAATACAGTCAGACTGTTTTTTACCCTTTAATATAGTTTGAAACTTTTTAAATGTCGCTCCTTCTCTACCTGATCTCAGCAGTGCATTTGCTCCACGCTTTAAGGAACTTTTTCATTAGTCTTTACGTGCAAGCTAACAAAATATATTGTAATATAGAAATATCGGGAAAAAATGGAGCGTCCATCACTTTTGAAGATGTCAGCCATGGCTTTGCACTGCTGGAAATGAAAGTCTGAAAAACTGACACGTCGGCAGGTGGAAGGAGAGATAATTTTATTTACTTTCAAATGATTTGTCAAGTGACATATTGCCTGTTTGCATTATTTGTGTGCACACATGCCTATATGAATGTGTGTGTGTGTGTGTTTGTGTGCGCGTGCGTGCGTGCGTGCGTGCTTATACGCTTTAGGGAGCTGACACCCATTGAAGAAGCATCACGTTTGAACCAGAAGTTGAAAGCCAATTATGAAGCTCGTCTGGCAAGACTCACGCCTGGTCAGGCCTACCAGAAGACGTCTCTGGTATGAGTGTGTGTGTGTGTGTGTGTGTTGGGAGTGTGGGGGGGGGGGGGGGGGGGGGGGGGTCATGGTGGATTAAAAGTTTCCTCCATCATTTATTTATATTTTTATATACCTACAGGTATGTAGGAATAAGATAAATAATAATAAAATAGCAAATTTCACTTAAATTGAACGGGAGCAGATGGGTGAATGCAACTTGTCTGTAATAGCTCCACCGGCGGTCCTGAGGACTAGAAAAGCACTTTATATAAGAACTAGTCCTTTCACCATTGCTAGGTTTTCGATATTTCAAAGTTGGTTTTGTCCCTGCGTTTGCCTCGTCGCAGTTCCGATGGTCGAGAGAAACCAGAACTTCGGATCGGAGAAGCGGCGGGTGGCACGCAGCAACGTGTCAGCCTGCGACAACGACGCACATGTGCACTGCCACAGGTTGTCCGGCGCCCCCGCTGCTCCGACCCTGTCCCGCGCGACGTTGCGCGCAAGCGTTCGCGGGCGCGTGCTTTTATTTTGAAACCGCGCGCGTGCGAGTACCTGTGGGGAGTGGGCGTCGTGGGAGTGGGGCAGCCGGGGTATTAAACGTCGGCTGTGGAGTGGAGCGGCGCGAGTCTCCTCTCCTCTCCTCTGCGCTCCGCTCCGTGTGTGTCCGTGTCTCGGTGAAAACTTTCACCACTGACTGAACAAGATGGTGAGCGAGAGGGCGCCTCGGCTCCCCCAACTCCGCACGTGCTGCCGGCCGCGTCGCGCGCGGGCCCCGTGTCGAGTGGGAGTTCTGTGTTTTTAATTCACTCGCTCGCTCGCTCGCTCGCTCACTCGCTCACTCACTCACTCACGCATTCGTGTTGACTCCGCCATTCAGATACGGAAAATGTTTCTGCGTCCGGTGGAGCTCCGTGTTTACTGGAGAAAGCTGAAGGCGTTTGTCAAGGTAAAGTTACTCCTGCGGTCGGAATCCCTTTGGAGGTGCGCTGTTTCTCCGTCTGCACGTCCTGTCGGTCCAGCTTCGGAAGGCGTGCGGCTTTCCTGCTGCGGGACTGGAGATTTATCTTTTTTGGTCGCTTGTAGCGAACCTATGCGAGTAAAACGCCCTTACTGATGGCAACGTATGTGGAACGTGTCTGTTTTTTTTTTTTTTTTTACCTTTTATCAACTGTTTTGTATGTTTTGTGTTCAGGGTGTAGACATTTATTCAGATAGGAATTTAGCCTTGCTGGTAAATCCCTGACTTATACCATGTCAGTGTGGGTGTGTGTGTTGAGTTGAATCCAAGCAGTTTATATGCCGCTTCATCTTCTTATATCCTACCCTCTCGGCCGTCTTTGAATGGTTTTAATGAAAGTGACTTCTGCTCCTCTGCTCCACTGCAGACGCTGTCTCTCCAGAGGCAGATGATGGAGAACCTCATCATAGCCAAAGCCAGACAGGATGCTGTATCCTTCTGCCGTCGGCCGTCCATGATTCTCACCCCGTTGTGGCAGTGAGAAGGAGCGAGCCGGCTTCGCCAATGCGATGGCATTTTTCCGCCAGGTTTTTGACGTTTCGCGGTGCCTGGAAGCCAAGAGGATGGGAGTAGACAGACTTGTACGGTGTGACGTGACAAGATATCTTCACGTGCGGATGCAGTGCACGCTCGTGAAATGATACCCTATAGGCTGCCTAGTGTTGCTGCAACGCCTGCGGTTGGGTAGCCCCTAACCTTTAGGGGAAGTTTAACGGTGTTTGACACACGCCGGACAAGTTGAGAAAGCATACTCCTTTCCACTTCTGCGCTAGTTCATGTTAATGAATGTAGGCACCTTGATGGCGCCTGGCAAAAAGCAATTTCTTCCCCCGTTGGCAGCTCATTAACCTTTTGTTGGTCTTTATAAATGTGCCCATTTGTGGCCGTCTAACCCTCAGAGCTGCACAGATTATTGGATAATGTCTTTATTAGGCCGAAGAGGAAGCGCCGGACGGCCCAGTCCAACTTCAAACGCTTTTCCTTCCTTTCCCAAAAATCTAGTAATTCAGTCAACCAAAAGCAGGGTATTGAGATTCAACAGGTGACCTAATGTCCGGTTGAAACGTTCACATACATGTCCGTCCGTCACCTTGAGTGATGTCTGGAAGTTTCCTTAATGTCTGACGTGATGTTAGCTCCAACGGAAGATGGAGGAGAGACGACTCCGGCTACAGGAGGAGGCCAACAGGTACACGGTACACACGTAACCCACAGCTTTCCCCTCAACATGACGTTATTGTTTCGTTGAATTCATTGATCCATGTGTGTAGAAGATGCAGATTTTACGCCGCGGGCCCCACTGTATGATTGAGTGCTGTGTAGTCTGCAAACGTGTATGTGAAATTGTAAATATTTGTCATGGCAGGAGGTTTGCAGCCTCTGGGGCGATGACGGCAGAGGAGCAAGAGCAGCGCGTTCTCTACACCAATGTCCTGGAGTATGAGCAAGATCATGTATGTACTGCTTCTGATGAACCGCGTCCCTGCACACCTGGAGGGGACGATCGTCCGGTCAACACTGCAATCGCCACTGTGGATGGAAAGTAATGTCTATGGTTGTCTTGTGTTGTTCAGGACTGGCCTAAACAGTGGAAAGCCAACATCAAGAAGAGCCCCCACGATGTAACATTAGTGTCCGGTCTCGTCTCCTACCTGCTCAGGTAAACCGCCCTTGAATCACAAGGCATTCCAGGTGACGTGGAGAGGAACAGACTACCCAGGAACCGGTGTGAAAACTGCTCTTAACTAGAATGATTTTGTTTGTGCTACACCGTCACCAGGTGGTTTTCGATGCGTCCGAAAGGTCGACTCAGTCTTGATTGGTTGTTGACCGTCAGCACTTTTATCTTCAACTGTGACTCCAGTTAACTTATCTAAGGCCACGTCTAACAGTCACTCATAAGTTATTGATGTTTTGTGTTCTGGTTCCCCTCATCACACTTTATATCTGCTGGCACCCCGTGGGGAGAGCTGAAACATCTGAGCATACTGTTTTAAGGCCAATTTCCGATTGACTGAAGTTTACGCTGTCTGTCTGCCCGCAGCCGCTCTGACCACCCGGTGGTGAAGCTGCTGAAGAAACATCAGTATCGTATTTATAACCGGCTCTACCCCATCGTCAGCAAAGGCCTGCCCCAGAGTCCCGCCCTGCCTCTGAAACCGTCTCGCAGCTCTCAGAGCCTCCTGCAGCCAGGTACGGCACACCTCCCTTCCTTTCCCCTCCGGTTGGGGAAGCTTGCTTAATCCTTGGTGAGGAATGAAAGTGGGTCCCACATGCGCATCTCTCTCTTAAACCCCAGACACGCCTACAAAGAAATGCACTCCAGTCCCATTAATATCCTAAGGGCTCGAATTTGAAACGACTTTGAAAAGAGTTTGGCTTTTTTTTTTTTTCCTTTATCTTCTTATGCAAGGCCTCAAATATGGATGGATATGAATGTGACCTGAAGAAGTGACATTCACATTGTCCTGATGGTAGAACTAGTAGAAAGTCAGGGGAGCTTGTTCATCGGCATCTTTTTTGACCATGTGATGACCTCTCTGGTCCCACAGAGTCCCAGAGGAGGCCGGGGAGGGCTGCGGGCGTCGGCAGTCAGAGCTTCAGCGCCGGCTCCTCCCCCTCGCTCTCTCACGACCTCAACACCACTTACTACGACGAGGAGGAGGAGGAGGAGGAGGAGGACCGGGAGGAGCCTCACACGCGGGGGACGCTGGAACACGAGAACTCGTTCGAGGACCTGGAGCAGTTCCTGAGCCAGCTGGACTGGGCCCCGGCCCACGGCGGCCCGCACGAGCCCGGCTCGGACCTGGAGCTGTCCTGCGAGCCCTCCCTGCAGGACGAGGGACACATCCAGGAGCTGGAGATGAGGGCCCTGACGGAGCACATGAAGGCCATCGTCAAGGACATTCACATCGCAATAGGTGAGCGCGGAGCGGGGGCGCGCCCCGCGTCTCTGTCGCTCTGAGAGTTGTTGGCAACTTGAACGCCGGCTGTCCTGTCTCACTCCTTCAGACCAGCTGCTGTCGCTGTGCCTGCTGTCCTTCGAGTGTCTGAACACGGCCAGCTCCAAGGACCTGTGCCTGGCCTGCATCGAGGAAGCCTTCTTCATGCCTCTGTGGAGCGCCCTGGTGGCGCTTTTCAGGTAGTGAAGCCGAGCCCCAAAACCCGCCTCTGGGCCGCCAGAGCCGTCAGAGCCTTTAGCCTCACTATCAGACCTGCAGGGCAGATCTGCAGAAACGAGCCAGAGCAAACTGCTGCCAAGAAAGTGGTCTCGAAGCATGTTTTGGGCTTTATGAATGGCTCCATCCATGTATTATCTAAACTGCATCCAATTACCCTGTAAAATGCAGACACAACAGCAAAGGAAACGATGCCGAAGTTTGCTTCACGATATATAACGTTTTTTTTTTCTTATTCCGAACACGAGAGCGGTAGCGTGTTCACGGTAGAATCGGCGGAGGTCCCAAAGAGTTGAAAAGGGTTTAGTGCTGTTCAAGTGCATGATTCTGCGGCACCTATTAAAGGTTTGGAGCAGAAATAGCTCCAGCATGGCTGAAGGTCTCTCAGTGACCAGCGTGTGGCACTGCTACTCCAATTATGTCAGCCTCTCCCAGCGCCTGCCGCTGCTCCGCTCCTCAGCGGCCTTTCAGATTAGTCTCGAACGCTGTCATCTGTTACATGTTGATATTACAATATCTTCTACAATCTTGCTGATTCCGTCGCATCTCTGTCATAGATTCCCTCGTCCATTTCCCCCAGCCGCTGCAGGGAACGCGCTGGTGCAGTTAAAGACCTAAACGATGGCTTAGGTTTCGCTTGATGACGGTATTAACTTCCGTATTGTGACACGTGTGTCGGCATCCCTGCTGCGTCCAAGGTCAGCCGAGGTCGACTTTACTTTCGCTCCGTGTTTTGTACTGTGTGCATCGCCCCCCCCGGGATGTTTCCGCTGCCACACAGCCCCCCACCGAATCCCGGGCAAAGTCAGTAGAGGAGCCACGAGGCCCAGAGCGCCCGCCGCTTCCCACACGCCGACCCAGCCAACCGTTCCGTTTGCAGTGAATAACCCGAGATACTAGATCAGATCGCCGCCCGGCCGTCAGGCCGTAATCCGTGTTCCTCCATCCCGCCAGGAGCAAGATCTGGAATGCGTGACCCATCCGCACCCACGAACGCTGCCAAATTAAACAGCAGTGGTAGTGTGCCTCGCGTACAAGCGGCCGTTGTGGACGCGCTTCCTGCCTGGGTTTCTTTTTATTTCAAGAAAGAAAATACAACCCTGGTTTCATCTGTGTGTCTCTCTCTCTCTCTCTCTCAGGATGGTCCACAGAGAAAGGGAGCAGGCCTTTGAGACGAGCATGAAACTGCACCAGGACGCCTCTCCAGGAGACGTCGGCGTCCCTTCGAAGCTGTTCCCCCGCGACCCCAGCGCCTTGCAAGGCTCCTACCCGTACGAGTCGGCTGTCCAGGAGCTGCGGCTCCTGGTCACGGGCTGCTGTCCACAGAGGAAGCTGGAATGTATCGGTGAGTCAGCCGTCCTTGTTCCTCCCCGAACAAAGGCCCGGCTTTGATGACTTCTCGTCTAGCGTGTTCATTCAAGATCCACCCTCGGAGCGTGAGGCCGCAGATTGTGTGAAGAGGTCTCTCACAGCCGAAGCAAAACGTGATCGTAGCAAAGTCACCCTGCGAGCGCTCGGGAGACTTAACACGCCTATAAACCTGTTATTATCGTGATGAGCCTGAGAAACAGGGCGCACAGGTTCCATAGAGCCCATGCAGAACTGAAGGAGATGTAAAAACGTGCGGCACAACCATCTCCCAAAGATCCCTCGTCAGCTGTCCATGATTTGATCCGCAAAAATGTCCCTGTGCGACGTGAGTTATCGCTCAGACGACCTCTAACGATCCCGTCTGCCCCCCCCCCCCCCCCCGGCCCGTCATCTGGGATCCATTCGCTCTTGGGCCGCCTTCACGTTCGCAATCAATCTCTGTAGTCGCGGGGCGTCACGCCACACATCGTCTCTTCATCGACATGCTGTGAACTGTGTCTTTGTCCCAGTGCGGACGCTGCGGCTGATCTGCGCCTGCGCCGAGGACTACAGGTGTCTCCACGAGGCCGACTCCTCACCCAACACGGCCGCCATGTGAGTGTGAGCTTATCTGAGGGTTTTTCTCTTCTTTTTTTGAGGGGTCGCCCTCTTTTACGCGGGCATTTTCACAGGCAAATGGTTAAAGCAAAACGAGTAGGAGAGCGTGACGAAAGGGTGCGGAGAGCGGCGCGAGACTGTGGCCTGACTCCGCCAGCGCACCCCCATCAAGCCTCCGCTCTGGACGGGGAGGGGCGGGGGGGGGGGGGGGGGGACCCTCCCAGAGTCCCGGGGAACTACCCAAACATCATTTCAGGGCCCTCGGCCCCGGTCGCCACCCTGTCAGGACTCATCAGTCCTCAGCTAAGCCTGGCACAGCGGGGGCTCCTCTAGGTCTATTGCCCCCCCGTAGAGTGCCTCTCCCTGGCCGGGCCCGAAAGTGGGTCGTCCTGTCTGGGTTTGGAGCAGAACTGGGGAACTCGGGGCACTCTTCGGCCTGTGAAAGTAGTTCGCCGTTTGCACAGTCTCCGACGGATGAATGCATATCGTTTTGCGTGCGTGTGCTCCAGTCGAGGCTGAAGCGGCGCTGCCTGTTTTCAGGCTCCTCTGAGCGTCGGCGGACTGAGAGCGTTTCGCCGTCAACACTGTAACGAGCCCGGGAACGCAAGTAAACAAACTGGGAGCCAGCAGCTTTCGTTTTTTTTCCGTGCTGGGCGGGGATCTGAGCCTTTTGAAAAGCAGCGTTTACTGCGTCGTTTGGGGAGGCAGCCTTAAGTTGAGCCACTTTTTGTTTTTAATAGAGTTTAAACCAGCTGAGACGAAACTCAGGGGATCAGGCTCACACTCTCCGGTCTCCGGAGGAGAAACATGATTTTCCCCTGGTGCATTCACCCCGTCCTAAAGACTCGTCCGGCCTCTCCTCCTCCTCCTCCTCCTCCTCCTCCTCCTCCTCCGCGCCGTCCACTCTCTCGCCCCCCCCCTCTCGCCTGCCGGGTCCTCTGGTGTATTTTTTTTTTTAGGGACCCGGCCGAGGCTGCGTCTCCTGCTCCATATCTGTCTCCTCGCGTCGGCCTGCGCGCGAGGTGATCAGAGGCGGCGGGCTGGAGGGGTGGAGCGGCCGTCCCGAGCTCCCGTCCGGAAACTTGTGACACTTGTGACTGAGGGACGTTTTGCGCGCGGCGCACTCTCTGAACCCTGAGAGCGCGGCGGCTTGGTCTCCAGACGTGGCTGGAGGGGGGGGGGGGGGGGGTGAGCCGAGCCGAGCCGTCGCGTGAGCTGTTTGTTTTGTTACCTGGAGACGTGCATCAAACATGTCCAAAGCCCGGGACATGATTTATTGTTTTCCTTTTTGCATTGCGGAGACCCAGACGACACTCATTTCCCAGGTCCCGGAATCATTTGTGTGCGTTTTGTCTGTGATGGAAATCATTTGGAGAGTCAGAATTTGGAAAGAAAGGTGGAACGGCTTCAAAGAGCGGGCTGTTTCTTTCCCGCCCTCTGGCACCGCAGGCCCGTCGCGGGCCGGCTTTATTTTTACTCCATCGTAATCGCGCAACTGGCCGGCAGCTCTCGAAACTTTCCCTCCGAAGGGAAATTAAAAATCTGACCCTGGAGTTGGCGCCAGGCTCCTCGGAGAAGCTCATCTCGGACGCGTTCCGTCCCCCCCTCTGGCCCGCATGCGTCTGCTTTCCTCGGTCTCCTAAACACAGGTTGTCCTGTGAGTGTCAGAGCGACACTCCGGGCCTGATGGACGTGTTGTGCTGACCTCATCAGATTTCTCAGTCATGTACACTGCACATTCAACTCCCCACATCTCTCCTGCTGGTTTTGTGCCCCCCTCCTCCTCACTCCACTTTCTAATGTCTCTCTCTCTCACACACACACACACACACAAACACACGTTATTGTACTCGCTGCCCTCCTTTCTTCGTCGACCAGCGTTTCCATTTTTGTCCGCTCTTTGTCTGTGACCGGCTCGGAGCTCGTTTGTCCTCCGGTGTGCCTTTGTCCACGCGCCTTTCTTTTCTCCCTGCCATTGTGCTGCTAAATTGGTCACCCCTCTTCCGCCGCATCCGGTTGATGAGGAGTCCCCCCCCCCCGCACCCCCCTCCACCCCCCCCCTCATCTGTCCATCTGCCTTGTTTTATCCTCCCCAATAAATGAGACTGCATCCTGAGCTCCTAGGGGACCTGGGCCCTTTCGCCGAACCGAGCGCGTTTTGACGAGGGCATTGTGTCCGTGGAATGCGGAGACGCCGGTTTCCGTGTGAGCGGGGTCAGTGCGTGCGTGTGCGTGCGTGCGTGCGTGTGTGTTTACAGTAGTGAACTCAGAAGGCTGTAATTCCGGCTCGCGATTATGTTTGTGTGGGAGGTCCAGCCCTCGGTGGTTACATGAGCCCGTCCACAACACCTTCCAGAACCTGCAGGGGGAGAGTATCTGGTTGCACGCGGCCGGGGGCCGATCCCGGCCCAGCCACCCACCTTCTCACGCACACCAGCGGGCCGGCAGTCCGGCCTGCGTGTGAGTCCCCGTAAACAAACGGTCGCTGTCTGCACGAGGGGGAGAATGCTATCAGACTGTCATCATCACCCACCCCCGGCCGCAATTTGTCCTCCCCACAGATCTCGGGGAGAGAGAGACACGGAGGGAGGGGGGGGGGGGTGGGAGAAAGCGCTATCGTTTCCATCCCTGAACACGCATCCCATTAGGAGCGGCGTTTGATTTACTTTCCACGCACACCCCCGGGGAGAACATACCGTCACACTCCGTACATGTCACTCTGTTTTTCCTCTGGCCTCTCTATTTATTTACTTCTCCTTTTCCTCTCCTACTCCCCCCACCCCCTCCCCCCACTCCTCGTCGGACAGCGGCGCGGACGACCTGTTGCCCATCCTGTCCTACGTGGCCCTGCGGAGCCAGTATCCTCAGCTGGTGTCCGAGTGCGCCGCCCTGGAGGAGTTCATCCACGAAGGGTGAGTCGCTGACCACCTCTACGCACACGGCAGCGTACGAGCAGGGCGGGAGACTCGGCGGGAGGAGGAAGGGGGGGGGGGGGGGGGTGACTAGATCCGACTCAGAACAACTGTGCATTTAGCTTTGCAGGGGTGGCTGACGTGCACATCAAACATTTCCTAAGGTGATACTATGTCGAGGGAGCGGACCGATCTAATAGGTACAGGCTGGGGGAATGAGGAAGCACTCCAGGGAGCCTCTGCCAATGTTTCTAATGGTTGCAGATGTGGCCTGCTAGATGATTATTATTATGGCTCCCATGGACCAGACTCTTAGAGAGGTTTTGTATCGTATGCAGAGGACATTGCCTGTAAAATGAAGTAAATGTGGACACGAGGTTCAGCTGGTAATGCCATGTCCCCTGCGGACTGTGTTTGATACGACGTTTATACCATGAAATACTAAATCACTCATGTGGATTGCATCAAAGCAAGGCACTGGACAATCTTAGTACAAGCGTTTAGAGCCTGACTAACAAATGACACTTTGCCCATTGGTAATTTCCTTTTGGCCTCATCATGACAACAATAATAATAGCAATCATAATCATAACCATCTCTCTCTTTTCTGGTGTGGAAATGGTGTTCTGGGCAGAAGCTGCAACATGCTCCATGAATGAATGGACGCATGTTAACAGATGCAGGCTGGAGATAGCGCATCACACTGTGAGTGTCGTTGCGTGTGAGCTCAGACCACACCCAGGAGGGTCCACTCGGGGCCATAAAAACGGCGGGTTGTAAAAGGCTGCCAGTTAGATTGGCAGCGGCCGAGGAATGTCAGGATATTTGGGATTGGGGTTTTTTCTCCTCCTATAAAAATACAAATAAAGCCCCACTTGATGTTTATGCAGTTCAGTGGGTTGGAGAGGCTGAGGCGGAGGGAACCGAGACAAGCCGCAAGGCTCGCGAGGGCGAGGAGACGCCCGGGCTCTCTGAAGCCCTCGCGCCGATTGGTCAGAGTCAGCTGTCACTCAGAGGCTTCATTGTGCCATCAGGGACGCACGGTCAATGTACATACCGGAAAATGCACACGAAGGGAAGACAAAACGTTTTAGTCTTTGAATGATCCAAAAAGAGGCCTAGATGTGTTTTTAGTTCACCCCCTAAGGACGGTCTCCCTCCGCTTTCTCCCCCTCCTCATTTTGCTGCCGACGTACCGGTCGGGGAAGCTCCCTGCATTATTTACCGTCAGCAGAGGTGCCCCAGCTGTTGGGCCACAGCCCTCGCGGGTTTCAGCCCCACACGCTGCCATTGTCGTTTTATTGTGTGCAGTCATCGTTAGCTGTTTGACAGCACAGCTACCTGTGCCGCCGCCTCGATTCGCTCGAGTCAGGTGGCCGGCTGCGACTGTCCCGGATCTCAGCCTAACCCGGCTCGAGCCCCGGCATCGTGTGGGGCTAACCCCGCTTCAGCCGCGGCTATTTGCAAGCCGGGCCCAGGGGGACGACTATCTGCTCATCTCCTTTCCTTCTCTCAGCCTCTCTCTCTCTCTCTCTCTCTCTCTCTCTCTCTCCCTCCCTCTCTCTCCCCGAGCGTGTCTGTGTGCGCCGCGCTGTCCTGGCTGCAGCCGGCTTCTCGTGTCTTGCTCTTGTTAGTTTAAGGTCAGCCAGAGTTGATTTGCTCTCGGCCCCCGATCCGTCTCCAGCCTCTCAACAAACCTCCTCCCGCCTCCCCGCGTATCAGTCCCCCAGCCCCCCCCCCCTCTCTTCCCTCATTCCACCCGGGCGGTTAATAGCCGTCTTGATGGCTCTGGAAGTGGAGGAAAAGGTGCGACTCTTTCGCAGGCCGAGCAGAGACATTTGGACTTTTGGTCCCTGCAACTAGCAGCTGATGCGCTTTCAGCAGAATGAATAAATGGGGCTCTATCCTGTGCTCGGATGCTTGAGATTTTTGTGGGCAGCCGCGCGGCACTTTACTCATTTCTGTCAAAATGAAGAACTGAACGTCCTTGTTTGGCTCTTTTCTTTGATCGGAGATTAAGATAAATGGGAGAGATCACCACCACACTTATATCTTCTTTTTTTATTTTTTTTTTTTGAACATTCATAAATGTCATCTAACCTCACGCGTCCCCTCTCTCTCAGCTATTTGATAGGAGAGGAGGGCTACTGTCTGACGTCCATGCAGAGCGCCCTGGCCTACGTGGAGTCGCTGCACGCGGGGGGAGCCCAGCTGGCCGCGCACAAGCTCGCCCCATAGGTAAAGTCCTCACCGACGGCTCACACAGAAACATCAGTGCGACGGGGCTTCGTCTTGGAACCCGGTCCCATGGCCAGAGAAACAGCGGGAGCTCGTTTTCTGGACTAAATTGGCCAAGCATCGCCTGAGCCTCGCTCACTCACAGATTTGTCCATTTCCAAAGTTTCAAACAAGCGAGGATGGATGGGACTACACCTGAGACACCCACCTCGAGTCAGATTGATGTTCTTGAGTCTGTCGGTCTGAGTGAGCACAAAAGGGCGGAGAATGTGATGGTTTGTCAGGGTCGATCTCAGGATCTCTGAAGTGTGAGGCACAGACGACCCGTCGGGCAGTTTTGCTGGGGTTGGGTTGGCGGGGCGGTGATGGGGGTGGAGGGGCCATTGTTGGAGTGAAGTGGACTGAGACTGATGCATTACACTGAGGGAGGGCTGAGCGGATCGCTGGCCGGTCCGCCTGACACGGCGCCGTGGCGCTGCGCGTTATGAGATGTGACATCCTCGACTGGCAACCCCCGAAACGATGATACCGCCCCGGTCAAACATTGCGGAGCTGTCGCTCATCCGCCGCTCGGTCTGGCCCGGGCTCTCCAAGTATGGCCGGCCGCAGGACGTGATCTAGGTCCCCATGTCTGAGTCATACAATATGTAGACATTTGTTATGTCTGCGGGTTGCCATACCGCTCCAGGGGCACACCTGACCTGCAGCCTCCACTGGGGCAATGGGAGATTCTTACATTAAGAATCCTAATTAAAAATTGGCTTGAACAGAACAGACAGGCGACAAAAGAAGGAAAAGCTCAATAAACAACGGTCGAAACATAAGAGAGGCAGATGAGTACTGTGTCTCGTTTATAGGCTCCGCATTGAGACGTGAAATGTTTCGTAATAGAATAATGGAGCTGAAGGAAGGGCAGCGTCGTCTTGGCTAACTTTGCTTTCGGAGCCCACCACTAGAGGCCACCAAAGTCTTTGTGTGCATTGTTCACATATCAGCTTTGTGAGCCCACCCGAGGCTTGCACTTCAACACCTTCAGTTGGTGTCGAACGGGGTTGGCTGGAGTCCGTGTCCGGCTCAGGTGGGGCGAGGTCAGGGAATACACCCACTAACTCCATCTACCACACGCCTCACTCCTTCACTCACACCTGGAGGCCGTTCAGAGTCTCCAGTCGGCCTTGGTGCATATTTTTGGACCGTGGGAGGAAACTTGAGTATGTGGAGAACATGCAAAACAAGGAAGGGATTTGACCCTGGATCCTTTCTTTCTCCATGTTTGTTTCAAGGTGAAAGTGCCTTTCACCAGCCCGCCGCCACCTTTCTAATCACTACCAAGCCAGCCGTCCAGGAAACCGCTGGAACCGAACTGACCAAAACTGCACATTTAGGCGGGAAAACCCTTCGCCCCAGCTTTATCCTCTTCTCTTTAAACAAACACTAACAGCGCTTCCATGACTTGTTCTCTGCGTGTGTTGTCAGGCCTCGCCCGGCACCTCCCCGCCGAGCTGCCGGCCGGACCCGCGGGCCCCCAGGGGCGGGCTGCCCCGACGCGCTGGATGGCGGCCCCCGACAGGACGGCGTCCGTCGCCCCCCCCCCCACGCGACTCTAAAGCGGCGCCTTTTTGCGCTGTGTTCCTACGCGGGTCGGGCCCCGCCGGGCTGGGGGCCCCGCCCGGGACCTCCCCAGGGCGCGTTTCCCCAACGGCCCAGCGCTGCGACTAACGGCGGACAGTTCAAAGGGATTAGCTCCGCCAGGCAGCTTAGCCCATGTGCTTTTCTCAATTCGCTTGTTTTTTTTTAAATTTCCCGCCTTTTTTTTTTCTGCGTCGACACGGGCTTTTTTAAAAAAAAAAAAACAAAACAAAAGCAAAACACACAAGCTGCGCGCGCACGCGATTGTGACGTTTTTGTTTTTTTTTTGTTTTTGTTTTTGTTTTTACGGAGGTCGAAAAAAAATCCCCAAGTTTTGAATGCACTTTTGGGTGAGGGCGCTCCGCCGTCCGACACGCGCGACACTGTGTCGGCACGCGACGGGGACCGTACAGCCGGGGGTCGGTTAGTTAGTAGGTTAGTCAGCGCGGGGCGGGTAGTACTTACTGTGGGGGGGTAGACTGTTGCACTTTGTTATGCTGCCCACGCTGTGACAGCGCGTGTGTGTGTGTGTGTGTGTGTGTGTGTGTGTGTGTGTGTGTGTGTGTGTGTGTGTGTGTGTGTGTGTGTGTGTGTGTGTGTGTGTGTGTGTGTGTGCGTGTGGGCGCGCGCGCACGCTTGTGTGTTTTTGTGTTTTACGAGCCAAGCCGCGAGGACTGCGGGTGCGTTTCCAGCCTGTTGATGACTGCGGCCTGACCTCCTCTGGCGCATGAGACCGCTTCCTTTAGCCTTTTTTTTATTAATAATACTAAGGTTCAAAAGTCCTAGACTGCGATATAATCACAAAATCGGAGATGGAAAGTGTTAAAGGGATGACCCTCTCTCGATGTGACTCTATTTTCACCTGTTTTAAAAAGCTTTTCCTTCGCATCCATGGCGCCTTGGGCTTTTTAAAACGTTTTGAACCCGGAGCGGACGTTCACCTGAGCTTTTGTGTGTTTCTCTTTTCGCTGCCACACATCTCAATTCGCCTGACCACTGTCACTTTTTTTCTTTTTTTTTCTCATATCCAAACGAGAGCGTTCATCCCTTCCGCCTAGCCGTTGGTTTCCGTTCATTTCACCACATTTGCGTCGTCTCGGATCCCGCTCGTCCAGTGTGTGTGTGTGTGTGTGTGTGTGTGTGTGTGTGTGTGTGTGTGTGTGTGTGTGTGTGTGTGTGTGTGTGTGTGTGTGTGTGTGTGTGTGTGTGTGTGTGTGTGTGTGTGTGTGTGTGTGTGTGTGTGTGTGTGTGTGTGTGTGTGTGTGTGTGTGTGTGTGTGTGTGTGTGTGTGTGTGTGTGAAGGTTGCCTTTATGTAGCTGGTAAACGACATCCGAGACTTAAAGTAGCATGTTGCTCGTTTGAATAGGTCCTGAGTTTTAAAAAAAATGGTTTATGATAGTGGTATCACAGTCTTAATATGGAGCCAGTTTCAAGCCGTGTAATGCACTGCGATGAATGGAAACCAACGGCTCCTGGAGCCTGTGAGTGTAGAAGCACTGCTATGTTATAACCTGGAGGACAGCGGCCTCACCGATACATAACGTGTAACAGTAGGATCAAACATCCAAATGGTGTATATCCCCCCCAAAAAAATATGGTTTGGTTTATGCTTGGAAAACTTGTCCCTATTGTCACTTGCAGAGCAGACAGGAATTGGTTTTATGAATTCTTTTAATCGGCATGACATGCTTGCTTGCTTGAATGTCTTTTTTTTTTTTTTTTTTGTATTTTCTGTGGGTCCAAAAGATGTGAAGCTATGTTAAAAGAACTGTTTGGGATCTATCTATCTCACTACTACATGCATTTTGTGACATTAACACCAAAACATGTCTATGTAATAAATGTTTATCTGCATCAGCATAGTAGCAATGGCAGGAAGTTGTGAAATGTTGCAAAATGGAATGAGACAATACTTGTAAATGAGCGGCTGTACTTTACCCATAGCTCTTGACTGAATGTGTTTATTTTACTATTTTACTGTGAAAGGACAGGAACCTCACCGCGAGACTGTTCGATGTCTGAGAGACGGACCAATAAAGAGACGTGTTTTAATGCTTTAGTCTTTGTGTTGGGGTCTGACCGCCTGAACTTCTCCAAAGGCCCATGTTTGCAGAACATGCGGCAATACATTTAATCAATAATTCAAACCTAAAATGTGCTCAATTATTAACGAACACAGTTCATGCAACCAAGTGTGCTCTTCTCAGAGACGAGGCTGTTGCTTTATTTTCATAGCAGGCTTCACGATTATCGCAGAGGGAGATGGGTGGGGCTCTCTGCCCCACCCAACACACACACACACACACACAGTATCATTCCTATCTCTCCATAATATCTAACGGTAACGAAAACATGAAAACATAACTGAAAATGTGAATTAAATGAGCTTCATGGAGGTTTTGTCTTCGTTGCAGGTTACACTTTCAGAACAAAAGTCAGTTTGTGAATCCACAGGTTGTGCTCTGTGAACCGGCCCCGGTAGGATCCTTGGCTCCAGTCCCTTCTGCAAACACTGGCTCATCTAGGAGAGGTTTATCCCGCTGCGGTTTATGATGTCAGTGGGAAAATCCCAGGTCTGACGGGCGAGATCATTCATTTATACTTGAGAAGATGATGATGATGATAGTGGTGATTAAGGTTACCAGGTCTCTCAAATAATAATAACACTCAGATTTGATGGTAATTGGGTTCTCCAGTAATTCCAAGATCTGATTCCAAAGTGGGGAAAAACTGACTGATTTTACACTTTTTCAATGTTGTTGAATGTTTGACCTGAAACATCCTGGACCTGTGTCGCGTCGTCATCAAATGCACCGACTTGGGGGGGAAAAAAGGAAAACGGCGAAACTGATGTGACCCGATGTGACGTGTTTTGCTTTGTTTGGTTTTTTCCCCCTTTAGTGTTTGTTTTATTCACCTGTCAGCCGTGGCCGCGTCTGCGTAGAGATGGACGCCCGGGTGATGCAGGGGCTGAGTAGCAGCAGAGGAAAAAACAACATGCCACTCTCGATCAGTCAGAGCGGCACCGGGAGCCACGGCTCCACCCAGCACGTCGCCCCGCTCCCGCTGCCCACCCCGCGCTCCCCGGCCCTTCGCCTCCCCGAATGTTCTTTTCCTGTCGCACCGCATGTTCTTCTTGTCCCTTTCCGGTTCGTTTGTCTTGTCACCCCGGCGACAGCCGAGTTCCCTGGGTTCGTTCCGGGTCGGCGGAGGTCGCAGTATCCGATTCGTCCTCTGATCCAAGTCAAACATATGAGGCTGGACGGGTCCACACTCCATAGCCGTATTGACGCACGGGAGAAATGGGAAGTTGCTGGTTTGCGTTGCTCGGCAAAGGACAAAAACTCCTCCGGCTGTTCAAGATTGTCAGAAGAACAATGGAATTTATGCCGGCAGAAACTGAACAAATACTCATCCATTCATTATCTCACCCAGTGTGTACTCAAATGTTTTGCATGGGTGTTTTGTTCCCACACCTGAGAATTGGGTGTAGACAGGCTTGGAAGCAGCTTCATATGCTGACACATTTCTGATGCAACCCGTGATTTATAGCTAGAAACTCCTCTTGAAAAACCTCTTCTTTTTCAAGTCGGTAAGTTGTTAACATGTATGTAACAATGAGTCCACCAGCGACTCTGAGGCTGCAGTTACTTTAATATGAAGTGAAAGTGAACGCGTCATCTATTGTGCGGCTAGATTAGATCTTTGTTAAAGCTCAACACGAGGACACTCCTTGACAACCTGAAAACTCTTGAGATCGGCTAAATACCTCCCAGAACCCGGAGACAGTCAGATAATCTTACAGGGTGCCTGACTCAGACTGAATGCATCCAGCAAGGAGTCCAGACCTGAGCGAGGGAGGAAAACTGTCGGGGCAGCTCCGCACACGAAAGGGCCCAGAGGGTGTTGGGATTGACGTTGTGATTCATTGTTCAAACTAAAAAGTGAGGGAAAAATCTCAGGTAGTGAAAGTGCTGTTGTCTCTATGAGGGCATCATTTCATCATAAAGCTGAGTTCTGAATTTCCCGACGGGCTCAGTTGAGTTTCTGTCTGAGAAGAGTACTTCTCTTTATTTCTCGTCCTTGTGCCAAAGTGCATCAAGGTGAGAGGGACGGCTGCTCCCAGAGCGGCCGCTGTGGCTCTCGCGCCGCTGTCACACCTTGGCCCTGGACCAGTTTTCAAAGACGCGCATTTTGAACCGATTAGGCCGTAATCGAGTCACCCTGCGTTCACGAGTGTGTTTCACGGCGTCGTCAGTGATTGTGTGTCCTGTCGGGGTGTGCGGGGACACGCCCTGGCGTGACTCGAGGCTTGTGGCTCTCGGATCTGGCCGCCGATGTGACACAGGATTGTGGAGCGCGCGGGCCAGCGTCTGCTGTTGCCGTGGAGACCGGTACACAGTCAGATGTTGTGAGACGGATGTCCCCCTTCATCCCCAAGGCTGTGACTTGCGAGTGTCCCCGCAGACCGGGGAAAGCCGATATCCCACTGAGGACGGCAAACGCACATAAACACACACACACACACATGCGCGCACACTTCCTGCCGCCTGTCGGTCCCGCTGCGTTGCGAGTCAATATGTGGTGTGTGGGTTTTTGGGAAGCCGAGATTTGCGACGCCGGTTTTGGTGAGGCCTCGCTGCTCTCTCACGAAAGGCAGAGCGCCGCACTGCCAAGACCGTGACTTGTTGTTCCAAACTCTTAATCCCCGCCGTCCCAGCCACTCCAGGCTTTAATCAGATCCAGAGCCACAGCCTGAGTGGAGCTGCTCGCTCTCAGGGCGGGAGCGGGCCGTCAACAGGTGTCTGTATCTGGTCCCGCCTGATGTTGCAAATCAGCAGAATCTGACCAGAGGACAGAGTTGACGACGTGTGACGAGAACGATTCTTCTTGCTTTTCGTGCACCTTTGACGCCTGACTTTGTGGAAACCAGTGAAAATGCGGTTCAGATCCGCCGCCTCCCCTTTCAACAGTGGCTTCTCTGTGGTGCTGGTTTTAGTGTTGCGCCCAATGTTCTCTCATTTCACCCCATTTCATCTGTTTGCTTACGTTTCAATTCCGACTAATCCTCTGTCTGTTGGGTCTCATTTATGAGGCTGCGGCCCCTACAACAAAAGCCAGTTTTCTTTTCCTATTAGAATGAGATGAGTCATCGTCAGAGGCTGAACTTGGCCGTTTATGCCCCTTTCAGGCGGACTGAAAGGGAGAGGAGGAGAGAGAGAGGCCCGGTGGCCTCTGCCTTGTGATTTAATCATAATTTGTCCTAATTGAGCTGTCAGCCGACAAGTTCAAAGCAAAAAAACTGTGACTGGGTGACCCCCTGGCAACCAAGCCAATACTACTATCCTTGCTTTTCCTGCTTTGCTCTGTTATCTAATTCCCCTTATCCCTGTCCCAGGGGACAAACTTCCCTGCAAGTGCTGCATAAGCACTGTTTAAATCTTCTATACAAGCACATGACAAAACAATGCTGTGCATTAAATGGGCAGTATACAAGACAACAATGGCCCCTCTGATAATGCGTTCTGCTGTGACCCCTAAACCTCTGATGGGTTTATCTAAGCGACATGTTGCTCCAAATAACAGCCCGTATATACAGGAGCCTATAGGGGGATACGTGTTTGTGCTTGTCACGCTAGGGGGATGTAAATATGTCAATCCCTGTCACCCTGTCTGAAAGCTAAACACAAGGTTATTTGATTGTTTTATTATTATTGTAAGCTTTCAGTTTTCCTTGCTCTGCAAGGAGGCCAAAGTTGGTGGAGCCATGTTGTGCAACCTCTCATCTGTAATGATACCAAACAGTCCGACTGTTGAGGGCCTCAGCCTCCGATTATTAGGGCTCAGTGTGCTTCAGACACAGTGTCAGATTGTCTGACAGTATCTGGACCGACCTCCCCATGTACTCATGTGCATTGTACTGACTGACCAGGCGTGCGAAAATGAGAAAGCTGAGTCTGTGCTCTTCCTCTCTCTCTCTCTCTCTCTCTCTCTCTCTCTTCTAATGTCTTGTGTAACAACAAAGTGAGAAAAAAATGCTCTGTTTTCATTCTTCACACAACCACCTCTGTCACTTAGTGCAGAATCACAATTTTTATTACAGATAGACATTGTGTAAGTGTGTGCAGCCATCTCAGTAATTTAGGTCCAACGCTGAGACCTCCACAGGATCCACTGAAGACTGGGTGGAACAAAATCAGTAGCACAGCATTTCTTTTTGTTTGGTTTTGATTTCCAGGCTTTCACATATCATATTAACATGTTAGTTTGAATTATGCATGTTCCCCTGAAGGTAAATGGTACCCTATTGCCAAATGGTAACATTGTTTTACTGCACATTATTTCCCCAAAGCTTCAACATCCCTAACACAGATTTCCAGTTCCTGATATGTCTGATAATTAACGTCTCTAGTCGATCGCAACTTGAGTTGCAAGCCTATGAGTCTTGAAGCCCCCAAAGATAACAGATCACGGGTCAGGTGAAGGAGCTATGCAACTAACACATCCAATCAAATATTAGTTTTAAACTTAATGTCAACACATTAAAGGTGTCCTGTGATTTTGTCTTGTAGTTTATATACTGAATGTTCAGTGCTTCTGTGAGGACAAACAAAATGTCAGAAGCAGTTTGATTCACCTGCTCAGTTTGATGGAAAGAGGCTCAGACTTATACCAATTAGTGGATCTGCGGTTAATCAGTGTTAATATTGGATACTGGGTCTTCCATTAATGTAACAGGCAGAAGTGTAGTGGTATTCGTGCAAAAGCAGCCAATAACAAGAGAGTGAGAATTACAAATCTTGTGTCTTTACAGAGATAACACACAACAGAACATGCAGAAAACAACTGTTTCTAACAATCTGAAAACAAGCAGTGGAATATACAGTGCCGGATGAAACGACAGCCAGTTCACATAAAGTTGTGCATGAATGGGTTTCAGAGTCGTGGGGGAAGAAAACAAGCGGGCCAAAGACACGTTCAGTGTGCATCTGGAGCGTTCAGTGAGCATGAGAGCAGGAGAAGTTTAGCTTCGTCCCTGTGACGACAAAGAGCGGGAGGTTCCAGGTCTACAGGTTCCCCTCCAGAAGCACAGTTTTTAAGTCTGCCGGGCAGTTGACGGTGAACACGCCGTGGGAGGTGTTTCGTCTTTCCACGAGGGTGGCGACGGCTTCACCCAGGTCCAGGTGGTTCAGGTAGCCCGGCGCCAAGCGCTCCGGAGTGCCCACGCCTGTGTTGATCTTCACCTGCCAGGAACAGTGGACAGACACAGATTGAAGAGAGGGTACTCCAGTCTCCTCCCTAACCCTAACCCTAACCCTAAACATGCATGCTTAGGTCGACTGGAGACTCTAAACCGCCTCTACGTGTGAGTGTGACAGTGAATGGTGTGTGTCCTATGACCAACTAGAGACCTTGTCTTTACCCATATGTAAGTTGGAATTAGGCTCCAGCAGGGTACAAAGCAGGCATGGTGAAATAAAAGCCTAAGTACATATTTTGGTTATAATGGGACCCCTAGCAAAGGAAAACGAGAACTTGCTCATTTATTTTGCAACTTTCATGCCAAGCAAGGCCTAAAATCTCCAATTAAATCCTAGTTGTAGGCATCTGGTTGCCTTCAGGGAAAAAAAAAACAACTTTTTTCACACATTGAAAGATTTCCTTTTCAATCTCGTGCAGAGTTTGCTGAATGAGTTTGAAGGCCAGGGCTTCCTGAGGTCAGGTGGAAAACCTGAATGAGCCTCTGCGCTTTGTTAATTGTTGTCTTGCTGTGTAATCCCATTAAAGCCTCACCTGGTTGAGTTTGCAGGGCACCTCGGGGTACTCCTCTCGCAGGACCTGGCAGAAGGCCAGGGTGCTGGCAGCTCCCACTGTCAGGAAGCCCGTACCAGGCATCAGCAACTTTTCCCCAGCTCCTCCTGGGGCAGAGCAGGGCAGGGCATGGATTATAGAGAGATGCACCAGATCAGACTGCAGCCGACAACATCGCACAAATGAGAGGAATCCTCTGTGTGGCACTGAACTACTCTTTTACAATGTGTGTCAGAAATCATGCCCCCCCGCCCCCCACCCCCCAAGTGGCCAAATATAAAAGAACATGAACACAAATATAACAAACCATGATTCATGCTTATTTTAAGTAAAACGCTATCCTCTGAGGGTGAAGAATAAAGCAAATACGGAACTGCCAAAAACTGCAGTTCCACAGAAGTCCACTCGAGGCTGTCAACTCCTGTAGACCTCCATGATAATGTTACAGCAGCAATGAACTTGTTTACAGTCTCATAAAGCAGTGTTGGTCTCCACCCTGCCTTTTGTTGGATTTACCAGGACTTTGACCTCGATAGTCACTGTGAGGATGGAGGCATCTGATGTGGCTGTGAATGAGCTTCACTGTGGCCAGTCAGAAACATATGATTATCCATTTAAAAAGCTGAGGATGCAATTAAAGTATGGCTGCAATGAAGTATTGCTTTGCATGAGCCTTTGTGCTTGGCTACTGTGTCTAGCAAAACCAAGCACATTTTCAGTCCCACTTTTTCATTGAACACATCACCTGTTATGAAGGTGTAGGTACAGTTGGAGTCCTCCCTGACCAAGGGGAAGAAGGCCTTCCACGACACAAACGTGCTGAACAGTAACGTCTCCATCACCTGGAGAGTCGACGGGTGAAGCAACAACCAGATCAGAAGCAGAACTTCAGACCTTGCGATGGAGGTAAAACGATTGGTTCATTGATGCCTAGTTTTTCATGTTCACTCTCACCCATTCCAGGTCTTTCAGAGACTGGGTGTGTGGGGGTCCCCCCTGCCACCAGCTGAAGCCCAGAGAGGAAACGATATCGGTCACTTTCCCCACCGCCTTCAGCAGGTCCTGCTTCACCTGCTCAGCTCCCTCCTCTGAGCCTGTAACGGAGACGACAGAGCAGAGAAGCTATCGAAGCAGCATTTTACAAAAGTGTCCATGACCCTGGTCCAGCTCACATCTCTTACAGTCCAAATGCTGCTGGTTTTGTCTGTATAATAGTCAGCGTGAGAGACATGAAGCAAGAGGGTTGGCAGCCCATTTTGATCCAAGCTGGAAAATATCCAAAATGCATTCACAGGCTTTTCAAGATGCACGTCACAGTTTTCCTTTGTTTGGTGAAACTCCTCTGTTACCTGAAGAGGTCTTCAGATCTTGATGCTATAGAAAGCAAAAAAGCTTATTTTCTTCTTTAATCTCATACATTTGCATTGATGCTGTGAACTGCAAAGGGGCGACATGGTAAAATGGTGGTTGCAGTGTTGCCTCACAGCAAGGACCTAGGTTTGAATCCCAGGTCAGGCCAAGGGCCATACTCTGGTTTCCTCCCTCAGTCAAAAAACAGGCATGGTTGGGTATGGAGCCAGTGAGATGATGAATGGATGGAAGTGTGAAGGGTCAAGAGGCTACAGGAGATTGTTTTCATTGTGTCGCTGAGACGATAGCTTGCCACTCCCACTACAGTGGCCCTCATGGGCAGCAGATGGGCACAGATCGCTACCGTTTTGCCAGCTTTAAACCCCACTTACCCACATTCCCCACTATGGTGGTGAGGTTATCCTTCGTGCTGGGAGACACGAAGGATCGGAGTCTCTCCAGACGGCTGCTGTCGCGGGATATCACTGCCACTCTGAAACCTTTGCGCGCACACACACACACACACACACACACACACACACACACACACACACACAGCAGATATCAGTGCATTAATCTGTAGTGCAGATAGACAAAAGCAGCACCTGTAACATACATTAGGACTAATCCCCCTGACATGGAAATATACATTCACTAATAGGCCAGCGTTGTCCTAATCTGTTTATCAGGGTCATCGGAACGATAAATATGACAGAGCGGCAGATGGTAACTTTGTGATCAATTCAAACAGTAAAGCTATACATGCAACCTAAAACCAAAACCACCTCCCCAAATACAGAGGTGACTGGCAGCAAGAAGTAAACATGTTCTATAGTAAAACAGGCTCTGGAACAATATACTGGCACAACCACTAACCACTATTTGACAAGTATATTTATATTGCGTGTATAATAAGACATTATGTTGTATAACGATGATGATTATAGGAAGCAGTGCACAGCCAGAAACCAGAGCTCTGATCAGTTCAAGAATGGAAAGAATGTGATGGTCAAACCACAAACAATCCTGAGTATGATTAAACCAACTTTCACATAGCGCTGATGACAAGATTCAGGCTTAACAGCAGATATTTATTACAAAGCCCCTGCACCCTTTAATTTTCATTGTTATCAGTATTTCTACTGAAGACTTTCCAAAGGCATATTATTTAAGAGTAAGCTGGTCATTCACACTCTGACAACATCCCACAAACTGCTCATGTTGAAGTAAACTATATCTAACTACTGCACTGGTATTATATTATTCGCTGTACAGAGATTTTCACAATTAATTTACATTGCGTCATTGTATACTTTTAGTGATATACCAAATATATTTGGTAGTAAAGTCATTGCACTTAATGGATCACTATGTGGGCAGCCCAAAGAGATGCTCTGTCAGTGGTCTCTGGCAGGAGCTGATTATTGGGTCTAGTTATGCATGCAATAGCGTCTCTGGTGCCTAATCAATAACCACCTCCATACTTCAATGCAAGAAATACACATAAAGTACAAGAAAATGTGTAAAAATGCTTTAAACTGATTTGCATCCAGATCCATTTTGGCAACAGGCTCAACTCATGAAACCATTAAAAATGCATTGAATAGCTATCCTCAGTGTGTCCAATTAACAGCACAGAAGGGTTTGGCCCCTGGCACTTACCTTTGTCCAGCAGTGCTTTGACTATCCCGGAGCCAACTGTCCCTGCTCCTCCCAGAGCCAGCACCACCCTGTCTGAGTTTGTCATGCCTGCTGCGGCTGGAGATAGAAGGAGTGACTGGGAGCAGGCTGGAGGTGAGGCTGCTGACTTGTGCAGAGCATCTTGGCAAACCCAGGATGATTTAAACTGCACCCAGGGGCCACAGGTCCGCCCTTCTGCCGGTGTCACTGAAGCCACGCCCGCAGGTCAACCAAAGGGTGTCAGTGTGTGTGTGAGTGTGTGTGTATGTGTGTGTGTGCGTGTGTTAATTGGTTGTTAGGGGACTCTTGAAGGCCTGTCACATTCTGCCATCTAGTGGATGCAATGTATTCACGAATAAATGACACGTGCAACCAGTCCACTATCACTTGTTTCTGGCAACTTCCCCTTTATTTTATTTTCACTGGAGGCTTGGTGTGACACGTTGACTTCTCATGATCAACTCCTCGAAGTAATTATTCACGCGTTTCTGTCATCCTGCCTGGATCACAGTGATTCGCTATACAGCTGCACGAGCATCGGAAACATTTACAAATGGTCCAGGTCCTCTGCTGCGTCATCATCATCGTCCATGCTCCGGAGCCCAGACTCCGCCCTCCGGGCCGTCCCGGTTCCGCCACCAGGCGCACCCTGCCTGAAGCTGGGAAAACCCGTGCCACGTGACAATGTTTACTTTCCTCCGGACGACCCGCACGGGTGAGATGTCCTCCAAGACAAACTGACTCTTAAACGGGGTCGACAGGGTTGATCGGGCATAGGAGCAAGTGCCAGATGCAGGTGAGCTCGTCTTTTCCCCCGCGTGTCAAGCGGAACTTGGACCACGAGCAAAACTTCCAGCTGTGGAGCAGCGTGGTGACGTTAGCTTAGCCCCAGCTGGAGGTGACGCCAAGCTCCCATTCATAATTCTTCTTATTTAACGCTACCCAATGTGTCGGCAGACCGAGACGCCAGGGAAAAAGCCGAATATCAATAGGTCGAAACCAACAGGTGTCGGTCTCCCCTTCGGCATACGATTAAAACAACGTAAGGCTACATTTGTCCGTTAATTGAACTTTTCTGAGCACTTCCTGGATCCTTCCGCCCATAGTACATGCAGTGAAGAGCAGCCTGGCCCGCTCCTAAAAATTGACTCCTCCAGGGTGGGTACATTGGAAGTCAGGCGAACTGAGGGACGGTGTCTATATTTCTGTAAGAAAATATAATATAAGAGGTAAAAGCCCATATTCGTGAGTACCCGGTTGTCACTGTCTGGTCATTATAAATCGATTAAAAGCAAGTAAATTTCAACACAAGAGGACGGGTGGTGCTAATGCTAACGTCAAACATGAAAGTTACGCCTGAGTCAAACGGTTTAACACAGATTTTAATGTCATAAAGTCTTGGCCAGCACCCCTGTTCGCGATATGACAACATTATGCGTTTATTTTAGGGTAATAGACCAAAGTCCCAACAAGTTTCACTTTCGGTTATAAAGTTGAGGCTAACGCAGTTTGTATTTGTTGGTATGTGAACGTTGTGATGTTATCACACTTTGCACTTCTGACGTGTCTTCAGCTCGACCTCAAAAATGATCCCAGAAACGTTTTGTCTGTGGTTGACAATTTACAACATTACAGAGGAAAGAGCTGAATAAAAACAAGTTCCAATCTACTTAGTGATTTGGATAAAGAGATAAGACATACAGTAGATAAAAACCTTTATTGATCCTCAGGGGAATGAGGGCTCCAGTTTACAACTCAGTGTTTGAAAAACACTTTGTACAAAAGAAAAAAGATAAATTATCATGTGGAATAGCAAGTGGTCGTTGTGGGACTGTAAAATACAGAGGAACTATTTGTATTTCACCACCTTCACAAAGTCTGTGAAAGACCAGCAACAGTTGAGAGAAAATGAGGTTAGTCTCTGAGCGAGTTATTAATTATCTGTTAAATAACGAGTCTATGTGGTTGTGGATGGTCATGAGGCACTAGGTGCAGGAGTGTAAACCACAGGTGCAAGTCAATGTGCGAGTATATCAGTTCCATTTATGTGCAAAGTAATTGAACTCTGTACTTCAGTATTAAATAGCATATTGCAGATTCAGTCCCTGTGATTATGGGATCAAGTGTTGCTGGTGTTGTCCTTCATATCCGTCTTTCTCCCTCTCCCTGGGTGAAAGAGATGAGCGCTTTCAAGCATAGAGCCGCAGATCTAGTGTCTGCCTACGACCGCAGCCTGGAGGCACAGATCCTGAGCCGGGGCTCCAACCTGGTGTGTCGGGATGAGGAGCTGTGGACGCACGTGGAGGGGCTGCTGATGGACGGAGATCCCAGGGACACCCACTGCCTGGGCCTGGACCCGCTGAGGGTGATGGAGGAGTCGCTCAGAGCGGCGGCAGGGCTGGCGGCGGTGGGTGCCGGGCGGCTCAGAGCCAGAGGAGGACTGCAGGGCCTGGCTAAAGCCTTCGAGGTTGTGGAGCAGGCGGCTCTGAACCTCTACCTGGGTCCCTGGAGGGAGGAGTACAAAGTTGTCAAGGTGGGAGGAAAATGGCGACTTCAATAATACTTTACAGTGTCGCAAGGCGAACGCACATTTGTAATGCCACTCTTCAACCGTCCGACCCCACCAAACGAAATGTTCTCCTCTGGTGTCACAGATGTACTCTGGGATGTTCACCCACTACATCAAACCGGTGCTGTCGATGCAGCAGATAGAGAAGCTGTTCGGCCTGCTGGGATACCAGCCCAGCCCGTCTCGCCATGAGCACCTCCGTCTCCAGTCCGGCAGGGTGGGTCCCGGCTCCCTGGACGAGCTCCTCCGCCTGTCCTGTGCCTTCTTCCTGGCGCGCTGCGAGTGCCGCCTCCTGCTCGCGGCCCTGGGGAAGCACGTCGGAGACGTCCAGTGGGAGCTGAGCGTGGTGCGAGAGAGGCAGAGGGGCAACAGCCCGCAGGTACGTCTGCCTTCCCACGAGGTTTTGGTTCACGGTGGTATAGCCACTAGTCCATCACAGGGATTGATATAATCTGATTTATAGTAATATTCAATTTGTATTTCTGGTGCTTTAAACACATAATCCAAATCTTCTATTAGTATTCTGTTTAGTAATTGGAACTTGTGGTATTGTGTATGATTATATTCATATTTCTGTACCTGATTTTTATAACTCAAGAGGCTGTTTTGGGTGGCTCATTTTAAGCAGCTTATGTGTCAATCTCAACAGGCGGCCCTGGACAACACCAGGAAGACGCTGCAAGTTAGTCAGCCCCCGGGGAAGCAGTTTGATGGAGAGCAGGAGGAGGACCTGTACACGGACGAGCAGGCCAACGGGACGAGGGCGGTGCTTGTCCATGACGACGAGAGTCCCCGCTCCTTGACCAGGATGACTCAGAGCCGGGCGTCCCCCCCTGCTGCCACAATCCACAGCAACGCAGTGACCCTCCTCTCGTCCTCCCCCTCCCTGTGCTCCAGGGAGGACGTGCACATCTCCGCTGCTGCCGCGACCCCGGAGTGCGAGCAGGCCAGACGTCCCTGCGAGGCGTCGGCCTTTAACTCCATGCAGCCGCTCGGCCTACAGGCAGAGGCCATGCCGCTGCACAGGAGGGAGGCTGCCGACCTCTGCAGCTGCCTCCGCACTCCCTATGTCTGTCTGAGACTCTGCACTCAGTGCGACGCCTTGCACGATATCACCTGTGCCAAGTTCAAACTCTGCCTCAAGGCCAACCACCACTTGGAATTTGTGGACAGGTCGCCCGACGAGACGGAGCAGTCGGGGGCGGCCCCCCCACAGGGAGGAAAGCTCGGGATGGGCGACATGAGCGTGTCACTGCACGACCCCGGGGTGGCCGCCTTAGCTCTGCACAAAAGCTCCGGCCCCGAATCGATAATGCGGTCGCTGCAGCCCTTCGCCCTCCACGAGTGCTGCGACCTGGCTCGGCCGGACCCTCAGGCCCTGTGCTTCGACTGCAGGGTCTTCCACTCCGGGTCCTGCAGAGACATAGACATCTGCCAAAGCCAACACGAGGTCAAGTCCCTGGGGGTGTGCTCCTGCGGGAAGCCGTGTCCCCGCAATCCCATCGTCCTGTGCCGGTACTGCGGCAACGAGTATTGTAGTCAGTGTTGGTACAGGAATCCTGTGGAGTGCAGCTGTGGCCAAACATTCGACCAGTCTTCCTCTGTGTGATCTCTGTTACGTTTTTTGCACTAACGAGGCACGGCCCACAAAATCACAGTGCCTTAAATCTGCCTATCGGGGAGGGAAACGCCTCTCCGATTGACTGAAATCACAAATTCAAACGTTGCCTTGGTGCAGTGCTCAAACTTTTGCACCTTGTCCCGCCTCCTGAGAAATGTATCACGCTGGCATCGAGTCGTCCTGCCAGTGGCCATGTTTACCATTGTCGGCATTTTGGAAACGTTGCGCACTTGTGAAGACTTGAAATTGTGGTTGCATTTGTCCTCATGTCACTTCAATGTAATTCACTGTAAAGCACAAGGGCATGGTTCCTATATACTGGTCGCCTGCGCACAGACTGGAGTAAAAAGGGTCAATATGCCGTTGTTGTGTGTTTAATGTGTTTGACAGTCAACTATTGGTGATGGCATCAGCGTTCACTCTTCACTTCACGCCTTTGTCTTCACTTGAACACACGGCTTTGTCTTTTTTGTAACTATCTCTTAAACTTGGGCTGCAGCTTAAGTCTGTCATCAATCTGTTGATTATTTGAATCAAATTAGCGTGTAGTTAGATCATTATAAGTGAAATATATCGTTACAATTTCTCTCAAGTCTGAACTGACCTTTAAATTGCATTACTGAGGTACGCTGATGCAGGTCTTAGGCATAAAAAAAACAGGTTAATTCAAAATTTTGAGCAAGATTGAGTGGACATTCACCAGCAGACCCCAGTGACACTGCTGGGTATAATGTGGGTGTGATGGGGGATGGAAGATGTCTTTTAAACTGCGTAATCTAAAGTATTTCTGTATTAGATAGCTTCAAGTTGAGATCTGATCACCATTTGGCCCAAACTGAACCTTATGTAGTGTTTTAAAATGCCATAGGAAGCCTTCTAAAGTCAGTCCAGTCATTCCAGCCGCCAGATATGCTTCAGGTCCAGACATAATTGATCCATAAAGTTCACCTTTATTCATCCGCTATGCCTCACGTAAAACCTGTAGAATGACCGAGCTTTTTATTGAGTTGCTCCGTTTTCAACAGTTTTAATGTCACAGTTCAACAAAAGTAACCGGAAAAAGGGCTCATGCGCCTCGCTCTTCAGTAGTAGTCTCTCTCCGAGATGTCGCTGCCCAGTCTGTCGGGGCTCACACTTAAAAGTGGTGTTACTGAAAGCGACTGCAAAACCACCTCCAAGGCAGCGATCGACTGGCACTTGAAGCATCTTCCGGTATCTTGACGGTAAGCTGCTGTCCCAACCAGAGCCAGAGACCACTCGCTGTACCGCTGCCTTTGAAAATCAAAGCACGAGCAGCTCAGTGGGGATGGACCAGGTCCGTGGCGAACTCCGGAATCACTGCAGTTTCACATTCTCCCACTACACCGTTCACCCTCGAGACCTTCTATTCGTTGTATTTCTGCCAGTTGACGTTGATGAAGGTCTTGCTGTCCATGCGGTCGACGAAGAGTACTCCGTCCAGATGGTCCATCTCATGCTGGAGGATGCGAGCTGTCCAGCCACTGGCCTGCCACGTCACGGCTTCGCCCTTCTCGTTCAGACCTGTCGGAAAAGAGGCAGAGGGGAGTGAAGCGAGCTCACCCCAGGGCACAGGAATGACATTTCCGGCCCGAAACTTGGTGTTGACATCACCGACAAACATCCGTACCGGACACCTCCACGGACAGGTAGCGTGGGACCACGGCGGAGAAGCCTGTGACGCTCTCACACCCCTCCTGGAAGCGCACCGTCTGCCCGTCCAGCACCCTGAGCTGGGGATTGACAAAGACCCTCAGGGGCTGGACGGTAACGCCCCGAGCGTCCCTGACGACCTGCGAGACCTCCGTCAGCATCTTCTCCGTGTATTCCAGCGCCAGGATGCGCAGTGGCACGCCGATCTGCGGCGCACTCAGCCCCACGCACTCGGACTTCCTCATGACTTTGACCACGGTGTCGATGACCTTCTGCACCTCGGGGCCCGTGACGGCCGCGGGGTCCACGGCAGCCGCCTGCGAGCGCAGCACCGGGTCCCCCACCTGGCACACGTGGCCGTAGGGAGGCGTGGGCGGAGGGATGATCTTGCGTTTCACGTACTGAAAGTAGGAGCGCACCTTGACGTCGCTGCAGTACGAGCGACCCCGGGGTGCCGTGCGTGTACAGCGCGGAGGAGAAGCCACCGGTGCATCCAAGGACCCGGCGGCACACCGAGGGATCAGTCTGAAGCCTGTCCTGGACAGCTGGAGCAGGGACACGCATGGTTTCACATTCATGGTGGAGCTGCAGCTGAATGACACACAGTGCTGTGGGAAAAGATGTGCACAAGAACAATTCAAAGACCATGTCATGGGCACTAAATTCCATGTTTTGCTCCCCCCCCCAGTGCCAGTGGTGACGGAGAAGCCTACTCATCCACACTTGTATATACTATATACATGAAAGTGTGTAACCAGTTACAGCCACTGGTTTAGTTGGTGGACTGTGTGTGCCTGCCACCAGTGTACAGAAGGTAATAAAGGGGGTGAATGACACTTGTCTTGTCTTGTCATGAAGACTTCATTTGTCTGTATATCAGTCTCCCCTGCTGCACCTGATCCAATCCAACAGCCAGAGCATCATGGTGTCCTACAGGCATAACAGATGCTTTTTGTTCATGGTTAGTGTTTCTGATGCCCTGGATATCTAAAACATCACTCCAGCTTTGAGATTTCCCTGAGGCCCAGCAACGACTGGCACAGCCCAGAGGCAACGCCCACAATCTGATCACTTCTTTTTCCCTTAATGTTTTGAGTCACTTAATTAGTGACAGTACTGTCATTAGTTCTGTTGGCTCTATTGTGGAAACCTATTAGGAACACCTCAATCGGTAAACAGTAAAACAGACATGTGTCCCAGCTCTGTGGGCATCAAGTGTATCGTGAGGTCTAACACCGCCAGCGGTGTGGGCAGGTATGACATATCATGCGCTCCCATTCAATACTCTCTATGAGCTAGAAGCTAACTCGTTAGCAGGTCGGTTTAGTTATTTTGAAAATACGCCACCAAAACGTCTAACCAAGCGTGATATAAAGACCTAAAAAAGCTCTATACATCGCTTACCTTACGATAGTTTGCAGGCTTCCAGGGTGGCTGTACAGGACCACATACTCAGAACAGAGGGTGAAACACAAGGGTGACAGACTGTCACCGCTTGATCCGAACTGCGCATGTGCGACCGTCTCTACGTCTGGTGGGTAGTTTGCGGGGGATATACGGAATAGCGTTGTCGCCACATTGCTAGTGGCAAAATAAGTTGTAGAATGCCAGGACTACATCTAATATGTTCAATATAAACCACACACATGATAGGTGTTGTTAAATAATGTTTTTATTTACGTAAAGAGTATTTGAGATGATAAGAATTCATATCTACATGACTCAGACCTGTTTCAAACAGTCCAGTTAAGGTCTAGGAGGGAAAGTAAGTTTTCATTAAGTCTCTCTCTTTCTGGTCTCTAGATATGAATCGGTTTCTTAGTTTCCATTATCAGCAGACGGTTTTTCTTTGACACATCTCAGCCTCAACAGCTCTTTTTGCCACTATGTATGTGAACTATCGCGTAGCGACAATTATTTCCGGGTTACGTGTCTCAGACTGAATTTCACAATAAAAGTACTTGTCGTTTGGATTCGGTTCATTTCCTTGTATTGTTCCTCTTTTGACGCTTACTTTGAAAGTAGAAGCGAGTTTCGCAGGGAAGAAGTTCAGGGGTGTGAAACTGAAAGCGTACTTGCCTGTACATGTCCAAAGGTGGGAGTTGTGAACTTCCCATACATGATGGGGTGATTTAAACCATCAACATTTTGCTCCGTCCCTTAATGCCCGGGAGCGCCATGGCTGGAGAGGAGCCTGTCCAGAAATGTTTTATGCCAGGGAGCTGCTCTAAGTTTCCTTTGTGGATCATTGAATATGTCTGGACTCACAAGTTCCAATCCATACACGAAGGTTTGTTTTCTTTGTTTACTTCTGCTCGTTTCTCTCTGATGTTTGCATTGCAACTGCTGCAAGTTATATTTTTATGTTTCTAGAAATAGACTATTTTACTACTTTACTATTAAGAAATATAATTTACTTCGAATATTATAGAATATCTTATTCAAAATAGTTTCACTTTAGGAAAGTTTTCAGTGTAGGAACTATTGCATCAAATGATCTGAATCAACTCATTAATGAGACTGATTATGCTGGGACATGGCTGGCTGCGTAAAGTTATCATAAAATTATTGCCAATTGAATAGAATGAAATCTTATTTCTAATCCTAGTTCTAATTGAACATATGTAGAATTTCCCCCGCTTTGAATCATTGAGGCAGCTTGTGGCATCATAAAAACTCTATTTTCACTACATCAGGATATGTAACTCAGTCCAGTAAATCCTTAGTTTGTCTTGGTTTAGTCAGTGGAGTGGTAGGAACCACAGTTACCTGTAGGAGTTAGCTACAGTGTGTCAGTATAATCTTATCACCCAAGTGATTTTAACTGCAACCCTTTAGGGGACAAATCCCATCCCCAAATAAAGGAGTTTATCAGAGTTTATCTGGGTTTGGTCACCACTGGGGGTAAAATGAGTGGGAGGTAAAAGGATGTTGACACTGCACCAGTCCATTGCGAGAAGAGTGAGGTGAGCATTAAGGTAAAGCTCCTGATTTACCGGTCTATATTCATTTGAACCCTCACCTACTGTCATGAACTGTGGGCAATGACTGAAACAACTGGGTGAGGTGACTGGGCTCTGTCTTAGAGACAAGGTGAGGAGCTGAGAGGCTCAAAGCAGAGCCGCTGCCCCTCCTCATCGAGGGGTAGACCCTGGGGCAGACCCAGGACACCACACCACCTCTCATCTGTTTTGGAACGACTCAGGAACCAGCTGGGGGAGCTGATAGAGGGGTACAGGGAAAGGAGAGTCTGGGCTGTCTGTGTCCAGACACAGATCCAGGGATTAGTCTGAGACTGGTGTCCACACATATAAGTGGTGGATAAAGGACATTTGGTCCTTTTAGGGCATAACTCACAAATGTTTTAGATACTGGTCTGACTGTTCCAGCAAGTGTTACACCAGAGGAGGATGTGATGTCTTGTTGATTCTTCACAGTTGTGGACCCTGGTGCTTGGCCAGAAATGGTCTCTCAGCCTCTGAGCCTTGAAGATCCGTGGAGGCTGCGTGTTGCCTCTGCCCAGGCATATTCCATTGTGAAGAACAGGGCCATGGAGCACTTTGAGAAAGTCATGGACTTTGTTGAAACCACCTACAGACTTGTGCCTGAACTGGTGGCCCCTATGAAACAAATGAAGATCATGTTTGGCCTCAAGACCATGGTATGGAAGGAAGTGGTGGTAGAATTTATTTATTTGCCATTTCAGTGCTAGTTTTGTCTGCTGCAGTTCATCTGTTAGTATATTAATCATCAGTTTATCTTTATTCTGTTCTCTGTTTTTCTTTTCATCCCTTATGCAGAGCATTATGTGGATGCTGCGACACGGCAGAGGAATCATCGACACTGTGCTTAAAATCAAACAGTTCTTCCCCAGTAAACTACCTCAGTGCCAAGATCAGTGTGTGAGTGTACACCATTATCATTCCTCGTAAATCTTTGAGGCAGTAAACATGCTGAAAAATATACTCTGTATGTTTTGACCTCGTATAGTACTAACTAAAGGGGAAAAGATTTGACTTGAATATTTACATAATTATATGAAAAGGAAGTGTCCAGTGATGGACCAATTATAAATAAGAAATTCTGACAAATTACATTTTCTTTTTTTTCCTCCACAGAGCGATCAAGAAAAGTCACAAATAAGGAAGAATGTTCTGGACTTCAAAACTTGGGCATATTCACTTGCTTTGGACAAGGACGAGCTCCAGAATTACATTAAGGTTAGTTTCCATCATCACCATCATTACAATACATTACATCATCATTACAACAGTATGAAAAAGAGCCAGATGCAGGGGAAGTTAGTCACTCCAGTATGTATTGTGACAGGTAATTTCTTCTATCTGCAGCTAATTGCACACATCAAGCATGTTTGGTGCTTGTTTAGAGGAGTTTAATTAAGCAGGAATTGAGTATTTAATCTGCACTTTGTTTTTAGGTTTTTGCAAGAAAGTTGGCAAATTTGAATATTAATCAGCATTAAAAAGCAAATGCAACCAAAGATTCGAGCATTAAATGTTTGCGGTTTTACGTTAAGTCTACATTAACTGAGAGACTTTTAGGAAACAGTCATTGTGCTGAGCGCTGAGTGCAAACTGTGAGACATTTTCTTTCCACCAGGGGGCTCTACAGATCTACACCCGGATAGAAACTGAACCATAAACTGGAGATCAGTCCACGTACTGGCCACATCCAAAATCGAATGAATCAGTATAAATGCTCTTGCTCGGTGTGTCTTGTTTTGGTGAAGAAGAGCTTACAGGCTCTCAGCATTAAGGATTAACGTGGAAATAGTTCTTCCCTGGCTGTGAATAGGGAGCTGGAAGCTGGACTTTTGGAAAAACAATTTCCTAGAAACCTCTGGAACTGGTGTATTAAAGGTCACTCTGCAAAACAACAAACTGATGACACAGCGCACAAAAACATTTTCTCCAAACAGGTAGTTATTTTATCCCATGCTATGACGTCCAGAACTCTCACACTAAAGCATAGGCAGTCCAGGTTGTGTTGCTTCATGAGACTGAACCTTGAGATCTCTACTGATAGTTTCTTGCAGTGTGTAAACAGAGATGATGACATGTTGCGTGCTGCTGTTTTTCAGTATCATATGGAGAAGCAGTATGGAGAACACTACGCTCAGAAGGTGGAGGAGTCACTGCTGCACTATTTAGAGCAGCTGAAGAGTGTGCTACCAGGAGACACCTACATTGATAAGGTTTGTTTTTCTCCTAAAATGTGTGTGGCTTACAATACCTGGCTTGGATGTTCATCAACACATTGGCACACAGTGCCAGCAGTGGTCAGACCTTTGTCCGGTTCCCTGAGAACAGTAAACATGAAGCACCATTGAAAGAAAAGACGACATGCCTGTGGAAACCTAATAAAACTGAAATGGCTTTTTTTGTGTGTGTGAATTAGATCCTGAAGAAAAACGGGCCTGTGACTGAAGAGGAGGAGATGTTATTGAAGATCATCTCTTTAGATTCCAGGACGATCGCAACCACGCTAGAGAAACTACTCCGCTGTGGTAAGAAACACCCTCCCAACACAAGGCAAGCCACAGGCAGCATCATCTGTCAATGTCATACATGGAGAGGTGACACATCTTGCACAGTGTGGCAGGTTCTCTGCTCTATAAACTCCTCATGTGCGATTATGGACTCAGCGATTTACCCAGTGATTCCATTACTTTGGTTGTTGTAGCAGGAACACGGTGCTCGGATCACAAATGGTAATAATCTTTGTTCTTTTCTCTGCCAGGCAACTTTCCAGAGGCTCTCCACGTGACAGATGAAGCCAGTGGGCCCTCAGAGTCGCAGCCGTGGACCTCTAGGCGAGGACATGCATCTGACCAAGACGTGTGCAAGGACAGGGCTTGTTTGGTGGAGGGCAGCAGTGGTTCAGATGCCAGGAGCCTAACAGAGAAGCACAGTGAGGCCACCCAGAGGGCAGTGGAAGAGAGAAGTCAGAGCAGTGGTGAATGTGGTCTCAAGGCGTACTCCTCTCCTCACTTTTGCTCCAAACACCAGCGATGGGTGAGGAGCATACTGCAGGAGTGTCCTGCAGAGTCCCTAGCAGGCGCCTCCTCCTCTCCCCTGCTGTTTCAGTCCTCCTCGTCCATCTCCTCATCGCAGGATCTCACCCCTTCTGACCTTGTTCCATCACCGAACGACCAGCCGAATCCCCCTCCTCAGACCTCCCCCCAACACCCCCAGAGCACCGTCCAGGCATGTGAACCAGCAGAGCCTGTGGAGCAGCCCAGCTCGGGGAGACAACAGCTGAGGCTGTCTGCACAGTGTCAGGCTGCACTGCTGCAGTCCAGGCTGCTGCAGCCCTGCGTCATTCTCACCAGGCTGAGCACCGAGGAGTGCCACAGAGTGACCCGGGGAAGAGCCTCGACCAGGGACACGGCACAAGGCCGCGCGGACAGAGGAAGGGAGGAGGAAGTGCTAGATTCTTCTTTCGACGTGAACGTGCTGTTCTCCAGTTTTTCCTCAAACACAGATGAGGACTCGTTAAATTGTGACCCAGACTACAAACCTCGCAATAAAAGGAAAAGACTTGCTCAGGACTATGAGAGTGCAAGCAGCTGGATGACCATTAGGTCATAGGCTTCGAGTAGAGACGTGCAGCCAGTGCTGCCCACTGTTGACATCTGGAAGCTTAGAATATCAGGCAGTAATGCAGTCCAAATGTTAAAAGTTTTAACCGTTGATTCAAACAGTTTACATGTCTTTCAATTGTGACAAAGATACATGAAGCCATTTATTTATTTTATTTATTCATTAAAAACTGTGAAAGTCAGTTTGCAAATGCTGTCTCCTGGACTTTGATGAAAAACATTGTTTTACATTTTCTTGTGACTTAACCGATAACTTGCCAAATAACTGCCAAAATTCATGTGATTATTTTGGTTGTAAAATAAAGGTTTACTTAACAAGTCATTTTACCTATTTACCTCCACTACAGATGTATTTATTGTTACTCGATGGAGGTATTATTGTGTGAGACAATAGGTTTTGAAGGGAATGTTGCCCTTTTCACATACTTTGCACAAAATGTTGCTAAAGGTAAAGCGATGTGATGGGATTTGTATGCAAACTTCTGGCATCCATAGTAAGAAATGATACCAGACATCCGCGGGTGCTGCATGGATGCGGTCACCAAGGTTGACCAGAAGAAAAAACATGACCTGTCATATGGAATAAGCTAGAAACATAGATCTAATAGATAAAGGATGCAGTAAAATGTGCAGTAGACTTTTATATTACTATAAAATGCAAATGAGAAATGAATGAGAATGAGAAATAAACAGCCTGCTCTCAATAAAGATTATTTTTGGTATTAATTCCATTTCCAATTCATTTTTCTGGAGTGAAGCAGATGTGGAGTCCACACACATCCAGCATTTTTATATTTGAGTCAGAATCATAGGAATTTGTTGCTCATTTGTTAACTGCCTTTCAATGTCCAAATATTCTAAATTTCTTGAGAATTTGATGATGTTTTTGGACTTGCTGTACATGCATCAATACAGCCATGAACAGACTGTTGATATTCAACTGGCTCAGGGACAGCATGGTCGTTGGTTGGATCCCAGCCTGGCGCAACCTACATGTTGAGTATCCTTGGCCCCAAACTGCCCCTGATGCCGCATCCTCCATGTGCAAAGCAAAGATAAAACAGTTTACACCAGTCAAGCTTTACAGAACAATGTGTGTGTGTACGTTGAAAAACATTCTTGTTGGTGCATGTTAGGCAGACATAGACCCATACTCCATGGACCACCCACTGACTCCTCTGTCCACCTGGGTTGGCCTGGTCAGTCAGCCAATCCAGGAGGCATAGCATCCAACTCTCCACCTGAGAGTCGACTGTGGGAACACGGATTGGCTGAAGGGACGAGAGGGTTCAGATGTGAGCAGGGCATCACTGGGGCTCAGCACTGATGTCAGCAGTGACCTCCACTGTTTGCTCTCAGCTATTGACACAGAGCCGCCGGGGAAAGAGCAGATAGGGCCTGTTTGCTGGAGGTAAAGTGAGGACACTGCTTCGCAGCTTTTTGAAGAGGGTATTGATCACTAACGGCTTCATTGACTGAAGCATCCTGCACAGTCAAGGCAGGTCAGAGGAAGAGGAAGAGCTGTGTTTTACCCTGGAGCTGAATATATTCAGGTGGCCATTCAGTCAGCAAAGGATTTGGTTATTTATGATTAATTATGCTTTTCTGATTGGATTACTGTATGACCTGGGTGTGACAAAGGTTCTTGACCAGGAAGTCCATTGAGACCTATACTGAAAACAACATTGACTGACTGTGGGGACACTTGGAGGGTGATGAACTTTATCATTTACTATTGAACCTGGCTTTTCTCCAGTATTTTGCAGTCTAAAGATGATGTCTGTCATAGGGGTAACTTCACTTGATCTCAGTTTTGCTGTTCCAGGACCATGTGCAGAGTTATCTCATAAATCAAGGCCAAGTGTTTTGGACACAGCCCAACCCGTACTGCAGGATTTAAGACATCATCTCAGGCCAAGCTCGTTTGTTGTGTCCTTGTTTTATTTCAACTTCTGGTGTGGTTAACCAAAAAAAGACAAAAAAAACAGTGATCTTTATGCGAATCAATAAATCACCAGCACCAATAAAAACACCACTGTTTTTCCTCTCTTTTGGATCAAATGACTTAATGGTTTCATTGTCTTGAAATATTGTTGTGGGCAGTGGTTAAATTGGCTTTGCTTTTGTAGGGAGGGGGAGCCCTTCTTCACTAAGCGGTCATTATCTCTCTCTCTCTCTCTCTCTCTCTCTCTACCTTGCATCATCATTTTAATACATATTAACACATATTTTTATACTCATATTAAAGATTTTGAAGCTCGGGCTGGCTGTACTGATGAGGTGAGGAGGCGGAGCTGACTGATTCAGCCCAAATTAATCACTGGTTGTGGGGATGGTCGGGAAGTCACTCAGCATTGTAAGAATCCAGACTATTTTGTGGGAAGAGATTAAAACACTCTCATAGAATGTGACTGGTGCCTGACCAGAGAGCTTCTTTATACACAACATTTCAGTATGTTGTTACCATGGTCTGGCCTTGCTTTTGACAAAGATTCTTCTCTTGCCCTGGATCCAGGGTACAGTAAAGCTTGTTGATAAAATACGCATCTTAGTTCATTCATCTCAATTTGAATGTTTCCTTCATGTATCATGCATGTATCATGTGCTCTCCTGGTACAAAGATGCAATCACCAACCAGCAAGGGACAGTGACAGTCTGTTGGCAAGGTGACAGAGAAAATGGCCAAGTACAAAGTGTCAGGGGTTAAACTGTGTGTATCCATTACATAAGCTGCCATCAAAAGGGAAAATCTAGCCTAAAACAGAATTTACATGACAACACTCACCATATTTTAGGCAATAAATCTAAGGTATCAGTAGGAGGGAAACCCCTGCACTGTGCTTGAGTGGAGGACGTCTTCATACAATGAGGGCCAGGTTCCCAGAATCTGTCATGGAGATTCAACAGTTCATTTTCAGCGCTCAGAAACTGAAAACGTGCAGTGTATTGGAAAGCATGGTTTGTCCTTATTTTAGGGTGGATTTCCTTTGGCACCTATTTATTTGTTTATCGCCTGGTGTACCAGCCATGAAAGTTCCACCTTCCTCGTGCTTCTGTTACATCAGATGCATGTGATCTTTCATGTCCCTATCTCACCGAATAACAGCACGTGGTTTTCACGTTTTTTTTCCAATTCATTGTGTTATGTAGTAATACCCCTACCCTCTCTTTCTCTTTCACTATAATCAGAAATGGGTGCGAAATACGAGGGTTTGGGGGTGGGGGTTCGGACAACCCCCACCACCACCACCCTCGATTAACCCGTGAGAGCCTCTGAAAGCCTGAAAAGCAAGATTTTGAAGAAAAAAAAAGAAAAGAAAAAGTACTTCCATCTGCTTTTATGTGTATATCCCCACCTCTTATTAATGGTTCCGTTTTCGACAGTGAGATTTTATTTTGAAGACCAACACTTCCTACTTCCTCACGGTACCGTATTGCCGGAAAAACAGAGCCACTTAAACCACGGAATGAATGAACCAGCGGTAAAGTTAGGTAAAACAAGAGAAAATGAGGCTACAAACCAGAGAAAAAAAAGTGTCGTGATGCAATGCTTGTGCTTGATGCTTGGGGCTTGGTGCTTGTGGACCTTCCGAGCAGCTGCTGGACCCTCCAGCAGGTTCAGCAGGTTGAGTGGGCAAAACGTGCTCCGTACTGCCACGCGCCTCCCGCCCTCCCCATGCTGCTTTGCACCTGTGCCCCCCGCTGTGCCAACACTGCCAACGAGAGACGATTCCTTTTTAGTGGTCTTATCTTGTACTTTGCGGGAACCTGATCTTGTAATTAGGAGATAAGGTGGCTCATATTTTCTTCTTTTTTTTTATTAACAGTTCCAATTCAATGCCTCTCCATGGGTTTCAGGGTTTCGGCTAGAAATAAAATCAAGGTTTTTGATGGATATGACAAATGTTTGAAATTCTAGTCAAATATCAGAGTCTATTAAGTTTAAAAGTGTGTGTGTGTGTGTGTGTGTGTGTGGGGGGGGGGGGTCTCTTCTGGACGACCAGAGCCCCAGGACTACTTTTGTAGTCTGCATAGGCGTTTCTAGCCCTTCTTTTGGGGGGGGGGGGGGGGGGGGGGGGGGGTGCTGAATTGAAAATTGAATCCCAGCACCCCTAAAATTGTGAAACACAACCTTGTGAAAGTGAAACTTATCTTGCCTGGCCGGCAGCTCTCTGGGTGCTCTGCACGCCTAAACCTCTGATCCTAGACTTGCCCCTGGAGTCATCCATTAATAGACTATATTTTTATACGGCCGAAACTGCCACTGTCACACAAGGTGCGATCAGGTACCGTTGCAAACTTAAGAAGATTATGGCAGGGTTTTTTTTGGTTTAGTGTTCAGGATTTCATACACATTCAAAATAGTTATTTTTATGTTTTATATTCTCTCTCTCAACATTATCATCTTCTTCTGTTTCCTGTTATGACACTAGAGGATGTGTTGGCTGCTGAGGTCCACTTGTGCAGCTGGTGATCAGTGTTTGGATCAGAGCACTCATAGCGGAGACTGTCTGGTCCGAGGGTCATATTCATCGAGATAAACCTACTCCAGACGCTGTCTGTGCTTTACCTTACATGTGTTACTTGTGGACAACCCCCCTCGTCTCTGAGCGCTGCTCACACTGACTGAGTTATGAAACAGAGCCGGAGACCACTTAGTTGAGGGAGTACCCCACAATGACTTTGCAGTTTTGTAAGACAGCTGAGGTCAATTTCATGGGATGCGTGAGCAGCAAGAAGATCCGTCTGACACCAATTTACAACAGTTCTTTGTCACAGCAAGCACATAGTTTTGATACTTGGCAAGTTTTGTGACAAGTTTTATAGCTGTCATTTTAAAATAAAGTACGTTTTAGACATTTGGGCAAAACATTATTTTAACTTTGCATCATTATTACATGTATTTTAACTAACGTATCAGTTTGGTTTTTCCGTGGCAAATGTTTCGTGCCAGATGCAGAGCATTGAACTGCCGAGCTCAAAGACAGCTTGGCTAGCTTTACCCCCACTCACTGCCTCTCACTTCATATATTGCAAGCCGCACTGCTCTGAACCTGAGTACAGGAAAGGGAAAGATGACCTAAATATTAACACATGCATTATTGCTCTGTTTATCTCCATATTGCTGTTTGCCTGTGAGATGTATTGATTTAGCACAATGTGACCGGAACGTCTGCGGACTCATATCTGGCAAACAAGGAGGCACATGGAATCATAACTTGTTGTTAACGTGCTGTTGACTCTGTATAAGTATGTCATTCCCGTCATGAATAAGTAACTGCTGTAGAAACAGTGAGTTAATGACTTACAGTTACGCTGAGCTTTACATGTTTACATTAAATACAGAGGGTATGTTTTTATGAACACATGAACTCCATTTTGTTTCACCTCTCCTCCTGGGGGGGGGGGGGGGGGGGGGGACATTGTCAAGAATCGACTCCAACCTTACTGTCAGTAATAGTACTTGATTGTAAACATATTCAGAATTGAAATATGAAAGGATTTAAATATTGAAAAAACAATGTGTTACACTCTTAATTAGCCCTTTGCAGTACCAGATAAGTGCTATTGGTGTTAATAATATGCATTGTTAACATCATTATTATTCTTAATAATATGCATTAATATGCATTTTGTTGATGTATTTTTTGGATGGTTCTCAAACACTGGTGTAAAACTGAGATTTAGAAACTGAGAAACTAATTTTAAGGTAAAATAAGATAAGCCATTGTCCCAGTCCCACAATGGCGAAATAAAAAATGGTGGTGTAATAAAAATAAATAAATATATATATATATATATATATATATATATATATATATATATATATATATATATATATATATATATATATATATATATATATATATATATATATGTGTGTGTGTGTTCTGGTTAGGGTTTAGGGTTAGGGTTAATATTACCACCTTATACGTAACAACAGGCAATAACAACAAAAAGTAGAGGTCGCACAGTTTATAGTTGTCGAGCCAATTCATTAGGATGATGCAAAGATGTGTTGAGTATTTCGGTAGTTTTCCACTCCTGTGTTGTTGCTGTGGGGCCTTTGTTTGACTTGATGGCCGTGTCTGTTACACACCTCCAGATGAGCTGTGCGTCAGAGCAGCCCTCTACAGGCCGACCCTCTCCCGGTGCCGCTCATTGACTCTGCTGAGGGTTTGAGGTGGTATGGTTCTGGTTAGTGATGTAAGAGGGGTGTAGGGACACATCCCTCCAGTGCTCCACCAATGGAAATATGGGCAGGGCTCAACACCCATTTTTGGGGGTCTTGCTATAAAACCGGCTTAAATCATCCCATACAGCCTAGATTGTGTAAGAGTAATTAACCGCCGCTTCAGCTTTTCGGAGAGACTTTTTGTTGAATTCTCAATGAGGTAGGTTCAGTTATGATTGATCTGTCTTTCTGGTTAAATCCTCTGTTAAAGATCTGATTTTGAACAAGTTTTCCATATTTCTCCTGCTTTTTTTAACAGTTTTATTCAAACTTTGGGAAAATATCAATGGAAGTTCCTCTCTTGAAGCTTATTTATTTTGCATGATGATTGATTTATTCTTTATGTGAGAACATAGTGAATATTTTCACTGAAGACAGTGACTTTAGGATGGTTGAAGTTGATATTTCTGCCTAGAAGTCTGCCCAATATCTTCATTCATCTTCTAGTTGAATTGAATGCGATAAATCTATTTTTAACTTTATTTCAAATCACTCAATCTGCAGTGGTCAGAATTTATTGATTGATAAGGATCCTTCCTTATCAATCAATAAATAAATAGGATGCTTAAGATGGTTGCAGTGGATCTTTTTATAATGTTGGGCATTTTTAAATATAATTTCAAAATCAAAAATAATTTCAAAAAATATTTGATTATCTGTTATAACTAAGATTTTGATCATTTTTGAGGAGTAAAAAGTTTATTTTTAAACTAATCAAATAGAAATTTCAAAGTAATCAGAATACTTGTGTAAAACATTAATATTGAATTGAAGAGAAGTCTGTGGTTTCTATCGTAAGTCCCTGAATTTTTCTGCTCAAACACTTATTGTTTGTCATCCTCACCAGCTCCAGGATGGAAAACAAGTCTTACTTGGTTCAAATGAATGGGAATGGGGTCCACGGGAAAGGCACCGTCAATGGCAAAAGCCTGATTGGGAACGGAGTCGGAGGTAAAGGCGTTCATGGGAATGGCATCCACCATGTCAGTGTGAACGGGAGCTTGTATCCTGCCAAAGCCAAGACCCGCAGGCAGAGATGGGATGTGAAGCCCTCCGAGATGTCCAAAAACACCCTCAATCCCATCAGAGCCATTGTGGACGGGATGAAGATCACCCCCAACCCAGAAAAACGCATGATCGCCCTCTCCATAGGTAAGAGGCTCCCTGCATGACAATGACTGACGGCTTTTAGAGATGCTGGTTTCAAGTTATTCATTTAGAATAACTAAATGACTAACGACATATTTTTCAGACAAACGTTCATTAGACCAATGCAACAGTGTGTTTCATAATCATTAAATTGTTCGACTTATTTCTACTACGTTTAATCGCCTGTCGCTGTTGATTGATGTCCTGTGGTGCGGTCCTCAGGAGATCCCACTGTGTTTGGAAACCTGCCAACAAATGAAGCCGTGCAGCAGGCCATGAAAGACGCCATAGATTCCCAAAAGTACAATGGCTACGCACCGTCCGTTGGTGAGCAGCATTACGTCTTTGCATTCATAAAATGGAAATATTGTGGTTTTCATGCATAACATCATGAAGGCCTTAATCTACATCTTGTCACCTTTAATCACTCACTACAAATTATCATATCAAAAAAACACATTACCAGGAGGTCTGATGCATCTCTTGTGTTTGTTTCTTCTCTGTGTCTGGCAGGTTATCTGAAGAGTAGAGAGGCAGTGGCCAACTTTTACAGTTGCCCTGAGGCCCCACTGGAGGCTGAGGTATATATATATATATACATATAAATATATATATATAAAATATTAGTCTGTTGCAACTGACTTTCTGAATTCAAAGCAACACAGGAGATTAACATAGTCTCATTCTTAGCCGTCTCAGTATGTACTGTATGTTTTCATCACACAGCCATGCATAGCAATGCAATTCATCTGCAAAGAATAGAGTTACATATGAAAATGATGTGATTACATAATGTGCAGTTCCCATATTGCGACATGATGTGATCAATTTGATATGCACACAGAGCGTGTATCTGCAAAGTTACTTACCACAGTGACTTTATTCAAGTCCAAGAATAGAGTTTGTGCACTGGCATGTGTAGGTTTTGTGTCCATGCCGCTGAAAGTAAAGTTTACCTGCCCCCCCCCCCCCCCCCCCCCCCCTCAGGATGTGATTCTGACTAGCGGCTGCAGCCAGGCCATTGACCTGGCTATCAGTGTGCTGTGTAACCCAGGGGACAACATCCTGGTCCCGTGCCCAGGCTTCTCCTTATATAAGACTCTGGCTGTCTCCATGGGCATCGAGGTCAAACTCTACAACCTGCTGGTAGGTACAATGGCAGTAGCATTCTACACTGTTCACACAACAGATTGTTTTTCCCTCTTTTTGTTCTAAACACTAAGACACCTAATATTGCTGCGATCAACTTTACAAGATAAAATATTCTTGCTCTTTCCAGCTGCCAGTTTGTTCCACTGGCTATTATATTGCAACAAAAATATCCACCATGAAAGAAATAGACCATCATTATAAAAGTGATATCAGTAAAACTCCAGTTGTACTCCTCAGTCAGCTCCATTCACAGTGCATTCAAGTAAAGTGAAGTGAAAAATATCACAATTTAAAATAGTTTTTAACCAAAAACCATAAAAATCCCACCTGATTTGTGATAAGCGTTGCCTAATCTTGGATTTATAATGAAAGCAAAGACTGTGAGCACACCATTGTAACTGCACAGAGCCAATGTATTTGAACAAATACATTAAAGTGCACAGTTTCGATGTAATGGATGGTCAAAAGACAGAGGCCAAGCCTCTAAAGCACCAAACATGTCATTCAGAAGGATATTGTTCATCCTGATGATGCTCCCTGACACACGTCTATGATTTGCAGCCAGAGAAGTCATGGGAGGTGGACCTGCAGCACCTGGAGAGCCTGATTGATGAAAGGACATCCTGTCTGATTGTCACCAATCCATCCAACCCCTGTGGCTCTGTCTTCAGCAAGGAACACCTCCAGAAGATCCTCAAAGGTCAGCTGCTGTCCTGCACCACTCTGCGCGAGAGGAAGAGTTCAGCGTATCAGAAGCTCTGTGCTAGCATCACAGCTGAAGTCATGACCATCTAAATGCCGTTTTTTTCCTCATCTTAGAGAATGTTTTTTGTGTTTCTCAGTGGCTTCCAAGCACTGTCTTCCCATCCTGGCTGACGAAATCTACAGCGACATGGTGAGTGCAGCCACTATGTGACGATGCCAGAACAAGTACAGGTTGGCGGGTGGGCTTGGCCCTCTGTCGTACCAGCGAGACACATTTTTCATCACAATGACAGCGGGGGTTGCATTCGCTGCGGTGGTATTTGCCCTGGCTCTGGATGCTGGGCGGACTGCCCCACATCAGCACAGGGGGGATTACGGGGCCTTGTGCTGGTGAATGAAGCCTGGAAGCAGCGAGCAGTAAGGCAGGGAGGTCAGCAGGGGCAGCTGCTGGACGTGGGCATGAGCAGGGTTTATCTTTCAAAGTTTAGAATCATGTGTAATTTGTTGATCTTTGGGTTGTTTTTGCAGTTGGTGTTTGTTTCGACACAGTCTACCCGACACTACTGTCAGTGGTTGCAGCAAGCCAACCTTTAATCTGGCCCAACTGAAATGTTGACCATTATAAACGAACATTAAGTACATTCGGTCCCAAGCGTTGACATTGGTGCCAACTCTGATCAAGTCTGCACTGGTCAAACCTCAGCTGAAGGTCATGCAAACATGGGGGCAGGTATACAGGCCCTCAGACACAGGCGACGGCACGTACACGCTCACTGACATGGCCGGATGATGTTTGTCAGCTCAATAATAGTGTGGTGATAAGGTAAAAGTGGAATCGTTTGGTGCAGGAGTTTTCCACTTAGATAACATCCTGATGCAGTGGTAAATACAAATCATGGACGGCGTCCAAAAGCGTCACCCAGCCTCTGATTGACCTATTCTGGTTTTCAGGCCACTGTATCTCCAGCTAGGATCCTTCATGCATGAGAAGCTTTGTCTCAGCACGTTCCCAGATATTCAACTTTGTCTGTGAAAGAAGGAACAACAACGCATGAGTTTTTGCAGGCTCTGGCATCTGGTTTTATAACACAACCGCAACCATGTGATCAAAAACCATGAAAAACATGCAAACCAGGATGACTTTGCACTTTTTCGCCAGCATGTGTTTCAAATTGATGCAGATGTGGGGTTTTGGCAGCAGAAAGCGTGTGAGCCGGGTTTGGGGGGTGTGGCGGTGAGGCCCTTTTTTTATGACTCGAGTGTCAGGAGGCTAAGGGGCCATGGTGTCTGTGAGTTTCAGTCAGTGGAGCATTACCACCACCACCACCCCCAACACCCCCAACACCAGCCCCCCTGAGCCCCGAGGTAGCTGTGCCAGTAAATCAGCATTTTTGGCAGACTTAACGCTCTGCACAGTCTTAGTCGGAGTGTTCAGGAGCGCTGTGTAGGGGTCATTGTCATTGCATGTCTACGACCGGACCAACCTCGACAAGTGTCTTATTTTCCTCATTTGTACTTAAAAGTTGAATAATCCTGAAAAAAAGTTTGACGGAGGAGTCGCAAACTTTTTGTCTTCCATTCGATTGCAGTCTATTTTTCATTCCACTGGGCAATAAAAACATTGAGACGGACCTATCGGGACTGTATGTACAAAATGTTTCCTAGAAATTAGAGGGGAGGGATGGAGCAGTCTTCCACGAGCCAGAAACGTCTCTTAATTGGAGAGCTCTGCTTGCACGCATGCTGTACTGTGCATGCACATTTCAGACGATTGCTGCTGTAAGTCACAGCAGTCTGGCCAATAGGATGTGGGGCAGTTCCCTGCCTCTCCTCAAGGATACTGACTAGCTTTAATGGGAACCAGCTTTCTGTGGGAGGACTCTATTTCTCCTTCTCTCTCTCTCTCTCTCTCATTCACTTGCTCTCTTCCTCTTTGTCTGCCCCGCTGTCACTATCTCACCATAAAAGTCAATCTTCTATATCCTCCCTTTGGTTTCTCCTCCACGCTCCATACTATTAACTTAATAATCTAATAATGAATTATCCAATGATTACATAATGAGATATCAAATGTGTGTGTTAGTCCACGGGGCTATAACAGTTAACAGACACTGCTCACATGATGTTGGTGGTACCAGATGAATTATTTGAATCAATGGAAGATTTTGCCTTCAGCAGCCAGCTTCATCCCCCTCCTCCTCCTCCTCCTCCTGTCAACAGGTTTTCCCTGGCTGCAGCAGTCCTTCCATGGCCAGCCTGAGCAGCAACGTTCCCATCCTTTCCTGTGGCGGCCTGGCCAAACGCTGGCTGGTGCCTGGATGGAGGATGGGATGGATCCTCATCCACGACAGGAACGATATCTTTGGCTCAGAGGTACGTCACGTCGTCTCAAGGCAGAGGGAGCAGGAGGAGCTGTGCAGATGTTGGCTCATAAATTTGACGCACGCCGGATGTCTGCTCTGCAGATTCGACAGGGTCTGGTGAAGCTGAGCCAGCGTATCCTGGGAGCGTGCACCATTGTTCAGGGCGCCCTGGAGAGCATCCTCAACAACACGCCACAGAGCTTCTACAACAGCACCATCAGCTTCCTGAAGGTGAACATACAGAGTTTTATCCATTTATGGATGTACAATCACCACTATATCTCTAACACTGTTTTGCTTGTTTTATCCATTGCTCTGACTAGATAGTTTCTCTTTTTTCTCTCGTAGTCCAACTCAGAGATTTGCTTCAATGAGCTGTCCACCATCCCCGGCCTGAACCCTGTGATGCCGTCAGGAGCAATGTACCTCATGGTCAGTACCAGGAGTGTGTGTGGTTTATTCTGAGCGAGAACACACAAACAGCTCCATGTCATCACGACTTTGTAGTTACACGTGGCGGAGTACACATTAACCAGAAGAATCAGTTTTAACAGATGACATCATAAGTGTGTCTGGACATCTGCCTCACTGTGAAAACCGTTCATCCAGGTGGGGATCGATATGGATCACTTCCCAGACTTCAAGACCGACGTGGACTTCACTGAACAGCTGGTGACGGAGGAGTCCGTCTTCTGTCTTCCTGCCTCAGTAAGAAACTGTCACTGCTCACCACTTACTCACGTTTGTCTGCGGACACTGTTTAGTTGAAATCGAGGCGTGAAATGTACTGTATGGAGTCACTTTAACACCGTAGACCCATGTCACATCCCCTTTCCTCTGCCAGGCGTTTGAGTATCCCAACTTCTTCCGCATCGTGGTGACGGTGCCAGAGGAGATGATGGTGGAGGCCTGCGCTCGGATCAGGGACTTCTGCCAGCGCCACTATCGGCCCTGCAGCCGTGACAGCAACGATCTGGACCAGTGATGCTGGCCCGGTCGGACAGCATGGACCACAGAGGATGGGGGAACTGAGATTGGTGTAAACTGAGCTGGAATCAGCTACGAAATTCAATACCACCCTGTTCTGAAGTTAGAGACGTCAAAGTCTGATGTCGGAGGTGTGTTTGTAGTCGTCACTGTGGCAACAAAAGCCTGGAAGCAATATATATACGATGGTCCATTGATGGTGTAATTTTTGATGTAAACCATATAAAATGAGCAGACCTGATATTTATATTTTCTACAGGAAACTTATGTTAACCTCTACCTTTCTTTGTGTATTTATATAATTTGTGAAGCGCTTTGTGTGTCTATATAATGTAACTTCTTTGATATCAAGTGCACAATTGTAGACTCTGCGTGCTGTACACACCAACTGGCTTCTTTGCTGTCATGATTGAAACAAGTCCAAATGTATTTCAGTGTCCATCTTCGCTAATGTTATGAACTCATGATCCTCTGCTTTGCTTGTGTTAGAAAGTCACATTAGACAGCATCAGCATGCTCTTTGCCAGAATGTTCTTTGTATATTGTTTGTATATTAATTATATGTCATACATATTTACAGACAAGGTATTTTGTAGTTTTGTTAATAGTTACCTAATAAAAAAACAAGTTGACAGGACTGACTGTGTGCTGAATATTATAATAAAGACATTTATGAAGAGAATCAAAAGCACAAAATAGGAAAGAAAATGATGATACTCGGCTAAATGCTGGAGTCACAGAGCATGAGTGGTTAGCTTGGTTGCCTGACAACAAGAACATACCAGGTTCAACTCCAGGTTGGACTGAGGGCCTCTCTGTGCGGGGTTTGCATGTCTTCTCTGAGTACTTTGTGTAATCCAAAAACAGACCGCAAGTCTGAAGTTTCCTCTTCTGCTACGGGTTTTTGGGTCTAAACCTTCGGTATGACTGACTACACACATACATGATTTGAACGTGCCAGACAAATGAGGACTCTCTACTGCAGCTTGTTAAAAACAAGTCTTCAACAGGAATTGACCAAAACCTGCAAACTGCAAAAGAAAACCAGATAACCCAGAAAAAAACACAGGGAGAACATGCAGATTCCACACAGAAAGACAGTGGCTTCATCCAGGAGTCAGAATTGGGCATTCTTGCTACGAGGGATCCACTGCAAACCACTAACTTCTGTGTGTACTGATCTTTAATGATCTTCTGCTATGCACTCACTTGACCTCTAGACTAAAACCCAAATTGTGAGCCATCAATCCGTATATCTCGGTTTACTGCTACTCTGTCTCTCATCCTGAGGTTTCTCCCTTTTTTTTACCCCTGTCAGGGTTTTTCTTGGGAGTCGTTCCTCGGCCGACGTGAAGACCAAAGGGCAGGGGGTGTTTTACTATGTCACTCTGTACATACCATTGCTCACTTTTGTAAAGTGCCCTGAGATAACGTCTGTTACAAACCAGCACTTAAACTAAATAAAGTTGAAGTTGAGTAATCACCGTTTTCGGTCATTGGATACAAAAAATGATTCCTACAAGTCTTTATACAGTCAGGATTTGTATTGTAGCTGCACAGCACAGTGAGACAATATCTCCATCTAATGTCGAGTCTAAAATAGTACAGCCAATCTCTGCTGAAGTGTGACCTTGCCTGTGTGTGTGTGTTTGTTTATATGTGCAAGCACTAATGCCCCTATGAGAAAAGTGACCTTTGCAACATGCCCCTCCTCACCTACTAGGTGTACGTGTAAATACTCCACGGCGGTGAAGCACTCTGCGCTGTCCAATAATTAACCACCGGACTGATAAGACAGGAAGCGGAGAAAGAAAGTAAGAAAAGGAGAGAGAGAGAGAGTAGGGAAGCAGCACATGACTCAAAAGCAAATGTAGCAGAGGCAAAAAGGACATAGACACAGCAGTTCTGGTTTGAGGAAAAGAGGAAGAGGACGGCTCTGTCAGAGTTCTGGTGTGTAACAACACAGGGTTTCTCACTTTGTCCGTCTCCTGCAGTGGTTTAGATGTACTCCGAGGAGGAAGCACAGTTTCCCAGGACCATAGAGCTGAATGATGGCACACGAATGCCACTTTTGGGTCTAGGGACATGGAAGGTATAATCCACACTCTTTCTGTATTCATGTCATTTTGTTGTCTCGCTGACTGCATGTGTTTCATATGATTGTCTTGAAGTACCTGCTTTGAGCTAGCTGTGTTGATCTGTGTGAGACTGGCAGCAGAAAATACTGGAAAATACTAGATAGATTGGCAAGGGGTTTTTTGTTTTCATGAAACTCCAATGACTGAGGACTTGGCTGCATTCACATCCTGCCTCCTTCGTATAATGAATGCGCTCCGCTCTGTCCAAAGTCCAAGAAAAAAGACACTTTTTAGCTTTACCTGGCAACTGCACTGTGACATCAACGGTCCAGGAAGTTTCATTGCCAAGAAGACTTAGGCCTTGGTCCCACAGGCCACACACAAACACAGTGCCTCAAAGGCACTCCTCCATGGTGAGGATTTCTATTTGCAGTGTTGATATAAAGGTTTCATGCTTCTGATATCAGAGCATGAACCGTTGGCTCCAATGACCTCCTGGGACACGTTTTGTGCAGTGTCCCATCGACTTTGAGGAACAGAAGTACAGAAGTAGTTAACTTATTGTTTTTGCATATCAACATTTTTATGTTACATTTGTTAACCATTGTTCAATGGGTGCAGGTCCTACAACTAACTGTACACAGTTTGTGCCTGAAACGTTGTAGGACTACTCCTTTTTTTTGTAAAAACAATAAATCAAGCCCTTATTTCTTTAAGTGCTGACATACAGTAAAAACGTGATAAACCAGGAACAGATAACAGAGACTTGTGAGGCAATCGTCCTCCATAGTCGTCCATTGTACATTATGGGCTGTATACTGTATATCTAGGTCAGACTGAACCAGTAAAGAGCATCTTGATTATGTTGTTTTTTTCTTTTCTTATCAATGCAGTCGTCGTTTTACCCCCGCACCTCAATCCAGGGTGCAGTTGAGACAGCCATTGCGGCTGGATACCGTCACATTGACACAGCCTTCAGCTACAAGAATGAGGTGGACATCGGCAAGGCTCTGCGGTCCAAGATGCAGCAGGGCATCATCAGGCGCCAGGACGTGTTCATCGTCAGTAAGGTGTGTGCGCTGCGGCGAGGAGCAGGAGGAAGTGCATATCACAATGGATCCATTTTAGTGGAACGTATTGTGTCCTGGTAAACGCCCTGTTCTGCGCCTTCCCCTCTAGTTGTGCAATTCGTACCATGAGCCGGACGACATCCCTGTGTGCCTGAATAAGTCCCTGAATGACCTCCAGCTCGACTACCTGGACCTTTACCTCGTGCATTTCCCTGTCGGCCTCAAGGTTAAACACATATTCAAAACGTTGCAGAATTCAAATTTCACTCAGCCTGCCCTTGCCCCAAGCCTTAGGGAAATGACTGACGTCTTGGTGACATAGAGCAAGTGATTCTCAACTCTCAGGGAGAAGAAACACACCGTTATGTGAAGTGTTTGGCTAAAAACGTACACCACTTACCACTCTGGTCCAGTGTATGTAAAGACTCATGCCTGACTCTGTATTTTTCCTTATTTTGCCAAATGTCCAATGTGAATCACCGGGTATGAAAAGTGCTATACAAATAAAGCTGCCTTGCCCTTTCTTCTTAGAAATCCGATGACGAGCTTTTTCCAAGGAAGGAGGGAAAGATAATCACCTCTGACGTGGACTATGTGGATGTTTGGAGGGTAAGATCACATGATCTTATTCATTCATTCATTCATCTTCATACCCACTTCCTCCTAGGGGTGTCTCAGGGGTCTGCTGGTGCCTATCCTCAGCTCATATAGGGCGAAATGGTGACCGTATGTTTAATATAAATACTTGAAAGGGGAGTGTATGTAACACTATGTGCACATAAAAACTGCTTTTATGTTGATGTTTGTTTTGTTTTGTTTCTTATTATTTCAAGCATTTCTTTACTTCAGAGAGGAGGCTGTGAGTTTACTTACTGTGGCTGTGTGCTGTTGTGCCTGCAGGGGATGGAGGCCCTGCAGGCCTCAGGGAAGGTGAAGAGCATCGGTGTGTCCAACTTCAACATCCTGCAGCTGGAGAGACTTCTTGCTCTGTGCAAGGTGACGCCCGCTGTCAATCAGGTACCACTACTGAAGCAGTCTGTGCAGTTATACCATCATACTTCAGGTAGAAACCAGTGTTCTGTACTTTAGTAGGAAAGCATCCTCGAAATCATAGATAGAGCAAAACCTGCTCATATCAACTTTTGTCACTTGAGGCGTGATAAGACGACATAATTCATACATGGCTTACCATATGGGATACACAGTGATGTCCTCGCGTTGTATCACACGCCTTGCTTTCTGGGGTGTTGCACCACTTGGGATGCTGTCCAGTGTACTCACCTTTTATTTGCTATAACAGGTGGAGCTACATCCCTACATGGTGCAGACAGACTTGATAGAGTACTGTAAATCCAAGAACATCGCCCTGACTGCCTTCAGCCCCTTCGGCTCACCTGAGAGATCTCCAACAAAGTGAGACACTCGACTTTACTCACACACACACACACACACACACACACACACCCCGGGCTGGTGGTTTTTAACAATGAAATGATTGAAATAATAAAAACGTTTACCTAGACTGTGTTCAATAATGAGACATACAGTATGTCCAAATTTCAGATACTGAAGTTGAAATAATAGCCAAATCTGAAATCAGGAAGTGCCATAACATGTAATGGAAACCGTAACATCCCACCTCCTATATCTGCCTACTTTCACGTATGAAGTAAGTGAGTTTATTGTATAGCAAGTTTCTGGTGAAATGTCAGTATATGCACGCCTGGCTCTTCCTCAGAATCTGATTCCTCTTTTGGTTCAGGCTCAAACATATGAACCTGGATCTGTACGTACCTAGTTCATGAAAAGCATGAAATGGGCGGGCTGTAATATTTCCACACTAAAACAAAATGTAAAAAGAGATGCATGTAAATCAGCATCTAAAAAAAAATATTCCGATGAAACCAATCTTCTCAGAGTTTCTATATTAACACCAGAAAACATGGATAAATTCAGATGGGAGAGTTTTTCAACTCTGTGTCTAAAACTTGTCTCCTCGCTGTGAGGAGAGTAGAGCCTGCTGTGACCTCTGAACCGTCTCCAGACACACCTCACTGATCGGTGCAGCCGGTGAGCTCTGCCTGATCGAGCTTCTCCTCACGAGCTTCTCGTGAGATCCAAGGATCTGATTCGGGAGAATCTCACAGATGCAGTCTGACTTAGCGAGGCTACAGAGTTGGCAGATCTGACAGCCCCCAGCCTCACTGTTATGCCACCGGTTTAATCTCCCCCCTCGGTCGAGCTTATCTGATCTACAGCATCAGAGAAGTCTATTCCTGAGTAATTCACAGCCGGTAAACATAGACGCAGTTTGAGCGCCGCGGGCTGCATGTGAGAGGTGAGGCTTTTTGATGTTTCTGATGAGGACTGAAAAATACGGGGCGATGGGCGCAACAGAAATTTTGTATGACTACCCCCCAAAACATCGTGTGCTCTTTTTACTTCCCTGCCTGTTTTAGGATTAGAGAAGAAGCAGATCCAGTTAAGCTCCGGGATGACCCTGTGGTAGCAGAGATAGCCAAGAAGCATAAACGCAGCCCCGCGCAGGTCAGTGTACTCGACTTCACTGGAAATGTGAACGTGTGTGTGTGTGTGTGTGTGTGTGTGTGTTGCGTTGTTTGTAACAGGCCTGTCCTCTCAGGTGTTGTTGAGGTACCACGTGCAGCAGGGCATATCAGTCATCCCAAAGAGTGACAAATCTCATCACATCCTAGAAAACACAAAGGTAAAAAAAAAAAAACTAAAAACATTTTCTCTTTTCACTATTTTCTCTTTCTTCACCATCCTGTCTTCATTAAGATGATGGGCACATATACATCACACGGTCATTCTAGTCAAACTTAATCACATTCATTGACATAACTGACTCTGAAATGTATAGGTCTATCTGATAAGTTCGAGTCTAATATTCAATATGCTCCGCTTTGGTCCCTACCATTCATGCAGATCTTTGACTTCAGTCTGACCGAGGAGGACATGAGCACGCTGAGAGGCCTGGACCGAGGCTGGAGAGCCTGTATGGTCACCGAGTAAGTGCACGACCCCCCAGCCATCACCGGCTGGTAGTTTTCCGCTCGGTTCCCCATCAGGATTTGTCTCTCTGTGTCTCAGAGTCCAGTCCCACCCATACTACCCGTTTGTCTGAGGCTGAGGCTGAGGACGACCCCCCTGGATTCGCCGCCACGCACACCTGCCCCCGTGCAGTGGACTTTATCTGTGATTTGTTTACATCAAAATGTAAAGTGAATGTGAATAGTATCAAACATTAAAGCTGTGATACACACCATGCTGATTTTTTTCTGAGATGCTTTTCCAATGTTTTCAAGAATAAAACGGTCGTTATCTTTGAGGGAATCTGTGTTTTGGTGAATGATTTTCGTCCTGTATATCTGTCAATGTACAAGTCTAACAAGCTACTGGTCACAGGTCTGCGGCAGGGGATAAGGAGCCTGAGGGAGCTCAGTTATTGTGGTGGGATTTCTTTTCTCACAAGGTTCAGATGAAACTTCAGGTTGCAGATTTAGCGGTTTACCTCTTGGAACAATTGGTCACTGGTTTCAGAGAGAAGCAGACGAAAGCCGCTTATACTCCCTCGTTTCGGGCCGCGTTTAGCAGCTGGAGGTAGCTTTGGATGCAGTCTGACTGGTTTCATAGACGCCATCGATGTGGGCAACATGCGTCAGGCACACATATAGGCGACACACAGGCAAGCAAATACGCTGAAGCAACACACATTTATTGACATCTCACACAGGACGAGGCAGACTTGCTGCACCAGGCCACGTCGTCACGTTTGACGCTTGGCTCGCACTTGGAAATAAAGACACTGTGATGAACGGCTGTGCTTCGCTCCCTTTTTTGTCTTCCCCTCTAAACCCACGTCCAGGTCCAACCTCGTCAGCACAGCTGGCAGCTTCACAACCGTGAAGCGAAAAAAGGGAGCGGCCCCCGAGGAATGCGTCCGGTGCAGACGCGGGGAGACTGCCGCCCGTCACGTAACACAGTCTGGTCTGTACGAAAAGCACGGGTTGGAAAACAAAACAAAGAACGAGTACGGGCCTCTGGGCTCACGCCTTCTGTCCCCTCTACGCCGTCCCCTTCGCCCCCCGGCCCGTCTTCTTCCTCTCGGGTGAGGAGGGCGCCGGCGAGGGCCTGACCTTGCACACGCAGGCCGAGGCCCCGGCGATGCGCTTGGGCAGGTCGGGCCCCCGGGCCCACGAGGCCTTGTCGGGGCTGTAGACCTGCGAGGCCCTGGAGAAGGCCATGTCCTCCCAGCTGTAGCCGCCCAGCACGTAGATGCGGCCCGACCACACGGCCAGGCCCGCCTCGCTGTTGGGCAGCAGCAGCGGCGCCACGCGCGTCCACTGGCCGCAGCGCGGGTCGTACGCCTCCACCTGCAGGATGTCGAAGCGCTCCGACGTGTCGGGGTGGTCGTCGCTGCCCCCCACCGCGTAGATGAGGTGCTGCAGCGAGGCCATGCAGTGCCAGCCCCGCGCCTGGGACATGGGCTGGCGCTCCACCCAGGCGGCGCCCTCCCGGGACGGCTCGTAGCTCAGGACGTCGCGGCGGTACGGCCCGATCTGGTAGTCGTGGCCGCCCGAGATGTAGACCTCGCCGTGGTGCACGGTGCCGGCGTGGCCGTAGGTGAACCTGAGGCGGACAGGAGTCAGACGTTTAGTGTCGCGTATGCCGTAGGTGTGTTTTTACCATGTCATATGAGACATCCAGCAGACAGTTTGCACCACAGTGCAGCACTTTTCTCTGCAGTTGAGGGAAGTTCTTGAGAAAAGCTACTATTTAACTGCTATATCTATCTATCTATCTATCTATCTATCTATCTATCTATCTATCTATCTATCTATCTATCTATCTGCTAGCAAACATCATCTGTCTGCTGTTTGGTGGTCGCCAGGACTGGGGTTATTTCCTGAAAATTAAAAGCTGAAATCGATGAGCAGGAACCACTGAAACAAGTGGAAACAAGAGGCCGCAGACCATGCAACATTACATAATCCTCTTTGACCCAAGAGAGAGCTTCTTCCTGTGGCCCCATTCCTGCAGGCTGGGAAGGGGGGGGGGGGGGGGGGGGGGGGGGTGTGGACTATAAATTTTAATGGACTGAGAAGAGCACATGTGGTCCTACCTGGGCAGCTCTGCCACGTAGGACCAGCGTTCCTCGGCGGGACAGTAAACCTCCACGGAGGACAGAGCCCCGGTGTCGTTCCGGCCCCCGACGGCGATCAGGCAGTCTCCGACCGCCCCCAGGTAGAAGTCCACCCGCCGCTGGTTCATGGGGGCACCCTGCGGCGACATCGAGCCGTTACACAGCTGCAAGGGCCGCGCAGGTTAGGAGGCTGGGTGACGGCAGATGAGGGCCGGGGTATGCACTCGGATACCTCCTTCACACCTCCTCCTAACTTGTTAGCCCCAGACTTCATATGCACACAATGAATGGAGAGCGGGCCCCTGGCCGCAGTACCCGGGTCCACTGCTTGTGGCGGGGGTCGTATCTGTACAGCAGGTTGCAGGCGGCGTCGCCTCCGTTGTCCCGGGACGAGCTGCCCCCGGCGGCAAAGATGAAGCCGCCCAGCACGGCCAGGCAGTGGTGGCTGCGCTGGGCCGGCAGCTCCGTCTCCACCTCCCAGCTGCCCGTTTCCCCGTCCAGCCGGCAGACGTTGGCGCTCAGCTCCTCGCCGCGTTCCGACACCTCGAGAGAGAGAGAGAGAGAGAGACAGGGGGGCACGTGACGCCAAATACGAGCTTACACTGGCTTGCGTTGCCGTGACTGTGGCCCCTGGGAGGCTTGTGGCATCCGCAAGTGCTGCATTACCGCCACCTGCTGGCCCGTCTCGAGCCAGGTGGATCTCGACACATATCCCAATTCATGAAGTATTTCCTCAACACAGTGAAGTCACTACATTCACCACTGGTCTAGCCGAGCTACGGTTCCGGTCGGGTTTTGCTTGGACCTCCTGGTCAGAGCCGGGGCCGTACCTCTCCTCCGATGAGCAGCAGCCGCTCGACGCTCTCCCGCAGCGTGGTGCGGCCCGTCTGCAGCAGCGGCTGGGCACTGGGCCTGCTGTGGTAGGCCAGGGCCTCCTGCACCAGCGCCTCGTAGCCCGCCTCCTCGGGCAGCAGCTGCCGCACCGCCGGCAGCACGCGGCCCAGCAGCTCGGCCGCCGGGATCAGCGGGAAGCGGATGTGGGAGAGCAGCTGCCGGCCGCGGACGTGGCGCTCGGGGCTGTGGCTGAGCCACTGCAGGGCCGCCTGCAGCAGCGTCTGCTCACTGTCGTGCTGCACCTGAGGATGGAGGAGGGGAGGAGGCGAGAGGAGGGGAGGCTGGAATCACAGAGACCTCACCACACACCTGTCACTGCACACCTAGTTAAACTGACGAGAAAGGCAGGGTGCTCACCTGGCTGCTGGAGAGGTACGAGCAGAGTTTGTGGAAAGGGATGTCCTCGAGGAAGTCGGGGGTGAAGGAGAGCGTGGCGAAGTGCTGCAGGATGTAGTGGTCGATGAAGGCGTCCAGGCGCTCCAGGTTGTAGATCTGAGACAAGTCCTGCAGGTACAGGTAGTTGCTGTCCCTAACTTCCCTCTCCAGGAACTGGCAGCAGAAATCCACCACCCGCCACTCCTGGAACGCACAAAGCCACACATTATGGTGTGGACTCTTTTCAAGTGTTTGGGTAACCACACGGAAACAATGAAACAATACACAGATGGAATCAAGACATGAATGCCTGATAACACAGTGGGACATGCTGTACTTTCAAACACACACTCAATAGTAAACATGCACATGCTATAAAAGAAGTTGTTCAGGTGGAAAAAATGCATGACATGGCTATTGATACAGTAATTTATACACCAGCTATGACTTGTCTTTACAATACAACTGACCCTATTCTGTGGATTATGTTCTGAGCACAGATTCCAACCTGGAGATGATGAGCAGCCTCCAGGACGTAATCAATGTTATCTCTGTCCAGTTGCAACTCCCCGCTGTACAGGAAGTCCACAACCATGTTCAGGCCGGTGAAGGACAACCCGGGCAGCTCCACCTGCGGCCAGGAAACAGACCCGAACACACACGATTAGAAACAGGAGGACCAGGTAACGGAAGTTGTTGTCTTTTTACTTTCTCCACCCTGGGAAGTCAATAGTGTCTGCAGCCTGCCAGCTGTGTGCCTACCTCGGCCTGGCGCTTCTCCCTCATGCCCAGGGTGAACATGGAGTGGAAGTAGGGGCTGGAGACGGCCAGCAGGGCGCGGTGGGCGTGGATGCGCAGCCCGTCGGCCACCAGCACCACGTCGCAGAACTGGTGCAGACGCCGCTGCTCGCTGAGGCCCTGCAGCAGCTCGCCACCCTGGTCCACCCAGCGGAACGACTGCCAACACAGCATCGTCAGGTGCCGGTGCCGACGTATACACGATGCATCTTAACAGGTGGTTTCCCTGACAAAAAGCGGCTTTTTTGTGCATCCGCTCTGGAACGGAGAGCTGCCCGTCTAGCCACAGGCCCGTATATTTGCATGAGCCTGGACGTGCTCCTCCGCAGTGGCAGCGAACACCAGAACTGGTGAGGAATGCATGGCTCGACAAGCGCTGAGGAAAAGGAGGGTTAACAGCGACATAACGCGAACTCCGCGGTGACACAGCCCGACAGGCGCTGGAGGATGCCAGAGCGGTGGAGGGGCGCGGTGGCTGTCACAGCCACAGCTGGCTCCCCCTCCCCTCAGGCCAACACGCAGTCTGACAGCAGCTGCTCTCCAGACAGAGCTCAGGTTGTCATTTCAAGGAATATGACTAGAGCAGCCACCGGCAGCTGTGACGGACACGTCGTCCGGGCTGCATTTACTGACTGTTTGAACTTGTGATTGGGAATTGTCGAGAGGGTTTTTTCATTATATTATCTGTCTATCTCACTCTCTCTTCCCTGTATTAGGGAAGCAGGCGTACAGGGAAGCAGGGAATACAGGTAAAGCACCCAGGGCAAAGAAAGACAGCTAATACTGTAAAAACCATTTAGAATACCCATCAAACCACACAGAGCCCTTACATCTCATTCCACAGTGACGGATTTCAGTCTGGAGGTTCGCACTTTACTGTAACCACTGCAGCCTGTTTCACACATATATAGGTCCTATATATTCAGGATTGGCTCTCCTGCAGTGAGCACTTCCTATTCCTTGTCCAAGGCACCTGATTGAAATGGTCGACCAATCATAGAGTTCCCCTGACGCCTGAAGAGACACTCATTAGAATCAGGTGTGTCAATCAAGTTCCTATCCATTTGTGTATCTCTCTCTAAAGCCATCACCCCTCCCTGTAATTATTGCGATGCCTACTACCGTATGTTGGCATTGACGCATTGACACACTGACACAAACACTGACCATTGTGGATTCACTGATCCGGTGGGGACGACACACACGGGTTGATCTGCCATTATCCATTGTGTCAGCTCAGGCAGGCATCATCTGTAAGACACACACACACACACACACACACACACACACACACACACACAGAGTTAAGACACTCACCCGATCATGGCTACACTTTAACCCTGGTAGTAAAGTGAACTCTAATCCCACAAAGGAGTGAGACCCAGGAAAGCCATTTAACCCTAAATAGGACTAAGTGCAGGTCAGTGGCCTCTGTGCTCATCTCTGGAGACACTGAGAGTTAATAATACACACCAACGTCCGGTCAGGAGTGGCATAGCGTGTGTTTAGCTTATCCACTGTGTGGTTAAAGCTCCTATTGTTGCAGACCGAGCAGGGCTTACCAGGCTTCACTAGTAGCTTAGCAGCCGCAGGAGCTGCTGCTCTGCTGGAACAAACTCTCCACTTTTTGAGCACGACACCGGCTGGGACCTCCTCACACGACCTCTGCCCAACACGGACTCCGTTTAGAGGCTTGTTCCTGTACTCACATGGTCTGTCAGGGCACAGAAATGAGCTGCATAGTGTAGCATCTCCCTTAATGCGCTGGCTAGCCGGAGTAAACAAACTGACTTCCGCTGCGGATTTTCAAAATAAACTGTCGTACGACGTACCCAGAATAGATGATCCAGCAAAGTAAAAGTTTCGAGTCATAATGTTGAAAATGAACATATACACGTGGAAATATAAATACTTATTGAACCTTGGCCCAATAGCTCAATATGTTTTGGTGCAAAAAACAGTGCAAACGTCCACATGCTGTATGTAGAGAGATGGTGTCAGATAGGCTACATGAAATCAGTTTGTAACATAAACACCAGAGTCATGGACTCTGGCTCTGAACAGGTTTGCCAGGGGCTCAGCAGGTAGCAGGCACTGTGTTGTGCGCAGTCGTATCGCATTTTAGCAGGCACGCGTCTCTTGTGTTGTACCTACTTAGTGAAGAATGTTGCAATTAGCAGCTTATTACAGTATTTCACATTGCACAATAATGTGCTGCTCTGTGCTGCAGAGCTGGAATTTCAGTGAGGTGCTGCCACGCTCCCTCTGCACAGCCTTAGAAAATGCTTTAAAACTGTAATTTCCATGTGCTCATGTCAAAAAATTTTCTATGACTCTGTTTTTTCAGTTTATCAGATAAAGATGTGAACTGTCGCCTGCCAGAAGCAGTTAACTCGTGCGATTAAAGTTACACAGTAGGCAGCAGGACATTGAGACGGTAAAATGCATCATTTGTCTGGTAATTAAATCGTTTTTACCTTCCAGACCTCATTATTATTACAACTCTACCTCCAGTGCCACGATATTTGGCCTTTGTGTGCTTAAGGAACCAAGGACCCTGAAGACTAAACGTCCTCACACTCTGTAGCCTCTTTCCATAAAGTTTCAAGTAATCGAATTAATATAAACTGAAACAAAAGTGGAAGATTTTAATTCTTCTGTATTGAGGTGCGTGAAGTGGAATAATTTAGCAAAAGTAAAACCGGAAGTTGATTGTTTAGCCTTGAAAATAAAAGGGTGACTGGCTTCTCACTGACTGACACACAAGTAGCACTTTACTCCGTTCCAATCACCAAAACAATTCCCCCTCACCTCAAATTGTGTAACTGCCTAACAGTAAACCTGACTGGTTAATACAGAATGAAATAGCCTTTTGCTTGGTGTTAATCACCTCACTTTGTGTTAATGTGTTAGTGTTTAAGTGTGTTAGTGTTAGTTGCACTGTAATGTTACAATTACACACATTAATTCAGAAATAAAGCTTTTTCAATGACAGCCACAGTTGGTTCATGCCAAATGTGTTTTAGTTTTAAATAATAAAGTGCAGTTGCCAGGGCAGAAGTCCCTGTATGCAATCATCATGTATATTGACAATCATTCAGCCTACACTGGCACACTTCTTTTCAAGTTCTCACATGCTACATATATCATCAGAATAAGAGTGCTGAACTGCCTTTGCGACATTTGATCCTACAAGAATGGAAATATAATGCAACAGAAAAGTGAGTAATGAATACGATTGTTCAAAAGTAATAATATACAGGACAAGCAGCCTGCATCGCATTTGATATATACTATGCTGTAAGATATATCAATATGATATGATACTTTGGAGAGAGCATGGCACTGCTAAAATGACACTGTGGTAGCATCTGCTGTCTTCTTGGCTGTGGTCTGAGAGAGAAAACTGGATGAACAAAATGGTGGGAGAGCCATCTCTGTCCTGGACTGCACTCTGGACACCATAGAGGAGGTGGGTGAGAGAGAGGAGGATGCTAGCTAACATCCATCCTATACAACAGGTCTCAACCTCTACACAAGACGGTGGCTGCCTTGAGCAGCTCCTCCTACACCCATGGGACAAAAGGGAACGCTATCATAGGTCATTTCACAGTTGTAGACTCTTCAGTACCATCCCGACATCAATGCAACCATTCCTCAGTGCTCTCCACACCACGTGCCACACTGTCTCGAAAATGCCTGCATATCCTGTTTTTATTATCTATGTATTATTTTAAACTTAAACGTTTTGCCTCTCCTCACAGGTGGACATGCCCCAAACACCTACCAGGGTAGCATCTAGGACCCATCACTGCCTGCTGCAGTGTTAGTTAGTGTATCCTGGGGAAAGATAATGAACCCCAAACAGCGCCCGATGCAAATATGTGTGCAAATATGTGTGAATGGTTACAGCTACTGGTTGAGCAGGTGGACTGTGTAAAGCTACTTCTGCCATCAATGTGTGAAAGGGTGTGGATGCGAGAACGTGAATTGTGTCTGTAAAAACATCTCTTTCTCTCTCCCTCTCTTTCCAACCCAACCGGTCGAGGCAGATGTCCACCCTCCCTGCGTTTAGTTCTCTTTGAAGTTTTTTCTTCTTTTTTAAACCACCTTGTCTTATATTTGGGCTGTGTTTGATCATTTAAGTTGTTTGGTCCACATGACATTGCCAGGAAGTGGCATTTTAAATTAAGTTGAATGGGTCATGAAGACAAGAAAAGTGTTTGTATGAACCACACCTTTTACCATTTACCTAATTCCTCAACTAACTCAGGCGTTTTTGCAAATTTGCCACAGCAGTGTATGACACGTCTCAAACGTCTTATGACAAATTGTAAAATATCTCATTCGAACACAGGACTTTATTTTGAAAGTCCTGAGGGGGAAGCGCGCGGGCTCCGAGCATGGGGCTGTCTCAGCAGCAGCGCCTCTCTCAGATTGACCAGTCACAGCAGGGAGAAGGTGAATCCAGCGTCTGGGGGGACTTCTCTGTCTGTCTTCAACCTGATCGACAACATCACCAACGCCCATAAAGCAGCAACATCCAGGAAATGATCCGAGCTGCGAGGAAAGGAGCCGAGCTTCACTGCTGACACACACACACATACACGCACTCATACACACACACACACCGGCTCTCTGCTGCTGCAGCTGCCTGTGCCGGGGTCCACATCCAGGACTGAAGCTCATTGTAAACCGCTCCACAGTTTCTCATGAGCAGCATCAACTGTGTCAGGTAGCCGCTTTATTACTGCCTCGCTGGATCCACCCTCTCCCGGTTCACGCTTCGACTTTCCACTGGTTCTAACCCCGTCCGCCCCGAAACATGGCAACCCAGATCGATAAGGAGGCTTGTAGAGAGGCTTACAACCAGGTCCGGGACGACAACACGGACACCAACTGGTGAGTGCGCGGACTCCCTTCTAAAATATGTCAATTGTGCATTCCTCACGGATGTATGGCCCAGTTAGGCATGTATAACCTAAAGCTTTATGTCGGCACTGTAAACTATCCTGCCTTTATTCATTCGGCTCATATTGTTGTTGTCATAAATGTCGTTTTCTCGGTTTTAATCCCAGTTGAAATTTCAATCTGCCTCGCCCGTTCACGCCCACCGCAGCGTCTCCTCGGCTGCTGAAATGAGCATCGGACCTCTCATAGAAGTTTCTATTTCGTCTAAACGAGGCCACCGCGGCTAACAGGATGCAAGCCGAATGGAAGATAACAACGCCAGGATGCGGAAATGTCTTAATTTTTTGCCGGTGGCACGGAAACGAGCGAGCGAAATCAACTTAAAATCGCTGGGTAAAAAATGGGACCGTAGTTGGAGCTGCTGGGTGCGCGGCACCCCGGGGGATGATGTAGCTCCCCGTGCTTTTGTGTCTTTATCCGTGTAAATGCATATAATATGACAAAGAGTGCGGCATCCAGCAGCGTGCCCGGGCCGCTCCGTGTGCTGGCCCGTCCTGCAGCCCTGCACACGGCGTGGTTATGGGGCCCAGCGGGGCAGAAGTAATTTCCTTTGTCCTGTATTCACGAAGGATCAGAGCCTCGGAGTGGTGACACTCAGCCAGGCATCTGGCACCTTGCGTGGGCGTTGTGTGCACTGCAGAGTGGCTCTGGTCTGGGCGCACACACAGGCATTGTTAGAGGAGGAGGAGGAGGAAGAGGTGGTGGTGGTGGTGGGGGAGACAACAGATGTAATAACGTCATAACGCGGGGTGTTTGTGTGCATCTTGCAGGGCTGCCTTCAAATATGAGGGCTCCATGATCGTGCCTGCGGGACAAGGATCCGACTATGATGACTTCAAGAGGATGTGCACAGGTAAAAAAAAATACAAATGAAAAAAAGTGCATATGTCAGGCAGGTCACTTTAGATTTCTCTGTCGTTATGTCTGCATGTGTGTGTGTGTGTGTAGCCTGTGGGCCTCTATCTCTAAACAGCCTATATGCCACACAGCTTGACTTGGCAGGACACTAATCTTTTAAGACTCTGTGCTCTGTCACCCATTGGCCTTGAGCCCTGTAACTACGCTGTCGAAGCACTTAGCACTGTGTGCATTGCATTGCGTAATCTGTTCAACGAGATCCCGAGGTATTCGCAAGGTGAAACACTCGAGGTCAGTCATTTGTGCATTTGCGCAAAAAAAAAAAATCTTTTGCCCCACTTGTCAAAGTGTGCTCTTAAAAACCCCTCCTCTCCAGCCAAGTTGTCACTGGGGGTAATTACTGGATTATTCACCTGTCACTTCCCCTGAATTCAAGAAAGAAGTGCGCCCGGCATCTACACCAGGCAGACAGGGGGAGAAAACGCAGTCCTAAACATTTTTTATTTTCCTGTCACATTCTCTTTCTCTTTGCTTCTGTGTGTGCGTGCGCGCGCGCGCTTGTGTGTCTCTTTTAATGACGGATCAGGGGCTGTTGTGTGTTCACTGCTCAGCAGAGTGATTAGTGGGATCTCTGCTCGCATGCGGCTTATTTTCGAACCCCGCAGAACGGGGGAGGAAAAACTGCGAGGGAAAAAAAGACACGAAAACAAACAGACGCGTCAAGTCTCAACTCTGGGATGAAGAGTCCCAGAGAGCGGAGACGTGAACTAGCGGGTGCGGGCTTGGACGCGGAGAGGAAAGCGAGGTCCCACTTTGATGTGAGCCCCCCCCCCCCCCCCCCCCCCCCCCTCTCTCTCTCTGCGTCCTCTGGAGTAAAGCATGTGCTCGGATGTCGGGTGTGGCGCTCTCTGATGCTCGCTCTCGTTGCCTTCAAAGTTGGCCGCCTCGGGGCTGTACTCCCCTCTCTTTTCTTTTTCTTTCTTTTTTTTTCTCTTTTCCAGCTTCCTGATATTTCAGGGCTCACATTCCTGCGCCGACACAACTCACTCTTGCGCTGCCGCCGGTTCCTGTTCGGAGATGACACGCGCCTCTCGCACTCGCTGTCGCCGCTCGTTTCCCTTATTTAGCAGCGAAGTTGTACCTCTGCGGCGAAGACAGAGAGAGAGAGAGAGAGAGAGAGAGAGAGAGAGAGAGAGAGAGAGAGAGAGAGAGAGAAAACAGGGTGTAGGTGGAGCTGAGGCGTGCAGAGCGAGAGGCATGTAGAGGAGGGCTCCTGTTGAATAGTGATCTTTATCTCATTCAGTTTCAGGAAGTAGAGAAATAAACGAGCCCCGTGCCTACCGGCCCCAGGTTTTGCACGCGGGCTCGTCCCCCCTCGCTCTTCGGTCCCTAGAACTTCAGTCGGCCTCAGAGCCAGTTCCCCTCCCGATCACTTATTTAGCCGGCGTCGTAAAAGATTCATCCGGGGTCACCGAACCGCCAGCCGCAGGGAAACCCAGCCCGAGTGTCCCCCGGGGAGGAGGTGTTCCTCGGGTTTTAGGCCTGACGACTGTCTTTTGGTGTTTCGGGCCCTGTAGTTACACGGTTGTGCAACGCTGCGTTGTCTCTCTCCCGTCTGCCCACCACTTTTGCCTCGTAGCTCTTTGACAGCCACTAGTCTTTGACTTTGTTCAGCATTTGTGAGTCGTCCGTTGGAGCAGTGTTGTGGTGGTATCCACATTAACCTGGAGGTGTTACGACCTCACACTTCTTACATCAGCGTGTACTTGGAGATGGAGATTGAAGTACTTTGTAGACTTCAGACATTTTGTCTTTCCCAGTCCTCTCGACTTGTGCCACTGTGAGGCTGCAATGAAATGTGGTGTGCAGGCGCCGTGGACCGCAGATTTCCTTGACCAGGCTTTGATTAATTATCTGAGATAATCTGATGTCTCCCACACATGAGGCCAAGCATAGTTGCACCACACTCACTGGGTGTGTTCAGATGTGCGTGTGTGTGTGTGCGTGCGGTCACTGCAGCTAGAGTTGCACTATTTCAAGTGGCTGCCGGGATTTGCATACGGGGTAAAGCAGTTTCAGACACTGTAAGCAGGTACGCTCTCACCACATTGAATGCTAATGTCTGGTTTAAAGCCGCCTGCTGGTCGGAGATTGAGCGATCAAGTCCGTTTATTTCGTCCCGGAGGTTGAGGTCGCGGGGTCGTCCGGGCTGAGGCCGAGCCTCCGCCGACAGGCGTCATCCCCCAGCCTCTGCCGCGCCTGGACAAAGTCAATGAATGCAGAACAAAGTCTCCCCCAACAACTCTTTCTGCTGCCTCATCATTGTGGTTTGGGAGGGGGAGGGGGAGGGCGGGGGTGGGGGGGGGAGCGTAGTCAGCACGGCTGCAGAGGGAAGACAAACCAGGAAGACTGTGGCGGAGAGGAAGCGCGAGGTGAGCCCGGGGTTGGGGGTGAGCGAGCGCGTTAGGCCGGCTCTTCCCTGGCATCTCAAACAGTGATAATGACAGATAGGAGGAAGACTCACCTTCATGACTCTGTGTGTGTGTGTCTCTCAGTGTGGACCTCATCCAGCCTCGGCCACTCTGATAAGACTCTTTCCAGTGGCTGCTTCCAGTCAGTGTGTTAACGTGCGGCTTGTCTGATCTGAGAACGATCTGTGAAGTCTTTATCAACAGGTGTGTAAAGATAATGCCTGTTCCCGAGTAAAGCTAACCAAGCTTTCGGTGTCAACCTGGCCTGGTGACACAGTTGGAACATTTTCAGACTTTATTTTCTGAACTCAGGCATCTGACCATTAAGGAAATGAGTGTTTATGACCATACTCCCAGCATGCAGTGCGCTCGAGTTGCCTCCTTGGCCCTCTATAAAGCACAGTTCAGAGGGTAGAGTGCCTGTGTCCCCGCAGCGTCGTGTCCTTCAAGCTGTGTGAATCTTTTGTATGTGATGAGGAGGACCCTGCACAGTGAAACCACTCACCTGTATGTGTGTGTGTGTGTGTGTGTGGAACAGGGAGGGTATATTCAGCGACACGTGCTTTTGAGTTGCATTATGGAAGTTGGAGGATCGCGGTATAGACGTTTTAGACCAAAGTGAGTCTCCATGAAGGGGGAGAGAGGGGGACATGGGGACATTAGACATATAGAATGTGTGAGTGGGATTCCAGACGGGAGGCGTAATGGTGAGCGTGTCGGCGCGGGGTTTTTGCCCCGCAGCTCTGGACCGGGGCGCGCAGACAGACGCAGGAGGCAGAGGCAGGAACATCTGGCGGACGGTAATGAGCAATCCGTGCGCGTTGCTGTTACGTAAAGACGCCTCACCGCCTGGAGACGGCCGGCCAGACAGCCGGGCTGCGTCAGCCGGAGTGGCCCTTTTCACACCTGGAGATGCGTGGGCGTGACGGCGAGACGGAGAGAGAGAGAGAGAGAGAGAGAGAGAGAGAGAGAGAGAGAGGAACATGAGACGAGAGCGGGAGATGGAGAGAGGCAGCATAGTGTAGATTACAGTTGCGTTATAATGTCGGTCTGTTCGGAGGAAAATGGTATCTCAGTCTGGACATACCGTCCTCCCATCACCTCCCAGGTGTGTGTTTAGAAAAAGGGCAGAAAATGTCCCCCAGGAGAAAATTCTTCCCTCCGCAGAGCTTTGCACCGTTGTTAAGGTTTGCTCTTATCGTTGAAAGAAAAGCGGCGCAGGCGTGCGTGGTTTTTCTTTCCGGGTCCAGGCCGTGTGTGTGGCTTCAGACATTATCTGCACTCGGCTCTGAGCTGTGGGACACTGGGAGGTCTGTGCTACGACTGCAAGGCTCACAAAAGATTTGACTCATTTAGTCTATTGACCTGAATATTTCCTCATTGCACTCTGTCACTCCCACACACACACACACACACACACACACTCCCCACCCACACATACACACACACACACACACATTCGCACTCACAACTTAACAGAACTTCACCCAAAAAGCAGAACCTAGTTTTTATCTGAATTGTAACACTGAAACTGCCGTTTTTCGTACTCTCTCACACGCGACTTCTAGACTTTAAAGCACTTTGTAGACACGCGGTGTGACTTTAGACCGCTTCATACGAGCCCAGGCTATTTTTAATCTAAACACTGCCTTGTGCTATTGATCAATAGGGCTCTCATATCTGTGTCTGTTGAAAGGAGCTGTTCTCCCTGACTGAGCAAAGGCATTTCCCCTATAAGATCCTCTTGTTTAAATGTGCAATCGGAAGGCTTTTTTTCACTTTTAGCCCAAGGAAGAGAAAAAACACACACACACGGGGCCTAGCCTCATATCACATTACAGGAAGCCGGCTCGTGCCAGCCCTGTAAAATGTCACCTCTTCGGAGCCTCCCCAGTCCCCCGTCTTAACCCGTCTCCCTCCGCCTCTCTCCCCCCCCAGACGACTCCCGTCTGTTCGGCTTCGTGCGGATCACAACGGGCGACGCCATGAGCAAGCGGGCCAAGTTCACGCTCATCACCTGGATCGGCGAGAACATCGGCGGGCTGCAGCGCGCCAAGATCAGCACCGACAAGGCCATGGTCAAAGAGGTGGTGCAGGTCAGTGCAGACGATCAAGCCATCGAGACATGGGAGCGAGGTCCGCCCCCTCCCCCCCGGGGGAAACCGGCCGGTTGCCGAGGCCGCGTAGCAACACAGAGACAAACAGGAGGAGGGGAGTTCACTGTCAGGTGGCGCGGAGATAAACACAGCGATGGGAGCGAGGGTGAGGTCATCAGCTGGTGACGCAATAGAGCGGGGAAAACATGCGAAAGGGAGAAAAAAAGAAAAGCGCGCGCTTAAGCTGAGCTAATCGGGTTCGTTATGGGAACACGTCGTCATGTGTCAGGGAGAAGCTTGTGGCGCTCCAGTCTTTCCAAGCAGGAGAGCCAGGGGGGGAGTAAATATTGAGTGTGTTATCGTAGGGGGCGGACGCAGTGTTCTCCGTGAATCATTTCTGTGTCTCCTCGGCCTCGTTGCCCCAAAGTGGCTGAGAAGGAGCCGACTAATGCTGCTTCAGACGGTACCCTGTGGAGTGAGCGCAGGCGTCCTGGAGACCTGAGCAGCACGGGGAATGCATTTCCTCTTGTGCTTTAGATGTTGATCAAAATGTTGCCCTGTGGAGGTTATGAGATGATATCTTTTAAAGAGGCAGCAGTGCAGACATACTGGTCTACTGCTACGCTGGGAAGTTTCTAAAACTCTCAAACTCTCACTTTTTTTATTGCCACAGGCTTTTAGATGTGTCGTACTCTCTATTTTTATTATCTTTTTTTAATTTTGCCACGCACCAGACCCAGTGGATCGCTAGCCACCAGATTTATTCCCTCAAATGTAGAGGCCCGAGAACAAGAAAGGCAAGCGAAAAAGAAACAGGCTCAGAGCTTGTGTGCAAGTATGCAAGCTGTCAGATGGCCAGCTACAGCGGGTCAGCCCTGCGCCCAAGCTTCCAGATCTCAGCTAGCAGATGAACCTGTCTGTGCCACTTTCTGGTCTGAGTGGGTTCTAGGGCTCAGTCCCAAGCACCAGTGCCGACTGAAATATGCTCCAGCCACTGTGAAAAGCACTGTGAATGCAATATACAGTAGATATTTATGGTATTGTTTTAGTTCTGTAGTTCTGCTCCTCACTTCAGCGTGTGCTTTTGGTTCTGCAGAACTTCGCCAAGGAGTTCATGTTCAGTGACCCGAGGGAACTGGACGAAGACTACATCCGCACAGAGCTGAAGAAGGCGGGAGGAGCCAATTACGACGCTCAGGCCGAGTAGAGGAGAGCCCTGGTCCACTGGAAGGGTCGGGGCGGGGTTGGGTTGGGTTGGGGGTCAGGTTGGGGTGGGGTGGGGTCGGGGTGGAACGGGTGGGTGCGGGGGGGAGCGGGTAGGTGGGGTGGGAGGGTTGGGGTTGGGGGGCAGGGCTGCTACCTCTTGGGGAGAGGGCAGAGTGGGACATGGAGAGGAACGCATGCACCACACACACACAGACACACACATCCAGCTTTCCAGCGACGACGCCTCATGCTAAACACTCGCAACAACGCACAAACAAGGCAGAGGTGCGCCAGGAGCAGCGCAGTAGGTCCTCCTGCGATTCCCGTAGTTCAACAGCTCCTCCATGCCCTGTCAGCAGCAGCTGCACAGTGGGTTTAGTGACAGACAGCACAGGTGTGATCGGTGCACCTTAGAAATGATGAACCACTGCACCACTGGGTGCTCACAAGCTTGATTTGAACAAAGACCTGCGCGCGTCCACAGCACGCTCGATTTGTCTCTGCCAACACTGGAGCATCTTTCCTCGGACCGATTGGGGTTTTTGCACAAAGGATCATGGAGACACCCAAGGGTGCTGCACTACTGTTGAAGGGAAAAAGGTTGAGATTTTTGCGAACGAGTTTCATCCAGCACCACTAAAGCTCGCTAATTAACATTTTGTGCACGGTCCCTTCAGTCCGTACCAAAGGTAACGAGTAAAAAAGATGGGGGAGCAGTTGCCAGGCAACAAGCTGAAAGTCCAGGACCTCCCTATTCTAGGCCCAGGAGGAGCTCGGCTCATAGCCCAACCTTAATTGGACATTTATGCTTATTCTTTTTCAAAATAAACAAACGAACTATTGTTTGAGAAGTGACAAGCTCCAGAGGCGTTTGTCAGGTGTGTCTCTATGCTGAGCTAAGCAGCTGTAGCGTCCCATTAAAGGGACAGATATGAGCACATTTCCAAAAGTTTCACCCTATTTCCAAAAGGTCAAGTCCAAACGCAGACGGCAACACACCAACACACATCTGTCAGCACCGCGGGTGTCTGCATATCTGGCCCACGCACAGTGGACGCAGGCTTAAAAGAAAGTTCCTAAGCCCCCTTGAAGATCAGAGGCTGCCTTCTCTCCTCTCCCTCACCCTCTCTGCCTTCTCCCTGGTCAGCTCATGGTTGGTTGTCTACTGTGCTGTGCATCATCATCTCATACTCATCCTCATCTCAGCTGGGCTGCGGTTGAGCAATAGGAAGTTACATCGAGGCTCCAGCACTGTTTGAATTATTCTGTGTAATGAGGATGTGAAAAGCAGAAGGGTTTCACTTCAGACTCTCGCAACTGTGAGCGTGGATTGTCAGAATGAGCACATTGAGCGGGATGGATGTCTCATTTTGAAATGAAACTCTGTACCTACGGACGTGTGTTCGGCACCAGAGCATGCTCTTAGTCATGATACACTGTACCTCCAGGAGGAAAAGATCTCCATTTTCTGACAATATCCTCTGTGTCGGTTGGCGACTCGCTTTGAGCGAGCCTGAGTCATTGTGCTAAATACACGTTCGGCCACCTCTTCATCTCCAGCCAGACAGCTGTGTGTGGATTACAGCCTGAAAGTCAACCATCCCGTCTTGTCCCAAGCTGGACTGTAATTCATCCTTCCATATTTATACTTGCCTGCCAAATGAGCTTTTTATAAGTGCCCATTTTTGGACCTTATTTCAATGTTTTTTTGTTTTTTTTTAACCTTCTCCTTCCAGTTTCTGTTTGATGTAATTGATGTCGGCTGTTTCCAGAGCGTCCATCGTTGTCCATCGTGACAAATGACTCTCTTGGTCTCACGAGAGGCTTTCTGCTTAAGCACATCATGTCGTAGAAACACAGAGAGTTAACCTATGTAATGTTCCTTGGAGTCACGTGTTGAATGTTGCCCAAGGGATTCTGAAAATGGAGGTCTTTTCTTCTGGTGCTTCATCTCGTGATCGACCCCTTAAAGGTGTCCATGCATACTGTAACCTACTGTGTTTGACTGCCTTAGTCTCCCAGGAAGAGAGGGGCATCATGGGAGCACATGGACACTACACTGTGATTGGCTATCTCCTCACACAGGGGCGGGACTTTGTTCGGCACGGGTCCCATCCATGCAATGGGCGTGTCCGTCTCGTCCCAACCCAGGAGGGGCCTTTTCTCGGTTGTAGCACCTTTGTTTATTTGGTTTCAACCCTCCCTCTCCCCCCCCTGCAAAAAAAAATGATTTTATGTCTTGTATGGTTTTTGTTTTTGAGATGAATTTTATTTTCACTGAACCTTGACCTTTTGGTTTTATTTTTACGAGCATTGTTATCTTGGACATTGGCAGAAGAGATTTTCAAAAAATAATGCAAAAAAAAAGAAAAAGAAAGAAAACTGAGTGGGCACAAGACGAGTCATTTCAAAATAAAATCTTTTCCAAAGCCTGCTTCTCAAGGTGTCTTTTGTGTATTTGAAACATTCCTGCGAATATTCATATATTAATTTCAAGACATTTGTCAAGGATTTGAAGCTTTTTGGTGTGGGAATGTTCTGGTCTGTGTTTCATGTTTATCTGGCAACCACAGGTAGGCTTCACTCTGATTGACTGCCAATTAAACTCATCAGACTGGTTTACATCAGACTTCTATGTCAGGTCACATCCTGTCTGCTCAGATTTGAACAGTTTCCTAAATGACATTTCAATATCCCAAATATAAACATGACTTAGACCTTTAGGACCTGCTGTACATGTTAGGTCAGACAGAGTCATTCTTCCAGAAAGTTATGTAAGAATGAAAGCGAATGTAAACTGGGCTTTCGTTTCACGTTGCCAGTTGATTTTTCCTTAAAACTGGTCTTCCTCAGACAGTGAGGGATGACATAATGGGAGGACTTTGGCACTTGTGGATTCAAAGTCCACAAAGCAACCGTCTCGGGGAGCTTTGGGGACTCCCAAGTGTTTCCATGGCCACGGCTGTAACCGACAGCCAGTCAGCAGCGAGGAGGAAGATGAAATGTTCTGTCCACAATGATCTCATTTCACCAGACTTCAATTAATAAATAAGTCACTTATTAAATGTCAGTCAAGAGGAAACATTCCAAGGTAACTTATTGTTATGGTGTTCTGAAAATCACGATGTTTAGTGATGGATCAGATCGGGATCGTGGTAACCCTCTCATTTACCAGGACAGATAAATACACTGCAGAGTGGAGTGCTACCACTGAGTAGTGCACCCGAACTATTGATTTCCCATTAAGAGGCCTAATTTGCGTGTTCTCCTGTCGCTGTCGATGCTTTTCCAATATGGCTGACAGCCCCTGGTCTTTATCAGGTCAGACGATGGCCCCCAGCTGTAAAACCCACACACCATCGGCGCGCGTGTGTGTGTCAGCGCGCTACAGCTGTCAGATGAATGGATTAATGGTGTGTCGGCATGACTCAGCCACTGATCAAACATGGCCTCTGTTGAGTGGGTGTGTGTGTGTGTGTGTGTGTGTTAATGTTAGCGTGTGTGCCTGACAGGCTGGCTGGGTGGTTGCAGTGATCTGAGGACTAAATAGCGGGTTGCATAATGACAGAGCTCTAGGATCTCTCACCGGCTTTAAGCGAGCTGTGAGGAAGTGAGTCGTGGAAGATGCAGCCCACACTACAGCATGCGAGTGTGCAGGCGATGGCTCAATCAGACAGGAGGGACGCACTCCAAGAGACCAGATGCATCAGGTTCCTGCTTTTACACGCTTTATGGGGTGTCTGTCTCAGAAACTCACATCAGCGTAGAAATCCTCAAAAAGTACAAGAACACACAGTATTCCAATGCTTAGCTTTTTTGTTAAGCACATAAAAGTAGTAATAAAGTGTTAGGAACATATTGTTTTGGCACAAACTGTAGAATGCAGTGAGGGTCAAAGGGGAGTGTAATTAGTTTCGAGGGAAGTTGTGGATTAACAACTTGCCCAACAGACCTTGCTGACATCACATCAAAAACAAGGGTGTGGGGAGCAATGATGGGGAAAGAATCATGTGTCACAAACACCCCTGTACAGAACAGTATGATATGTCTGACTTCAGTACAAGTACTGTACAAGTCCAGTTTGGACCCAAGACTGGGATGGAGACCTCTGGCTCAACGAGGCTCCTTCTGGTCTGGAGGTTTGTGTGACTGGGCTGCCTGAGAGTTTACAGAGGCCTTGAGTGAAATAAAATGTGTCACAATTCCAATAAACATTTCAACATGTTTCATTGCCACAGCATGTGTCTACCTTCAGGTCTTTTTTGTTTTTTTTTACATTTTTCTTATGTGACTACAGTTAGATAGTAATTCCAGTTGAGATGACCCTAACCCTACACTCCGCCCTGTGCCTGTCCCTCATGGCCGCAGACCATGTCCTGCCTCTAACTAGACATGTTACAAGTCTTAATTACACAGACCGCAATATATAGACTCTCGCCAGGTTTGAAACGATGCCCGATTGTCATTTCACAAATTTAGATGCAGAAACACTAGTTTTCTGTTGTCACAGTGTGTAGCTGCAGCGTGCAGCCCCACCCCCACCAATCCCCTTGTCCCTTTCACTTTACAGTCCTCAGTGTGTCCTGCATGTCCTGACAGCTCCAGGCGGCATCATCAGCACTCGTCTGGCCATTACCCAATCTGCTTGTGTGCAGCAGAGAGCTAGTGCAAGAGAGAGAGACAGAGAGAGAGAGAGAGGACCTGTAGGAGTGTTGCAACAAGGACTGTCAGATCAGTTCCTGCACAGTGATACCACTCAGATCCTTCCTGCATTCCTCAGATGTCCACAACACAGCAGCTTACAGTATTTTACTGCCCACAGCAAGTCATGTGCTCCATCCAAGCATCTGTGTGTGTGTGTGTGTGTGTGTGTGTGTAACAGAGAGACAGCAAGAGGGAGAGAGAGAGGGAGAGAGCAAGAATGATATTTCTGCAATGCTTTTAGTTCCAAGTATTGTGTTTACTTGCTTGCTTCTTTTGCTTTTTTAAGACCTGTGCTTATAAACAAGTTGAAAGTATTTTGTTTGGTTGGATTAAGATAGAAAAAAGGCGAAACTAAACATGGGAATCCTTGTGTCAGTCGCTGCAGTGTCGGATCCCACCACTGATGCAATCCTTGTCTGTAAACACTGACGAGCTGAGATGTACTACATCTGTGTTACTCTCTGCCATGGACGGTATCAGACAGTATTCACTTTCAGAGCCTGAATAGCCTTTCAAACTTGGTCAGTTGGTCTCTTTCACCTCTAATCTGCCTCTCCGCTGCCACTTTTTGACCGATTCAACGTTTGGTTAGTCACAGCTCAGCGGGGTCCTCCATCCAAACGTGCACCGAGTTGCTTGTGTGCAAGAGAGTGATGTTGAAATAGCCCCTCACTTTGGGAATGAGCTCATAACATCTCAGAGAGAGGGACATGCAGGGGCCCCAAGTGAAAGCTATGTGTGTGTGTGTGTGTGTGTGTTTGGGTGTGTGTTTTAGAGGACAAAACTTAATGAATTCATCTACCAAAGAGCTGTCCTCTGCCGCAGTGCTTGTCTGATGTCTTTTCTGCACATTTGAAAATGTTTTTGTGCTAACGAGTAACTGTTGTCTAATCATTAACGAGGGCTGTGACAGCTCATTTGACTGTGGATGATCTTGACTTCTCAGTCTTAAGAATAAGCATAACAGGTTTGTTTAATTTAACTGTCAGTTAAAACACATTTCGCAGTAACAACCTGAGGGTTAACTCTAATTGCTTTTACCAACCATGTGTACCAGAGGCTGCAAGGTCCTGATGTAGACAGCAGTTCGTCGGGAGCTTTTGAAAACAAGAGATCATTAAAAATTTACTGTAGTGCTAGATACACCAGAACTGAGACAAGACCAGAGAGAAACTCAGACTGTTTCATCGGGCAGACAGACACGCGACTCTAAATGGATGCTACTCTTACTCACTATCTGCAACATCTTTTACACAGGGTCCCTGACCTCAAAAATATTCTACTTTGGTTGCTTGTGTCTTACTAATTTATGTCCCCCCCCTTGAGTCAGTCTAGATGAAATGTAAATTGGGAAGGTGCTGGAAGACCAACTGAGACCTTTTTGGGGACCCCAATGGGGTGAGGAGGGAGAGAGAGGGAGATAATGGTGGCGGGAGGAGGAAGGAGGGGGGGAAATTGAAATTTGTGCAACTGAGCAAAGCAAAAAGGGGGGTGGGCGGTGGGGTGCGTCTCTATTCAGATTCTTCCAGGCCATGTGAATAGGCAAGACAGAGAGCAGAGAGGGAATGCGAGTGTGAATGGGTCAGTTCTCAGTGCTCCTGTGTGCCAGCGCTGCACAGAGTTGGCACAGAGATGCCATTGTCAGGGACTAACGAGCTGAGGGCGACTTCATTCTCCCACCCCAAATGAGCATCTGTTTACTGAGTTTACTGAGTGCGCTCACACTCGCCATACAGTCTGACAGTGGGCTGCTTGTATGCAGCGACTGGTATTGGTTTCCGATCACTGCCATGATCAGTACCTCCGCGTTTTTCACCCCTCATATAGAGGGTTACAGTATAAGGTCGAATGGCATCATTATTGTTCTTGAGTTATGCAGCGAAAGACCAAGGCGGCTGCACTGCTCACCGGAGACAGTGTTGGTATGACATGTAATGTGCTGAGTTGTAGACACCATTGATTCTCTCAGCTCATTCTTTAAAAGTTTACAGGTGATCCTCCCACAGCCTCAGATCAGCTCTGTTAGTATTCATGTAGGTGGCTACATGCATGCTGAGACTCAAGCCATTTAGAGAGGGGGAGAGTATAGCCTGGTAGTCTGGAGGGGCATTTGGGAGGACGGCCACCAGATAGGTGATGAGGGGGGGGGGGGTATGCCATCACTTCATCAGGTGATTCCTCAAGCTGGTTGACAGAGGCTGAAGGAGTCTCCGCTGGAGACTGTTGGCTGTTTCTGTATCCAGGAAAGGCAGAAGTCAAAGGTCAAAGTTGTCCATGATGACAGGCTTACTACTCTTGAACAGAGCTGGGTCCTCCACATCACCGACACATACTCACCAGTGGAGGTGCCATCGTCTGATGAGGACTCCACTGATCCAGACATGGGTCCCAGCATCCTTTGGGACACCCCATCAGAGACACAGGATGCAGCTGTGGAAGCCTGCCTGGGTTACTAACACATATTATTTCTTAATTAATTAACTGGGTTAATACATAATAAACATTTGACAGAAATGTTAAAAAGTGGTGGGGACAGGTCCCCAGTGAAACCGACACCTCTGGTTGAGGGAACTTTGACTCTTCACTCATCCGTGCACTGAAGAACTGAAAGTGCTAACAGTGTTTCTGCATGCGTTTCTGCCTGTCTCAGTATTTATGGAATACCTCAGTTAGCATTTGGACTGAATCTGAATAAAAGTGAAACCAAGCCTTACTTGCATCTGCGTGTTTGGGAAGTTGAAATGGGCAGCTCATTGTCTCCTCTAAAGCTTATTTTGACGATGGTCTCACTCATACCGGGACAAGGATGCAATGCAAGCAGGAGTCAAGTCAATGTTTAACTTGTGGGATCTTTGACAAGTTCTGATTCAAAATGTCTGACAAGTTTCTCACTGTGCTACCATACTTACAATGCGATTGTGAGTATGCCTGTTGTGACCATGTTAAATACCTTATGTCATATGACTCAACATGACACCATGTCGGTAAGGCTTTCTCATCCGCCCTGTAGGCCAGCAGCAGTGTTTCTCTACCAAGTATCTTCTTGTGAGGGTCACATGTCGCATCACTCCACTGTCAGCTTACGCAGGAGCTCAGCTCAGTGTTGTGCCTCGGGGCGACGCACATCTTCTTTCTTCCCCTCCTCTACATTTTTGCCTTTTGTCCGTCTTTGTCAGACCACAGCGCCGTCTGACATAATTCTGCTTTCTGACCCCCTTTTTTGCTGTCCCACACAATACCTGCCTTTTCTCTCACGTCTCTCCCTCCATTCACAGTAATTAGAGATGCGCTGTGCACATCAGTTTCCCGCTACTCTCACTTTAATTAAACTGTGACTCTGCTCTGCATGGATCAGTGACAACTGGTAGAATGGTCATCCACTTATTGAACCTGCTCCGTTAGCACATTGCTCCGTCTCTGCAACTGCGAGGTTACCCTGAAAGGTCAACTGTCTCTGTTCATTGGCTTTTATTATAAATATGAACGGCAGTGCCTCTTAATGGCGTGCTGAATGACTCCAAGGTCACATTTGATAATATCACCGTAGAACAAGATGTGATCTGTGACCTATGAGCGGACGTGTCTGATTCATTCAGTTTATGACAGGCAGATGTGTACCGTAAGGGGAACTCACACTTGGTAGACACAAACACTTCTGTAAATGTAAAAATGTACCGAAATCCAACAGCAGTTCCATTTGACACTGTCAGCTGATCCTTACTAAGTTGTTTATTTCCAGCCACTTTTTGTCCTCCGGCAAGGCTCAGCCTGTAGTGAGGCTTCACTGGTAATTAGTTGATAGGAGATTTATTTCAGAACAAAGAAAACCACAAACCTTTTCATTGAATCCATACTAAACCGGGATCAGGTGTTGACTGACGACATTCTTGAGTGCGGTTTCATTTTTGCTGCTGACAAGCACATTTCATCTGATAACAGTTAACCCCATAACAGTGGGTCAAATTCTAGCAGTGGTTCAACCAGTGCTATACAGTTTATGTGTATAGCATAAAGGGTAAATGTCTAACAATGATTGATGCCTAAGTGCATACGGCATCTGAGTGAATACAGGCTGAGTTGATACAATCTGCTAAATGTGTGTTGAAAGACGTTCCTGTTAAATGTCAGCGGCAAAGAGCATCTTCTCCATTTCCAGATATTGCGCATCACTGTTTTTGCCTGACATGCAAAGAGGCAGAGCAAAGTAAAAGGAGGGTGAGATGAGTCTGACCTGTGAGAGAGCCGTGTCTCTGCTCCAAAACAGGAAACATGTCCTTGATGTCCCTGGTTCAGTGGACCTCACAGGCAGTGAAGAGATGTGGGGGAATTATTCACAAACCTGTGGAGCAATCATAGTGCTCCTTTATCATACAGACAACAGCTGCTCCTGCGGATCTTCTCGATAGTATGAACCAACACAGCGCTCTGTAATGCAGCCATCAGGTTGGTTACACCTTTAATTGACAATTCATACGGCCTGCTGTGAGATGGCTCTCTGAGAAAGCCTGTATTTCGACAGGTTAAAATCTCATTGTGAAACCTCTTTTAAGACCTCTGTGTCCCCGAGGGCGTTGACATGTCGCAACAATGAACACAAAGGATACAAAGTATTACAACTGTCATGCAAGACAAATGGTCGAACATAGCTCATTATTCTGTGAGCATTTAGGGCACATCAGTCACACACACCTACCAAGAATACTATTTATTCCATTCCTGAAAAGGACGTCATTTCCTCTTTGTGATCCCTCTCTGACAGTTTCAGGTCCTTCTACAGAAGTCTGCTTTTAGACCGTTGTGAGAGTGCGGGGTTAATAATGTTTCAGGCTGAATCTCCTGCATCGTGATGCATCACTACTTTTGAGGGCCTCTAACGAGATGTCATTTTGACACTTTCACAGACTGCACTCACCGTCTTTGTTAAAAGGCACATATCTCAAGTTCTCACAAGGGCCTTTCGAGGTCAGCTTGCTTCTCTGTGCCGTGGGAATATTTAAGCCCACGGTCGCGCTGAGACTGCTCTCTGTAGCATTTCAGGCTCACAAGATTGCACTGTACAGTTAAAATGGCAAACTGAAGCCCCAGCACCCACATGAAAGATGTGACGACATCTGGCAAGATTTCAGCATCTGAATCAGCAGGGAGGAAGCTGCTCACCGCAGCGGACAGAAACAGATATGAGTCTTAACAAGCATCTATGCATGTGTATATGAGCGGTTTTAAACGTATGGCCGGTAATTGTCACACATCAACGCGACGGGAACTGGTCTTACTTTCACACAAACAGCTCCCTGTAAAACTGTGTCCCATAAAGTTTACACTAAATGTCAACAGGCCGTAAAGAAACTTCTGCCCACAGAGAATATTTATTGTATTTGATTACTACATATCAGTAAATCACACAACAGTGACACGTGACATTTTACTGCAGCCTCTGAAAGACGTAGCTCAGCTGCAGCCTGAGGCCACGAGATCCGGGGCATGCACACACGCAGGGGAAGGAGCCGGGTCTGCTCTCAGAAATCCTTCAGTGCACATATGCAAAGTGCTTGGGCCGAGGAGAAGAGAGAGCAGGGGAACTTGTTGTTGTGGTTACCAGGGAGACACACAACTTCCCTTGTGACAGGACTCATGCGTCTTCAAGTCATATCCTCAGTAGAAAATTCCTCCAGCCAGGATCATTTTTGTTGCACACCCATGCCTTGCTTTTATTTTTTATTTAAAGTTTGACTTTCCTTGAGGGAGAGCAACAGAAACCTCTGACTCTTTTGGTTCACAAATGCTGCAAAGCAGACGACCAAATAGCGTTTGTTGGTGCATCACTGAGGGCTTTTCTTGTCTGCTTTCATGTGCACAGACAGCAGCTATATCAGGCCTTGTGGTTGTTCAAGTGCTATTGTGATGCCACGTGTGTTCTGCTCATCTCTGCAGACAGCTCGACGCGATAACAAAGAACAGCCACCGTCGTATCAAGACCACACAATGCCGAATGACTGCCTTATACGCACTTGAGTACTGGGCTGTGTGAATCCGACACGTCGTCTTCCCCCTGAAACAAAATGCCCAGCCCTGACACACCGCCGCTCATCGGCTTTTCTCTTTCTTCTTTTTTGGAACCTGGTGTTCAGATGGCGCGTTTCCTGTGCATGTCAGTCAGCAGCGAGACTTTTACCATATAGGGCAGCGACAGAGAGGAGGGTTAGTGGGTAAAAGGAAGAGAAAAGAAGAACTAGCGAGACTCACTTCTCAAGTCTCAACATGTTGTCAGCTGGAGCCATAAAGAGTAGTGAGCACAGTTCAGTTCTTGGTTTGGAGTAATCAAAGCAGGTCTCTCTCCGTTTCACTATGTGTGAATATTCACAGACGTCTTGCCACAGGGAACCATGCCTGGGTCTGTCTATACCTGCTTGAAAAGCAATGAGGAAGTAGAGCAGGCTTAAAGGAGCAAAGATGAAGAATGATCTAAACCATAAACCATAAAAATGATAACGCTTGCCACTGTTAACCACACATTGTTGATAAATACACTTGAACCAGAAGTTCAGTATGGAAGATGTTTCCCATACTTAATGGTTAATCAGATCTAAACAGGTGAGTGAAATGTGGAGATTTGATGAAAAGAGAAATTCTTGATTTAACTCATGTCAGCCTCTACAACTGCTGAAAGGTACACAGCCCAATTTGAGGGTCTGTTTGAGTTATCACAGAAGGGCACACACACACACACACACACACACACACACACACACACACACACACACACACACACACACTTGTTTGACTCATTCCTACCATGTTAAAGAAGGAAGTGAAGGCCACACAACCTTAATTGTGAATTTCTGCTCACGTTTTTCACTTTTGCAGTTCAACAGGTTGAAACTGGTTGAAATGAATGTCTCTTATTTTGAGAGTAATTGTCTTTTTAATGTGATTCTCGACAAAGTACAACACTTGTGATAAAGCTCCCATTAAGCTCCCAGCATTTTCAAAATGCTGCTTATATACCTGAGTGTTTGTTTTAAACTTGGATCCCTTTGTATGTAAAATGCCAAACCTCTGTTTACATTCACCCACACAATGAGCAGTGCACATATGACATCATAATTCAATGTTTATTGACTAAAAAAACCTGGTTGAACTCTGGATCATCAGTATATTCAGAAGGTTTCATCAATATCCTGTGGCTAATCTTCAGGACCTGATTAAATGCTGTGTGCTTCATTCATTCATTCATTCATTCACTCATTCATTCATTCATTCATTCAACCATCCATTCAGAACAGTGCTAGACTTTAGAGTGATTATTTCGAGGAGCAAATGCTTTCCATAAGACTTGACCTGAGAAATCAGTTTGTATTGTTGTGGCTGCGCTCCTGCTGTACACACTGATTCATCTCGGGTATCCTGTTTACACCAGCCAGTTTACTTGACGTAGGCTGATGGCTGCGCGTCACCTACATTCAGCTGCGCCGACGTGGGTGCATCCAGTGCCCCGCAAGGCCTCATTACAATGCAACACACCCAGCCCAGTGCACTCACATAGTAAGTCTCATGCCCTTAAAAGGCGTTTTTCAACTGCTCTGTCTGCACAAGGCCCAGTCTCTCCTTCACTGCTCCTGTGCAGACTCTACTGGTGAAAGGTGGGATAGGACTTTGAAGATAAAGCAAATTGCAAATTACTATGTTTCTTTGATGGCATACATGCAGTTTTGGTGAGTTAATTGTTTCCCAGCATGAATGGGATAAATGTAGTTAAATGGATTTTTTATCATGCTCTCAGATCCAAACATAAAACACTTGTGTTTGGGGTTATATTTTAGTGGACATTCTAAAAATCAATATGACAATTAATTAAATTTTTTATGCAGGACTTACTGTCTTCACCATATTTTTCATTTATATGGTCTTCTTTCTTCTATTATGAATTCCTAAAATTTCAATCCAATCGTGAAAGGACCGGGACTGTCACTTTAAGGCAGAGTTGCAGCTTCTAAACTCACAAGCGCAGATGATTTTGAATATCAAAGCATGACTGATCCAGTTGTGTAACTTATTTGACTCCAGCATTTGAGTGAATTTCTGTCTGTGTCCACGGTGTATGTTGTAGCTTCTGAACTAAAATCAGACCACAGTACATGTAAGGTTAAAACACAAAGTATATAAAATAGACACTCATAGGTGTTGTATAAGGTACGCATTTTTTAAGAAGTACTGATGTCCTAGCTTCTCTTTTGTGGTTAATACTGCTGCATAACTGTGACACTGAAAAACACAGACGACATATAATGTATATGACACACAGTTTATCTGATAAACCCACTCCTGCCCCCTAAGACCACAGACCAATCGCAATGAGGCAAGGAACATTCGGCCCCGCTGATTGGCTACTACAGCTGTCATGCCCGTAAACACCAGGAAGTTTACGTTTTGCTGCCACTGCGAGCTGCAGGATGAAAAGCTGCTCTGCTCTTACGGGAAAGGTCAGCGACACACTGAGACGCGCACGGCTCTGACAAGAAAACGCGTGCCATATATTAACCCCGAGTGGTTTTTAATGGGCTGACATTTGTGTGGGCAGGATATAAATGAGCGAATGCTGTGCCTAGCCAGCTAGCAGGAGCTAATCATCCGGGGTCCAAATGTTGTCTGTGCATGGTGACATCTGCAGGTGCCCTGCGTTACTAAATACGGTTTTATTCGTTTATTACCTCTGTAGACGTCTCTAATGCCAGGAACATAACATAATTTGACTTCAGTTATATACTCTGTGAGGTGAATGCCGTCAAAGAAGGAATCTCACTAAATTATCATGCATTTTAATATGTTATTAGCGTTATTATGTTATTACCTACACCTGGGTTATCAGTTTTATATCAGTCAATCATCACAACATCATTAACACAGGTCATGAAACAAAAGCACAACCTCATTGGGTCCTAGTCGAGTGGCTGTGGCGTACCAGAGGGGTCAGAGGATAGGCAGACCTACAAAATTTTAATTGTATAAGATACTATTCAAAATACTGTTTCAGCAAATTGTAAATTAACTAGCATATATATATATATATATATATAGCTCTTTTTGTCTTCATGATGACCAATCAAAGCATTTGACAAACACAAATTACATTCATTCATCATACACTTGTGGCAGAGGCTTCTCTACATTGTCCACCTGCTCAGCCGCTAGTTTTAACCATTTACACACTTTACAGTGATGACAGTACCAGGGGATACAGTTTGGGGTTCAGTATCTTGCTCACGGATACATTAACATGTAGACTGCCTGGAGCCGGGATCGAACCATCGACCTTCTGATCCATGGATGATGGCTCTCCCCCGAAGCCAAAGTCGATCATAATCAGGCAATAAGTCAATAAACAGACATAATGCACGACAATTCTGCAAAGAAAATGCGCCCAGTGTAAAAGTGCAGAGTGGAGGTGTCTACCTAGGTCATGTGAATATGCTGCGTGACATCTGTTTCAGGTTGGATGCTTGCTGTGATAGAGCAGCATGGGTAACACGGAGAGCGTGGTGGTCCAGAAGCGGCTGGCCCGTTTCCGCCCCGAGGACCGGCCTGCAGTGGAGGGGGTCTTCGACAGGCTCCAGGGTGGTGCGGGGAAAACGCCTGCAGGGAAGACCCTGACACTTGAGAAGCTGCAGGTGACGCTGCTAAAGCTGTAACACTCCGATTGTGGGATAGACGTGAAAGGGATAGAAATATAGCCAGTGTGGGATCAGAGCTAACTTTAGAGTGGGGAAAGTGGGAGAAAAGAAATGTTCCACTTCTGACACATTATTGTAGATAGCTCCTGCCATTTGTCAGACGCCTCCTCTCCTCTCTCCTAGTCCTCTATGGGCAGCCTGGTGCCGGACTCTATGGTGAGGAGGGTCTACCAGTGCTTGTGTAGCATTGACCAGGCTCCGGCAGCACCTGCACCATCTGGGAAGTCCAGCGCCGCAGCTTGTTCCGGCGCGGGTCGAGACCAGCTGGTCATATTCCTAGCAGACAGTCTGCGAGGAACCGCCGAGGAGCGAGCTCCCCTCGTCATGGCCATGTCCCAGCGGGGAGGAGGACCGGTGGCGGCTGTCCCATGCGAGCAGGTGGCAGAGGTGAGTACGAACTGCGAGTAAAGCAGAAATAATGTGTTCATTGATGTGGTATTTCTCTTCCACCGTTTTGCTTTTTGGTTAGTAAAAAACCCCTTCCTCTTTGCTCTTTTCTGTCCATGTAGTTCTTACAGGACCTGATCTCTGCTGTAGTTCGGATTCTGGTCCACAGAGGGCGTCTGCAGGGCTGGAACCCAGAGAGAATGGGTGACGGCTCCCTGGGTGTTAAACTCCTGGCAGAGCAGATGTGTTCTGAGCTCAAACCCTCAGGTACATGGACGGTTCAGATGTTTTTGAGCATATTAACAGCAAGGAAGTGCTTATAGTTAGATGCTTTTCCCCCTTTCAGCGTCTCCTCATCCTGTTTTGCTCCGCAGATGGAGGCTGCGATGTTTCCTGTCTGGAGGACTGGATCTTCAGGGTCTCCCAGGTATCGTTGTACCTGGAGATGCTGGTGGCCGAAGGCCTCGGCTTGTCTTTGAGTGGCAGACCGAGCCCCACCCTCCTGCCCCCGTGCAGGGAGACACCCTGGAAAGAGCTGAGGTGTCTGCTGGACCTGCCCACCGTCATGTTTTTGGCACCACAGGTCAGACTGCTGATGCAAATGCACGTTTCTTCCTCGCTCGATTCAAAGAGTAGTCGTGGAAAATCAATCAAGTCAAACCACTGTGATGATCAAACAGTGAGCTGTCGACATGTGCTCAGACAAGTTTGTGACTGTCTCTCTGATGATTTCACACCATAAACAAGTATAACTAATTTCACGTGATTTACAGCTTATTCACATTGGTACTGTGGTTTTATTCTGTCTCTCTCTCTCTCTCTCTCTCTCTCGATCTCTCTCATTCTCTCTCTCTCCCTATCTAGTAAGTAATTTCTAAATTCATTATATGTTGTTTGTTCATTTACTCAGCAAGTCAGTATAATTGAATGCTCAAAGGCATCAGAGAAGACTGCGATTGTACAGCTGTGTTTCTCTCTCTCTCTCTCTCTCTCTCTCTCTCTCTCTCTCTCTCTCTCTCTCCAGTTGCCGGACAGCTACAGCGCCCCCTGGAGGTGTGTGTTTTCCACCCGGCTGCACGGCGAGAGCTTCACCAGGATGGTGTCCGGCCTGGTGAAGCGCGGGCCCACCCTGCTGCTGGTCAAAGACACGAAGGGACACGTGTTCGGGGGCTTCGCCTCCCACGGCTGGGAGGTCAAACCTCAGTTCCAGGGTGAGAGGAGGGAGGGAGCGCGACGTCCCTATCATTGATATCCTTGTTTCCACAAGTTACGCTGTGCTGAAGAAAACCGCACACAGCTGCGTCCCGGACTGCAACGCATTGCATTGTATATTGTTTCATATTGTTGAAATATATCAATTTCACATAAATGCTAATACAGTGGAGCACTTGTCTCTCTTGTCCCAGCAGTACGTGTGAAATAACGTCTTAAACAGTCCTTTTCTCTAGTAGAAACAGTGGCGCGCCGTGACTAATGTTCCAGCAGTGATTAAAAGACACGCTTTGAGGAACGGATACCAGCGCTTGATTTTTCACTCGGATCATGCGTAATTTGTATATTTGTGTGTGCAGGTGACTCCAGATGCTTCCTGTTCACTGTGTTCCCCAGGCTGAGAGTTTACACAGCAACAGGATACAACCAACACTTTATGTACCTCAACCAGAATCAGCAGACCATGCCCAACGGACTGGTGAGGGTGCACTTGTGCTGTTTGTGTCTCTGGATGTTGCTTTTTTGCGACCTGTCATAAACACTTATATTCCCACAGTGGAATACTGTCATTCACATAAACCTGAATTAAAAACTCCAGTACGTTACCAATACGTTACAGGTTTGGGTCATGTGGCGCTGCAATAGCAACACTTCACTTATCATAACTTCATCAGGACTTTTTTATCAGTCGCAGCAATGTCAGCTGAGAGGAGCCCGTGCCTCTGCTCAGACAGCGCTAATCAGACACTCACCCAGTAGACAGACACAAGTCAGACTCAGGAGTGGGTGTAGATTAAAGCAGAGCTCAAGGAGGAAACACATCCTTTACATTCCCTGAATCTGAGAAGCATTGCTTCCACTTAGTAACGGGACAAAAGAGAGTGAAAGTCGGGTTACATTTGTCCTCTGTCTAGCCTTTGATGCCTCCCCGTCTCTCTGTGTCGACCTGTCCACCAGGGCATGGGCGGTCAGCACGGCTACTTCGGCCTGTGGCTGGATTGTGATTTCGGCGTGGGACACAGCCGCGCTCGGCCCAAGTGCACCACCTACGGCAGCCCTCAGCTGTCTGCAGACGAGGACTTCAGGCTGGACTCGGTGGAAGTGTGGGCGGTGGGGAAGCCCCCAGAGCCAGAGGAGGCGAGACTTCTGAATTTTTGTTTCTCGTCACTAGCTTTTACTCCTTTTCTGTTTGCCTGTTTAGCAGGAAGGAGGAAAGTGGTGGGTGTGATGCACAGCAAAAGTCCCAGGCCACACTTGAACTGGGGACCACTTCCGATTCATCAGAACTGTACTGATTTATGTACTGTTGGCCCAGCGTGACCTTATCTGACACTGTTCCACAGAAAAACATTTTTTTCCAACCACAGAATTCATACTGTGGCACTGCGACAATTAAGCCCCTGCTGCTCTTGTGTCTGCTGCGTTTCAGGGAGAGGAGGGAGATGGCAAGAAGAGCATCCTGGATGTGGATCCAGAGGTGCAGGCAATGATGGAGATGGCAGGGAAGACTCTGCACAGCCAGGGCCTCAGGGAGCCCGAGGAAGACGAAGACCAGTGAGCGACACAGCACGCCTGCCCGGCTGAGGCTCCCCGGCGCACCCGGTGGTGACAACGCGTGTTGGGAGTTCATCAGCTGACACAGCTGGATAAGATCGACGTCTGGTTTAAAGACTCGTCCTCTGTATTCAGAGTCGCATCAGTCTGTTTCCCTGTCTCACTCTCTGCTCGGATCCCTCAACACATCGGCCGCTGCTTCAGCTTCTGCCACGTGACCCTGGAGCTGACGTATGAAATGGTGTCGACTCGTGGGTGTGTTCACACTTGTTTCCACTCACTAGATGTTAATAGGTAGACACGGTTCGAGCAAACCGTCCGGGCCGTAGCACAGCTGATCACAGAGGAGGCGGTCAAACGGACAGTAGCCCTCTTTGAGAGGTCGACCCCGAATGGAAAAGCATCCACGCTGCCTCTACTGAAACCAGTGAACAGTTTTGGGCTGAGGAGAGAGCCTGCAACAAAACAGCCGGCTGCAACGTCAATAGATGTGGTTTTATTGAATTATTCCAAATTGTTATGTGGTTATTGCTTAATTACACATGTGTAATTGTGTTTTGCTTCATTATGACGTTCCTTCGGGTCCAGGAAAGTTAATCTAGCACAGAAGTGACTATACACGTGTTAACTACACTTTCAGCCATGCAGGGAATTTCTCACATATGAGGACTGAACTGCTCCATCTCCCCTCAAACCAGTGACTCTGAATAAGCCTCATCAATAAAAGAGACAAAATTGACTTATAACTACCAGATCAGAAGCCATAACCAAGCTCTTTGGACCAACAAACTCTAATGAAGAAAATTATCACAGTTGTGCTATGTTGCCGTTAATGATTTCAGTCGGTACAGATTATGGTGTTTCAAGGTGATGGAGGACTTTCTGTGTGTATGCGTATGTGTGTTGCGTGAAAGCACTGTTGCAGTTCTTCTGTATTAAAGTAACAAGGACCCAGTGGGTACGTCTGCTGACCCCTGTGCTCCACAATGATCAGACGGGTTCCTGCTGTCATTCTGTTATGTCTGACCGTGCTTGAAATGCAACAGACATCACCTCAAGGCTGACATCTCCAATTGTACTAAGACAAACAAACACCTGCTCAGAGCCTGAAAGGCAACTCTGTGTTCCACCCCTTCCTCCACTGCTCTGCCGTCATGCAAATTACTGTGGCAAGTTACACATGCAAAACTGTTATATGATCTCGCAGCAATTCACACAGCGGCACCAGGGACTGGGCACCGTCCAGGCTGTTTATGACTGTTATAAAGTATGTTTACAGACAATATTTAGCTATTTTTGCTCCTGATAGAGGCTGATAGAGATAGAGGCTGGCTTCACTCTATGCTCTAAAATACACCCGTTTCCTCCCAGTTCAATGAAATGCTGCTTATAACTACTGCATGTACTGTGCTGTCACCCTCTACCCCTGTAAATATCAATCATCTTCTCTTTGGGTCTTTTTGTGCTATTACATAGGCCACAACAATTAAGCTCTAATTTGGTGCTATTTGCTGATCTAAAACTTCATTCGCATACAGACCATATCAGAAATGATCTCCATGTTTTCACAGGTCAGAGGGTTTTATCATCTGGTCCTAAATCTTTGGTCTCACCATCACCGTCGAGTCTCATGATCCCATTTGAAATGAAGAACAGTGTGATTTTATGATTTGATCCCTCCTGAAAATGGTGAAATTACCCAGTTAGAAGAGTCAGTATCATGGGAGTATATTCATCTGCCTGATTTAATGCCGTGGCATCTAAAAGATGATGTTATGTTAGATACCTATAGTTCTGACTGCAATGACTTTGCATCAAATAAATAAATATATGAATGAATATGCTCCAAGAGTTAAGAGTGAAATATACAGTATCGCATATACTGATCTGTCAGTTGGATATACAGCAGGTAAGATGATGGATGGGCATACACTCTAGGATCCAGCCACTGTCTGACCTGCTTTATACCATTACCAAAATAACGGATAGATCGATAGACTGATAGTAATATATGAATGCGATTCTTCTATACCATGCTAAGTGCTACTTTTAACATTACATGCGAGGACAGCATCCATCGAACGTGATTTCCCCTTTAATTTGCTGTGGAGACCAGACGACCTGACTGTCCCAGGTTACAGGTGGTTTGGTCCCCAGCGGAGACGGACCGTCCCGGAGCTGGGATGAGACGAGTCCCTCGAACGACCGCCTGTCAAGCACATGTCGACGGCTTCAGCTCAGCATCACCCAGCAAGAGAAAGGAGGGGGGGGGGGGGGGGGGGGGGGGGGGGGGGGGGGCAGGGACGCTTAAATCAACATTTCTTATGTCAAAACATGACTCTCCATCCACACACATACGCGCGCGCGCGCACACACGCGGTGTCGGCCCATGAGCCACTTGCTCAGTTAGTTTGCATAGATAGCGTCCTTTCTTCCGGCATTTTTTTAAGTAATGTAGGGCTATGCCTTTACAGCAAGTTAACTTTTACTTCCTTGTGCACAGAGATAGAGGAACTGACCGTTGTGCGGCTTGTCAACACACTCTACATCCTCTCTCTCTCTCTCTCTCTCTCTCTCTGAGTGTGTCTCTCCCTCTCTGGCTCCATTTCATGACCGCCAGAATCATGATCTGACCGAAGACAAACGTCGACTTTTCTGCAGCTGATCCGAAGACTTCACAGGGACAGGTGAGTCGCAGACGCGATGAACGCACAGACACACATACATATTAGTTCATGTCCGCGTCGGAGCGGCTGTGGTGTGGTGTGAACAGCCAGAAGGGGAAATCCGCCCCTGCTGGGCTGCACTGGCCTCGATTTCTTCTTATTTTCACAAAAAACTGACATGTTTCGCACCGAGGTGACAGGGACACAGCCGTGACTAACAGACGTTTAACTCTGCCATCATGTACTGTGAAGGTTATGTGTGTTATGTGTGTATGGATTCAACAGGCTTGACTTTGGTCCAGACTCTTCACCTAAAAGATGGTCGGCTGAGTTCTGGCTCTAACGGTGCAAGCGGCTCTGGGAGTCCACGCTGAGAGCTCATTTGGCACCTGTCGCGGTTTGTTTTTTTTATTAATGTCACGTTTTGAGCTAATCTGGTAGCAAAGATACGTGTGCTATGTTCGCCGTGGCGGCTGACTTGTGTTCCTGTTGTAGTGTGTAGTTGTGTTAACTAAGCAGCAAGTGAAAGTGGACGGCCGCAATGGTTTGAGCCCAGTGATCGAACTGATTACCAAGCTGCGGCTCGGCTGCATGAAGGGCTCCGGTCTGTCGTGATGCGTTATGTCGTGCCACTGTGTTATCCCCCCGTTTTGTGTTTTTTATTCCCCTCCTGAGGACGTTAGAATGGGTCTGGCGTTCACGGTGAGGCTCCTCTCGCCGCTCTGGCGCTGGGCAGGTAATCTCAAGTAGGCAGTCTGATATGTAAACACGCTCATCTGCCTTCTCTGGAAAAACGTTTGCATTCTCTGGAGAAATAATTTGAATGGAAAATAGCACTTCCTGCCAAAATTGAAAGGTCAAAGCACTTCCAGATCATCCATGTGTATCGCGTAGGGGAAAGAGTTAACCAGGGCCACGGAAATATTCATAACAGTTTTATGCAAGTCTTAAAACCAAGTCCTAATCATGCCTTTCTACAGTTCATACCTAATGTTTACTTCACTTACGTCACAAGATAATGATTTGATCTAGGCGTTTGACCCCACAAACACCCTATTTTTTTGCTGAATATTTTTTTTTGGGGGGGGGGGGGGATTTAAAAGCTTTTATTCTCTATCTTTCATCGTTTTTTTTCCCTTACTGCTGTGAGAGCTGCTGCAACTGTTGTTAACTAGACCATAGCGATCACGTACAGGGTTTGTGAATGCATGAACAGTTTTTAAAAGTTTTAGTTTTAAAACAGGCCAAAACGTCTGGCAGAAAACCATTTGAGAGATGGGGCGAAGGCTATAACCATAGTCGACGTATAGCATATCACGCACTATGGACCTACTGGTTAAACTAAAGCAGTGAGCAGTGTTGTGCTGGGGCCACACTACGGTGTGGAATTGATGTGGTCCATCTTATTCAGCAGAACCAGAGAGTTTGTCCGCGCTTTTTGTGTGTACGTGCGTGTATACAGAGTCGCTCCTTCAGCGTATCCAAGGAATGTGACATGAGCAGGTTCAGATCCAGCGCAGGCCATCATCACATCCTCGGTGCATGTAAACACTGGTTTTCCTGGAGCGAGTGTGTTTGTGCATAATGCCACACGAGCCCATATGACTGTATTGGAAAGAATTAGTGTTATTTATCGATGCCGTGGGTGAATGGAGATTTGCCAGTCTAATTGAGACCATGCTGGTCCCAGAAGGGGCCGTCCCTGCAACGCAGGCGCAGTTTCGTCAGAATCTAACAAGCAATAGGTGTGTGTTGATAGCTGTTAACTATTAATTTCATTCCAGAGCACCGAGTGTTGTTGTTTGCACAGAGACCAGTGTAGGTGAAGGTTGCACAATGCAAAGATTGTCATTGTCTGTTTCTGCGTGTTGTAATGACACTTTACTCTGTCCACCGAACACTGCAGCGTGTTAAATAATCCAGACTATTCTAAATCAAATCCATCTGCATGTCTGCATACACACACACACACACACACACAGCCAGTTTATTTATGCTTGAATTACACATGCATTTAATTTCTGTTACACTTTGTTTTTTTTTTTGTAACTCAGGCTTCCTATCTCCCCTCTCACCTCTCACCTCTCGACTGTGGTGTTTTATTGACACAACAGTTTAGTCAAAGTAAGGGTAGCGTGGGAACACATTTGCAAGTTAAATCCTGGGCATTGCTGCGCACCGAGCCAAACACCCTTGCCATCATGCTCACCTCCACAATATTGTAAAATCTAGGACAAACCAGTGACACACATTATCTGATAAGACGGGCAAGACATTTCTGCGACCGTAGTGACTTTTTTTTTCTTTTATGGTCTCGGAAGCAATTTGAAGGCAGAGCCCTATGGAGGAATTAGCTCAGCCCGGCACGAAACCAAACAGTTCCCTTTACCTGCGCCAGGGTACAGTATGTGCCACAGCACTGTATGTGGAGTAAATGATTGACGGCGAGAAGTGGCCGTGTTGAAACAAAGGCACGAGACTGATAATAAAATGAACTGAGACAGAAAGAGGGCACAGTGACACTGAGATATGTATCTGACCTATAATATTTGCATCCGATGTTAATGCTGCTGTCGGATGTGAGAGAAAGTGGGTGACAGCTGTATAGGTGGACACAGACACAGACCCTGGAGCTCTGGAAAGACATAGGTGCTCGCCAGGTACGGGGGGGGGCTTGGCTGGGAAATGTGAGATTCAGGGAAAAAAGTTCTAAAATCCAACCAAGAAATATGAAGGCATCCCCATCTTCTTTTCACTTTGCTTGGACGTGAAAACGTGAAATCGTTCAGAGAGAATGGGGACGTAATGAATGTGTTGTGGGGCAGCTGAGCCTCAGACAGCTTATGTGTTGGGCAGGAAGCTGAAGCCCTCGTTGTGGTTTTGAGTGTCGTGCACTTGGAGCGGCTGTGAAGTACGGCAGGTTGCCATTCAAAGATAAGTAGAGACGAAGGTGAAGGGGATTCTGTACAGTACCGTGGGGCTCTGCGGTGCCAGCTCACCTTCAGCACTCTCTCACTCTTGAATCGTTGTGCGTTGCCGTCGGCTTAGCGCGTTTTCCATATTCACCGGCCTCAAAAGATAAACGCTGATGCGAGGTTATATCGCCTCCTTCGATCTGTAATGTAGAGAAGCGAAGAGCTGAGCCCTGGCCCATTGAGCACCATGACGAAACAGTGATGAAATGAGACGCTTCCCGTTCAGCGTAGCTCCGAGCATACCCAACCAAAGCGCAGACATTATACCGAGGTCATTTCACACGGATCTCGGGGTTTTCTCCAACGCTCTGCTTGATTTTGAGTGGTGCAAGGAGTCGCGCTTGCCGGACAAACTGTTGGCTAAGTTGCTGCATGCTGCCAAAAGCTTTTAGCAGCTGTGCTGAGCAGATGATGCGTCTCTCTAATGCTGCATTTTGAGCCTTGAATTGCTCAACCCTGCTGGTACATAGAATTTAAGCACGGTAAAGAAACTGTGTTTCCTTTGTATACGTTGAAGGGACGTCATGTAAGAATCACCCCATCTACGGTAACAGTGAAATTGTGTGTCGCATTCAAATGAATAGTGCACTCTAGCGCCTCCTGGTTTCAAAGCTACGGTGGCTGCTGTGTATCAAAAAGCCGCTCTCGCTGATCTTCTCCTCCAGCGTCGATGCACTGGCTCACAGGTAAAAGGCGTTGGTGCTGTTTGTCCCTTGCTGGCGGCTGTAGTTTAAAGATGGTGGACTGTCATGGTGCTACTCTGCAAGCTTACTGTCACATGTGTAAATAAACCTAAAATTCTTTGTTCTTTGTTTTTGACAGTGTGTCAGATTATTAGTGGAGGTCATAATACACCAATGATAACATATATATAAATGTTGACATTGATTTGGGGAAACAAAAAACAAAAAAAACTACACACTGTCCCTTTAGAGTTGACCTGACTGGTGACATTATCAGAGATCTGTCTAGATCTAGATGTGTGTAGGCCGTTTCATCTAGACTGCGTAACTTTCAGATGACAGAGCCGTTTCATTCAAGCGTCCAACGCCTTGGCTGTCTCCCTGTGCCAGTAAGCGTCTCCGGCCGCAGAGATGGCCTGCTGGGGGCAGCAGCAGCAGCAGCAGCAGCAGGGCGAGATGACCGAGTACAAGAAGATCCTGATCAAGCGGGACATGGAGATGGGCGTGGTGATGACGGTGTTCCGGCAGAAGGCCGAGCGGCTCACCGTGCAGGTCATCATGGAGACCCGGCAGGTGGCGTGGACGCGCACCGCAGACAAGACCGATGGTGTCTGTGAGTATGACCATGAAAACGCTACAACACTTAGTTAGTGAGTTAGTGAGTTGGAGACATTCCCGCTGCTTGTTACACTCTCACCGTTGGTGGTAGAAGGTAAAACGTGCCCGCAGAGGCAGGAAGAAGAGGCCGGGCCTGCGAACCTACATGTAAACAATGGGCGAGTCGACCTCATTCTTCTATGAGGAAATAGGCTCAGTTTCGGGCGAAAGGTAGAAATCCACGCTTTGTTTCTATAAAAGCAACCTCCATAACTTAGAAAATTATTATTATTCATTTAGCAACAGTTCAGCGGATCGTTAGAAAGGTCCACAAACACAGTTCCTCTCAGTCATGAGTTACTGTGGCTCAGAGGCGACTCATGTCATAAAAGCTCCAAAAAAATACAAAGAATTTGATGAAGATTTTATCTTCAGGTCTAATTTTGAGCTTATGAAAACAAGATAATGGAGTTAAAATAACCATTGTGCCACATGTGGTTTCACGCTAATCTTTCTGGTCGCATGGTGTCTGTCAAACTGTGTGTGCTGTGTTCCAGTGGATCTGTTCGAGATCAGGGAGATCCGCCCGGGAAGGAACTCCAAAGACTTTGAGCGCTTCAAAGACGGCAAGGACAAACACGACGAAAGCACCTGCTTCACAATCTTCTACGGCTCGCAGTTTGTCCTGAGCACGCTCAGCCTGGGAGGTGAGCTCTCCATCACACGTGCTTCTCACCTCAGAACGGCTTCTGCAGCATTCTGTGGGTGTTGGATGTGTTAGATGTAAAAAAAAAAAGAAAAAAAAGTTAATTGAAATCCAAAGACATTACACACGGTACATTGCGTTTATTGCAAAGCACCTTGGTTAAAGTTTGACTTGACCTGGCTGGACACACACGCGCGAGAATGCACATTTCAGCGAATGTTGCGCTCATTAGATAAACAGTGTCTTTCAACCAGGAAGTTTTGGAGCCGCTGGTTTGCGCACTTACGCAACACTGTGAACCAAGCAGGCCCCGCGCTAGGCTGAGCTAGACCGTCTCAGCCGAGCCCCGCGCTTCAACTGAGGCGCTAACCGGTGCTAGTTCTGCTCGGCTTCAGGCTGCCACCATCGCGCTGCCCAAGCTGCCGTGGCAGGAAGCGTGCCAGGGTGTTGAACAGCTCCCCTCGCGCTTCACCCAACAGTGCTCAATGCTAGTTCAGTAAAACTGTCTGTGTTGTTAAGTGTTAAACGACCGTCTGTGCTGCAGCCGATTCTGTGGACGAGGCGAGAAAGTGGCTGACGGGACTGGAGCTGCTGAGGGAGGAGACGCTGGCAGCTCCGACTCCGGTCATTATAGAGAGGTACACGCACGCACACGCCCACACACACACACACATTGGCCAGTTATTAATGACCTAGACTCACGCGGCCATTGATCTCTTATGACCTCTGTGTGTTCTTTCCAGCTGGCTGAGGAAGCAAATGTACTCTGTCAATCAGAACAAAACTAACAGGTACTGTACAGACGTGACCGGTTCCTTCAAGTGCCTATTCATACAATACTTACTCACCTTCAGTCCATACATAACAGTCTTGGTTGTAACTGCCGGCTCGCCAAGGGATCCAAGATCCACAGACAGCTTATCAGAGAAGTTCGTTGGTACGATGGAACATAGAGTGTGGATCTCAGGAATGCCTTGGACTTCAGTTGTAGCTACATTTTGATGGTGAAGAGTGGATGAAAAGTTGCCACGATTTGGCCTGACGAGTTCATACTCCAGCCGCGATTTGTTTGGCTGCTGACTCGTAACAGTAGCATCTCTTGTTTGTGTCTTTCTCTTCCAGCCTCTCCATGAAGGAGGTGAAGGCTCTGCTTCCTCTGCTCAACTACAAGGCCCCCAGCTCCGGCACTCTCAGAGAGAAATTCCAGGTATTGTGCTCTCTCCTTCGACAAACCGCGTCGACTCTGTCGTGTTGGAGGCTACTGCGTCACGGACTGCGGCTATGACCCGATTTGGACTCAGACATTCAGGCTTTTTTTTCTAGGTGCTTTTCTACTCTCAATGAATGCTTTCGTGTTCTGCTTTCACAGGAAGTTGGAGCAAAGAAGGACCGGCTGGATTTTGAGCAGTTTCATAAGCTGTACAACCACATCATGTTCGAACAGAACGAGGTGAGGCCGCTCAGATCGCCCTGAATAGGTGGGTTTACTACCGTCCTCCCCGGTGTTTCTTCATGCTTTTTTTTTCTGTGCTTGTTTGCGCAGATCCTGGATGAGTTCAAACGGGAATCGTGCGCTTTTATTCTGGGGTGAGCTCACGCCTCTCTCACCCCGAGCCAAATTTCAATCTCGTGAAGATAGCTGGCAGCTTCGCTGTGTGATCTGACAGAGCGTTTTTTTTTTGTTTTCTCTTTTGCACTCTTCCGCCCTGACACAGAAACACAGACAAACCGGACGCCTCAGCAGTTCTGCTCCACGACTTCCAGAGGTTCCTCGTCTACCAGCAGAAGGTAAAACGAGCTGCTGCTTTGAGGAACAAACAATCTGTGTGTTTGATTAGATTCCAGTGGCTTGTGGATGCATGCTTTATTTTTTATTTCTATTTGGTTTTCTTGTACCCATTTTGGGAACATTGACTTTTGCCTTAGTAGTACAAGACAAATAAGACAAATACATTTTGTCTATGTTTCTGTTTGCAAGCTGAACGCAGTACTCAACTCTTTTACGTACAGATCCTCATCACACAAAGCTCATGCGGTGTTACCGCCGTGTTATAACAGTCTCACAGTGTTTTAATGGCCTTCCTCTCTTCCTCTGTTCGCCCCCGTCCCTCAGGAGTCCTGGGCCAACGATCTGAACCAGGTCAGGGAGCTGATGACCACCTTCATCGACGACACCATGAGGAAAACCAACGACCCCGAGTTCACTGTCAGCGAGGTACAAACAGAGGAGCGGGAGATGCACATGACGTGACAGACGTCCGTGAGGCGTGTAGTGATGAGCCGCGTGCCTTTCTCCTCTAGTTCCTCAGCTTCCTGTTCTCCAAGGAGAACTCCGTGTGGGACGAGAAGGTCGCGGCCATCAGCAACCTGGACATGAACAACCCTCTGTCGCACTACTGGATCAACTCCTCGCACAACACGTCAGCATCGCCCCAAGGGCCCATTTGTCTCCTATTGTTGCCATACAGTCCAAAAACACTGGAGACTCTTGACTTTCCCCAGTTGTGAGTGCGTAGTTTTTCTAAAAAGCTCTGCCCTGCCCTGCCCGTTCTTCAACAGATACCTGACGGGCGATCAGATCCGCAGCGAGTCATCCACGGAGGCGTACGTCCGCTCTCTGCGCCTGGGCTGCCGCTGCGTCGAATGTCCGTGACCGCTCGCAGGTGACATTATCTCTCGCTGTGCATCAAACTGCATGTTTACCTGCTCTCCGCCTGCTTTCTGTGTGTTTTCTGACGGCTCAGTGGACTGCTGGGAAGGCCCCGGGGAGCCCATCATCTACCACGGCTGGACCAGGACCACCAAGATCAAGTTTGAGGACGTGGTGAAAGCCATTAACGAACACGCTTTCGTCACGTCAGAGTAAGAGGCTCGCCAGGGACCACAGCCACACACGCACACACACACACACACACACACACTCAGTGTGCACATTTGTCACACGCCTCGCCTCCTTCTCAGGTACCCAGTGATCCTGTCCATCGAGGAGCACTGTCCTCTGGATCAGCAGCGGCAGATGGCCCGCATCTTCAAGGAGGTGTTTGGAGACAAGCTGCTTACGGAGCCCGTGGAGCACATGGCCGAGCAGCTGCCCTCGCCCACACAGCTGAAGGGCAAAATCATCCTCAAGGTGCTGGGAGGTGACCAGTGTCGGTGAGAAATGTCTGTGTCTGCATCGCGTCTCTCACGCTGGCGACCGTCTCTGCTTGTTGGTCCCGTGCAGCACAAGAAGCTCAGTGTGGACGGAGGGGGAATCAGCCGAGACTTCAAGAAGGGGCAGAAGCAGGGAGACCTGGAGATCTGGGACCCCGTGGACAAGGTACAAGCTGCCATCAGCATTGTCATGGCAAAGTTACTCCAGGCCTGTCAAAGGGAACAAAAATGACGAGGAGAGAATGCAACACAACTAGACCAGATGAGAGGCGGACAGAAAAGTCAAATGTCGCATAAACAATAAGTAAAGGAGACCGCTGTGAGGGAATTGATCACTGAAACGGTTGCAAACGGCTCGAATTTGTCATTAGGTGTCAATGAGAAGGGAAAATAAGGTTTGATCTGTTTGTGCCCGTGCGTCTGCGTTTTAAAGCCAGACTGAGTCAGAACGAAACTGGAAAAAATGCTGTTTTTGAATTTGTCCTTTCGGGTGGGTGTCATTGGAAACACTGAGCTCTCTGTCTGTGACAGTGACACTTTAGGATTGAGTAATTAATATCATCGACCTGAGTCATCTCTGACATTGTTTCGTAAACTGCGAAATTGTCAGGCCATAAAGTGAAATAAGGTGAAGGCCAGTATCTCTCTGCTGATCAGAGGTGGTTGTGGCCGCACCGGCCCACCCGGATGGTCAGGGTAGGCACTCCTCCTCACCAGAGATGCGTCCCATGGTGGTGGTGGCATCCATGGACCTGCCAGAGTTTGGCAGGTGGAGGCGCAGCTGTTTGCACAGAGGGAGAAAAGCAGTGGAGAGAGAGCGCATCCATCATCCTACCCGCTTTGTACACCGCTGGGCACAAAGCGGCTCATATGATGGATGGATGGACTTGGAGAATGATTTCTGCCTCAACCTCAGAGAGTAATTTTAGAAGCTGCGGCTTGCCGCTCTGAAAAGCTCCCTGTCTGAGCAGCTCGTTTGCATGTGAAGTTAACATGTAAATTCCTATTTCCCTTTCTCAGCAATGGAACAGGCATTACTGTGTGATCTCTCATGACAAGCTGTACTATGCAGAGGAGGAGGAGCCGGAGGAAGAGGATCCCAGGAAGGTAAAGGAGAGAGGGCAGAGTTTACAAGCTCACCTTGTGTCACATTGATCCTCACTAAGATCAGAAGGTGAGAAGCTGTTGCCCTCTTCTTCTCAGTACAAAGACCTGCACTGCTTGGAGCCTTGGTTCCACGGCCGCATGGTGGAGGGCAGGCACATGGCCGAGCGGCTCATCCACGACTACTGTGCAGAGACCGGGGGGAGAGACGGCACCTTCCTGGTCCGGGACAGTGATACCTACGTCACGGACTTCACTCTGTCCTTCTGGTACCTGCTTCAGAGCTTCTTGCCTCACGTCCAGCTCAGATAAAACCCATGCAAAATATCTATAACACAACTCTGGCACAACTGCAGTTTCTTTAACCATCGAGTCTTGAAGTGAAGTGCCATTCAAGGCCGGCTATTGCTGTGTCGTACATCTGATCAGAGTCTGTAACCACGTCCTCCGGGCACATTGCAGGCGCTGCGGGAGGGTCCAGCACTGCCGTATTCGCTCAGGTTTGGAGGGGAGCGTCCCTTACTACTACATGACGGCAAACCTGCACTTTCCCAGCCTGTACTCCCTGATCCAGCACTACAGAGAAAACCCGCTGCGCTGCCAAGACTTCAACCTGCGCCTCACGGACGCCGTACCACACCCCAACCCTCACCTGAGTCAAGGGTTCGTCACACATCCTTCAAGGATCATTAAAGGAGCTGTTTGCAATTGTGGAACATTTCCTGGAAGTTCAGGGCTCACCGTCTTTCCCCCTGCTTGTAGTTTTTGCTCTAAGCAAAGCTGAAAGGGATTCAGACAAGCATATGTCTGCGTGTGTGTAACCATCATTGCACCACTGTATTTTAACTTTCACTCTCAAGCGGGAGCCTTGTCACTCTTCTTCGTCCCTCTCTTAAACCCATTCTGAACTTCACACTTCATTACCTCTAGCATGCTGGTATGAGTGCTCTGTAATGTTAGCGTGTGTGTGTGTGTGTGTGTGTGTGTGCTGTGCAGGTGGTTCTACAGCAACCTGAGCAGAGGTCAGGCTGAGGATTACCTGCTCAGAATTCCCAGGGACGGAGCCTTCCTCATCCGACAAAGGGAAGGAGAGGCCGACTCCTTCGCCATCACATTCAGGTGCCCCCCCCCCCCGTTCCTGATCTGTGAACATGCATACCCGTGCCTGTGTCTGTGTGTGTGTGAACCCGAGCTCTCTCTCTCTCCCGTTCAGAGGTGACGGGAAGGTCAAACACTGCCGCATCCAGAAAGAGGGCGGCATGTATCTCCTGGGCACCACTACAGAGTTTGAGAGCCTGGTGGAGCTGGTGAACTACTTCAGGAAGAGGCCGCTGTACCGCAAGATCAAACTACGCTACCCGGTCACGCTGGAGCTGGTGGACCGCTTCAGCACGGTGAGAGAAATCCCGTCCCGGCAGCAGCGCAGAGTCACAACAATAAATAAAGGAGGATTGATGAGGCTTTAACTAATTTGGGGGTATGTCATTGACGCTCATCTTAACAAGAACAGGTAGCAGCGCCTGTGTCTGGCCGTGCTCTAAAATAAGTCATTAGTGCCACCCAGGTGTAAAAAATGTCTTCAAATTCTTGATATTTTGCAGTACACACAACGCATATAAGCCGATGACGTGCGGTTTGTATTTCCCAGGAGAAAGACTGCGCCTCTCTGTATGAGATGAAGACGTACGTGGAGCCCAACGAGATTGAACCCACACTGGTGCGTAAACTCTGCCGGGCTGTGTTTCTTGCGCTCCATTCTCCTGGCTTCACTCCTGACTCTGTGTGTGTGTGTGTGTGTGTGTGTGTCCCCTCCAGCCTCAGAGCACGGTCCGCGCTGAGTACAGCTACCAGGCTGAGCGGCCAGACGAGCTCAGCTTCAGCAAGGGAGCTTTGATTCACAACGTGGTGAAGGACAACAACGGATGGTGAGTGTGCGCAGGCAGCTCATCGCCTGTCTGTGGCGTCCAGGCAGTGGGCTGACCCCCCCCCCCCCTCGCCCCCCTCTCCCCATACAGGTGGAAAGGCGACCACGGAGGAAAGATGCAGCTGTTCTTCCCCTCAAACTATGTGAAGGAGCTGTCCAACAATACCAAACCTGAGATGAAAGATCTGGTGAGGAGCAGAGTTCAGGGCAAGTTTTCAGCTGGCACGGTCATGTTGGAGATGATGCGGGGTGAAATGATCCGTCTGTACGTGTCTGTGTGTGCAGGACAAAGAGGACAATCCACTGGGTGAACTTTGCAAGGGTGTTGTGGACATCTCCAAATGCAACATCCTAAACCGTGAGTGATTACACTTGTGCAACTTGACACATGTTGAACACACGTTCTCCTTTTCTCTGTTGATAAGAAACGAACGAGCAAGGCCTGAAATGTATTTAAAGTCGATTTGAGTTGAACACGTTCAGGCATATTTGACCGTTTGACGGACAAAAGAGTGATGAGGCCCGGCAGGTTTCATGGAGAAGCTCCTACCGTATGCTGTAAGAATTAGAGTGAAGAATGTCCTCTTCTTTTGTGTATTTTTGCTGGCATGTTGCTTCATTTCCTGTCACACCTACCACAATCTATCAGACGGTATTAGCATGAAACCATCAGAGTGTATTGCGTCATGTACCGTTGTACATTTCAGTTTCCCTTTTTTTTTTTTTCTTGCTTTGTACATTTCGCGTGAATGACCTGGTCACCGAAGCTAAACCCCACACCTAAATGATTGTATTTCATCTGCAGAAACCTTTAAAGTGACATTCCAGCAGATTTCAACCAGACGACAATCCTTAAATTACGAACAATCCTTAGATCTGTAAAAGTCAAGGTGTCCTATCCGACATTAAGACAGGGATGCAAGTATGTAAAGCCAGTTGTGATGTGCATCACGTCGATTCCAGTGAAGAACGGCAAGAACCATAAGCCCCACGTGCTGACGCTGCAGAGCATGGACCAGGACAATCTGCAGTTTGACCTGGCTGCGGACTCCCTGGAGGAGCTGTACGAGTGGTACCAGGTGGCCTGGGAGATCTCACAGATCGAGCTGAACCAGAAGTTCAGCATCAAACAGGAGGTCAGTGCCGCGCAGACGAGACGGAGACTCCCGCCGTCGTCTCGTCTCGTCTCGTTTCTTACGCTTCTCGCCCGGCCTCAGATCAGACACGAGGAGAAGAAGGCGGACGTCGCCATGGAGATGTCGGACCTGGTGGTCTACTGTCAGCCGCGCAGCAAAGACAAAGACTGCTTCGGTAAACACCGTGCACCTGCAAACACAGGCGGGCGGAGCGAGAGGCCGAGTGTGACCACAACTGCACAGTGAGAGCATACAGTCTATACTGAGCCTAAAGAAATGATGTGCAAGTTAGTTAGGGGACAAACTTACCCTCAGCTACTGTCGGGTACGTTTCCCAGAATTAGTCCTTTAAACAGTGAAACGTGACCTTACATTTTGCATAGTGAGGCCAGAGGTGATGAGGTTCGCCCTGGACTACAAGCGCCGGTGTTTCATTGAAGGGAAGCCGCTCGGGTTCAACGCACAATCATCCTCCCGGTCGCACTTTGACTTTAAGCAGGGGCTCAAACGAGCGCAGTGACAGCCTGTTGTTTGCACGCCACAACCCTCGCTTTGCAACAAGCAGGATGTGACCAAAGGAAAAGAGGTGAAGCGTACACAGCATCCTGTTTTACACCGATCTAACCCGCATTCACAGTTTTCCATCATTCACACGGGTTTCATTCACATTGTTCGGTGCCGCTGCGTTGAGATTGTTCTCGAACAGTGTGCCTTGCACCCACTGCGCATCCAGGCATGGTTGGCATGCTTGAAATCCTTGAAAACGCTTGAATATGTGTTGTGCTGTCGTGGTTTGAGAAGTGTTTGAAATCACATTGACTCACCTAAGTCAGCAAGGTCAGTTTACAGCTCGGCGTTGTGTTTTCCTTTAATTCTTTGTTTTTAATTCTGTAATAAGTACAGTTTACAACACAGAATCTTTGCTTTTATCACTCTCTTTTTTCTGATAAAATATAATACAAAGTTTTGATATATTGGTATGATCATGTAATATGCCCAACTCCATACAATCATGTTGCAAAGATTCAAATCCTCACATTTACATATACTATATGTAGCCTTAGTTAATATATTTACATTTCATAGTTCCTTATTCTCCTACATAGCTGACAGCATATTTTTATTCTGTTCACTAATTTCTACTGTTCCCGGGAGCATTTTCTCCACCTCTGGTTAGATGCAGACTGGACTTTGTTGCCCCGAGTTACCTGTACAATGTGCAACGACAATAAAGTGACGATGAACCTACATCTAATCTAATCTGAATGGAGCAGGAAAAGCTTAGAAATAGACCTTAACAGTGTTTCGAAACGTTGGCCTGGGGAGGGTTTGTGAGCCCTGTGAATCCCCGCATTCACATTATGGTTTGACCTCACTTAACGCTGAACCATACGGTCTCAGTGACATTGTTCCTATACAGAAATAACAGACATATTCAGTTGTTAAGAGTCACAAATATCATTTCTCTTTATGGCACGCTTGCCTCAGTATAAGTGTGTGCACCTGTGTAAAAGCGCCTCTCACATCACTGCTCCTCCTCTGGCTCCAGACAGCTACAGCTACAAAGAGGTCCGATCCTTCGTCGAGTACAAGATGCCGGGAAAGGGCCGCACCAAAGGCTTCCTGCAGTACAACCGCAAAGCTCTGAGCCGGGTCTACCCCGGGAGCCAGCGCGTGGACTCGTCCAACTACGACCCCTACCCCATGTGGGCTACCGGCTGCCACATGGTGGCTCTCAACTTCCAGACCGCAGGTACCGGAGAGATCGCTCTGGTGTCACAACAAAACACTATTTATTTGTCCTTTTTAGTGAACACAGTGACTATCAGGAGTGAGACTCTCCAATCTGATCCTCCCAGATAAACCCATGCAGCTGAACAGCGCCCTCTTCAGTCTGAACGGACAGACTGGCTACGTGCTGCAGCCCGAGTTCATGCGCTCCGACAGCTACGAACCCCAGCAGGACAAGAAGAAGATCAAGTACAAGATTATGGTCAGGGTAAGTGTCCATGCACACACACACACACAAAGCGGCTTGTCCGTCAGGGGGGTACCATTATATTTGTGGGTTGTGTGCCCCCCCCCCCCCCCTCTTGCAGGTGATTGCTGCCAGACACCTGCCTAAGCCCGGCCGCAGCATCGCCAGCCCCTTCGTGGAGATCGAGCTGTGCGGCTACTCGGAGGAGAAGTTCAAGACCGTCGTCTACCGTAAGCAGAAACTGGAGGGAGGGAGGGGGGTGTGAGCGACCGGGACACCTGCGAAACGAGGTTTCGCCTAACCGCCTCTGGGCGCGCTGTGCCGCAGGAGACAACGGCCTGAACCCGGTGTGGAAAGCCCCGGCCGAGCCCGTCGTCTTCACCGTGTACGAGCCCGAGCTCACCTTCCTGCGCTTCGTGGTCAACGAGGAGGACATGTTTTCAGACCCCAACTTCCTGGCCCAGGCCACGTTTCCTGTCAAAGGCATCCGCTCAGGTGAGGGGGAACGCAAGCCGCGGGCGCATCGCTTTCATATCGAGCTGCGCGCCTCGGTTCGCACACGTGTCTGCGTTCGGAGCACAGGAACCGCGCCTGGCCGATTCCTGATCCTGAACATGCATTTGTGTGTTCGCCTCGGGTACAGACTCTTCTAGTCGTTTTGTGTTGGCGACAGCCTGAGCTGTAAAAACAAGAAAAGTCAAAGTTTCTCCTCTTGTGTTTCTTTTCCTCGTCGACAGGTTACCGCTCCGTCCCCCTTAGAAACGGATACAGCGAGAAATTAGAGTTGGCCTCACTGCTGGTCTACATCAATGTACAGCAAGCAGGGGTGAGCACACACACACACACACACACACACACACACATGCACACACATATTAGCTTTCTAAATACATGTATGTATGTAACATTAGACTTATTTTACAGGCCTTCCCAATCACGCAAAATGCACTATGCTGTCAGTTTTAGCTGTAAGGAGATTTTGTTGCTAACTAAATAATGGACGTTCTCCTGAGCTAATGTACCAGGTCAACAAGTACCTGCTCCCAGTGAAGTGGGGTGCTTAGCGTGGCGCCTCTAGTGAGCATGCCATCGACCTCTTCCGCTCCCCGCAGAAGGCGGAGGAGGAGCTGTACTCGTCGTCCAGCCAGCTGAAGAAGAAGCAGTCGGAGCTGGCCTGCGAGCCCTTCCTGTACGACACGCACAGCAACGTGATGCGCGCCGCCCAGCCGCGCCCGCCCAACCAGCTCATGAGGGAGTTCAGCACCAGCGAGAGGCACAAGTGCGCCCCGCCCCGCCCCCGCCCCGCCCCGCCCCTACGCCCTCAAAATCCAGGTCCCTGATCCCGTTTCCTTTCTTTGCCTCGTCCCCAGAAAAGAAAAGAAGATCAACAACAGCAAGTTCTACTCCTGAGGGCTCGCCCGGCCGCGTCCTTCCTGCCCCAGTGCTGGAGAAACGCCAACCCCGGGTCCGGCCGGCGCCGCTGTCTGCTTAACTCAAGGATACGTGCCGGGCGCCGTCTAACGGCGCCCCAAGCGGTGACATCACTTTTCCGTCTCACATCCAAAACGACAAAATCAAACACCCTCCTCAACAGGTCTCTGTTTATTTAAGATAAGAAAGTGCTACACGGCTCCAAACAGGTTCTTAGATAAGGAAATGTGTTATTCTGTGGGGGGGGGGGGGGGGGGGCGGGCTGGGGAGGGGGGTCATCTCTCTAAAAGCCTCAGGGGAAATGTAGGAAGCCATTAACTGAGGGGAGGACCGAGCGAGCGCCTCGACACAGCGGTGACGGGCGGAGTGGGGTTTCCCCGCTCCCAGGCTCGGTCTGCAGTCGTAGCCACGCTGAATATTTATTTCAAGTCCAAGCGGAGAGCGTCCGGAGCGTGGGCCGAGGCTCGACACCGTTAAGAGTCTGACTTCAGCCAGACTGAGGCGGAGCTGACGGGAAACGTGTCACGCATGACAGAAAGTTTGTTTTTTTGTTTTGTTTTTGGCTCATTGTGTATTTTCACCAGTGTGACGTCGTTTCCTCTTTGTGGCGATATTTGTATCTTCGAGAGACGGTCAGATTCACGAGAACCGACGCGTGCGGCGCGACCAGAGCGCGCTTCATGAGCCCGATGATGTTTATAGCTTTTCCTCCGATTCTTGTGTTCCTCCCACGAAATGCGCCAATAAAGTTTTTCCTGGTAGACTCTATCCGATGTCTCTGCCTCATCAGCGCGGCGAGCGCAGCACACAAGGAGCCGGCACACGGGGCTGAAACGTATTCACAGACAATTTATTTTTGATTGAAATTATTTCACATCATAGTTGTTATTTTTCCTGTCGAAGATCTTTTGTTTTTTTTTATTACAACAGCCACAGAGCAGCAGCAGCAGCAATAATAATAATAATAATAATAATAATAATAATAACTCAGCAGGAGAAGCAGATCGATGCGGAGAAAGACTGAAAAACAGAGAAAAAAACATGATGGGCGCCCCTTCTCCAGCTGCCAAAAAAGATCTTACTACAAGGAATTATGGGAAATAGAGTTGTTGTTGTTTTTCAGTCTGTCAGACTTGCCAGGCTGTGCCACATCTGACCCTGTTCCTTCCATAACAACTGTTAAGACTCGAGCACAGCTGTACACAACTTGGACATGGTAGAAACTCTTTACAATCTGTGTAGAATAAAAAACATCAGAGAGAGAGAAATATTAGACAAGAGGAGGAGGAGGAGGAGGAGGGGGGGGGGGGGGAGGAGGGGGGAGGTCTGGATGGGGGAAAAAAGCAAAGCACAGGAAGCTCCACAGGATACAGAAACATGACAGAACAGAAGAGGCGTTTCTATTCAACCATTACATGATCTACAGTAATACAAAATCCCTAAATGTCAGAACCTCCACGTGCTGGCGCCCGGGGCTGGACGAGTGGCAGCTCAGAAATGGCCGAGGCGGAGATCCCCCGCGGCTGTCCGCTTCTTCCGAGGAACAGCCGGAGGAGGGGGGGCGGAGGGGGGGCATTCGCTTACATGCAGAGTCGGACGAGGAGACTGATCAGCTTATCTTAGCGAAGACTGGGAACACGTGGAAACAGCCGGGCCGACGCTCCGGCTTCATGAAAGCGACTAATAAAATGCAAAAAAATTGATTTGTACCCGCAGCCTCGTTGCTAGGCAACCAGCGGAGCCCCCCCCCACCCCCCCAACTCCATCCTGACTGTAAGGGATGGATGAGATTTGGGAAGAAGCGAGTCGGGGGGGCCCGGCTGCTTCGCACGTTTCCAGTCGAGTCAGTCAGAACCGGGGCGACCCGGTGAAGCGGGCCCTTTCATCCTCCTCTCACCCGTACAGCAAGGCAACATGTCTTCCACAACGTCAAAACATTCCTTTAAAAAAAGAAAAAAAAGTAATAACCACATTCATTCAGACGACACATGGGTGGAAAAAGAAACAAAAACAAGAGAGTACAGTAAAGCTACACTGAACGGTCAGTTCTGCCGATGCTTTATTTATTTAAACACGGTAATGGCCAGTCCGTGTGGTCCAGCTTCGATATGATTAACCTGGCAGGATTAGAGCAAAACTCCTGGGCTGAAACCAGAAATGTGAACGTTTCAATGATATGGATTTGGTCAGTCACTGAGGGGCAGCTCCTGTCCAAGCGTCGCTCATTGGCTTTGAAGCGAAATCGATACAAAAAACAAAAACAAAAAGAAAAGACGAGCCCCTCGCTGCCTCCCACCGACAGGACCTGACGGGGCAACGGCCGACCAGTAGAGAGGGGAGGTCTCTCCGTTTCAGTCCTTCAGCCTCAGTGAGATAGTGATCAGACCCTACATCATATTTCAAACCTTTTATAAAACAAAAATTACAAAATAAAAATGCCGGACGACGCAGCGACATGTACATGCAAAAAAAAACCAAACAAACAAAACAAAAACAAACAAACAAAGAAAAAGAACAAAAACTAAACGAGCACACAGGAAACAAATGTCTGATTAAAGTGATCAAATCAAAGACACTGGAAAGATATTATGAAAACAGAATTTGTTAGATTACAGTGCACTTTGTGTGAAAAAAAAACAAACAACCACACACATGTCAAAGATGAAGGCAACAGCGGCCTGCCGATAGAGCGAGGCCAAGAGAGACTGAGAAAAGGAGGGAGGTTTAAAAATGGTTCAAAGAGAGGAGGAGGAGGAGGAGGGGGATGAGGAGGGGGAGGGGGTGGGGCCGGGGGACAACTATATACAGTTGTATGTACATCATACAGGATACGAAAGAGAGCATGAGGTCCTAAGACTCACGCCAGACCCGAGCATGGCCGTACACAAACCAGAGTCCACAGGCCAGAGAGAAAACTGTCATGGCACCCAATAAATAGGAGAGAAAGAGTCGAGAAGAGCGGACGGACGGCGTCCCGTCCTCTGCCGCGGCCGCAGCCTGGCGTTCGACGAGCGTCGAGCGGGGCCTTTCTGGAGGGTCCACACCAATAAATAAAAATGGATGGATGCAGTCAGAGCCGGGCCGCTGACAGAGGAGGGAGGGGCGGGGGGGGCGGGTTTCTCAGGGCAGCCCGGGGCCGGAGCGCGGACAGGAGAGGAGAAGCGAAGCGGACCTGACCGACCCGCGACGGGGGGCCGGTCGGGGCAGTTAAAATCACGGCGTATGAAAACGTTGCCACGACAAACAGGCAGCATCTCGAGGGAATGTAAGATGGGCAAATATGGCTGAGTTACGCCTTCTTCCTCTTCTTTTTTGACCCTTCTTCTCTTTTTCTCATATTTTTTTTTCCTGGTTTTAAACCTCCCTGTCTTTTTTTTCTCGTCCCTTATTTGTAGACAGACTATGTACAACAACGAGCGCGTCCCGGCTCTCGTCGCCGGGGCCTTAAAAACGTCGACCGCGGACGGGGGGGGAGGCGTCGTATAAATACAGCAGAACGATTCGAAACGGGGCGGCGCCGCAACCGACGAGACAGGTGACGACAGGCAACCCGTCCACGGCTGCTCTGGAGGCACTGCCGCTCCTCGCTCTGACCTCCACAGCTCGGGCTGCACGGTGGCCCGGAGACTGTGTGTGTGTGTGTGTGTGTGTGTGTGTGTGTGATTGGGTTGGGGGAGGGGGAGGGGAGGGGTGGGGTTTAGATATGTCACCCCTCTCTCCGGAGCAGTGTCACTGTCTCTCCAGTGTCAACCCCAACCTTCCCTCCGACCAGCTCTGGCTCCACCGAACCAAAAGCCCAGTCTGAGGAGGAGGAGGAGGAGGAGGGAGTTTTGGCAAAGCGTCTGTCCTCCTCCTCACAGACGCAGGAGCGAGAGGGGGGGGGGGGTATGAAAACCGCGCCGCACTCAGCTGGTGACGAGTCTCCCTCACGGGTCCACTTCGGGATTATTGCAGTCCACTGTCCTTCTGTTCCTGTCCCACTGACGGGTCCGTGTAGCCGCCGTGGCAGGGTGCGGAGGGGGCTCGACGCGGAGCCTCCGGGTTGGCTCGCAAAAAACAACAGAAGAAGAAGAAGGAGAAGACGGGGAAACAAAAAGAAAAGGCAACAGAGCCTCGGGGTACTTCATTGCTGTCAGGAAAAAAACATCCAGGAGAGAGGATAAAGGAGGTCCAAAAAAAGACAGGATTTATAAATACGGGGCGGTCCCAGACCACCCAGCTACTGCTACACAAGGGGGTGGGGGCTGGAGCTGGGGCGCACCCCGGCCCTGGGCCCTGGGCCCTGGGCCCTGGGCGGCCCCCTCATTAAATAGTGACGGGAGATGATCAGTATGTACACTGAAAACTAACGTGGCCTTCAGCTCTCCTGCAGGGCTCCCAAAAATGCTTCTGAAATGTCACCGCCGGGCAAACCTTCACACGGATGTTTTATATAGAAACACGTCGTATATGAAAGCACGGATGTCTTGGAAAAATATGTCCATTCAAGTCGATAAAAACCTTTTGATTTCACGTTTTCCTGTGTGTGTGTGTGTGTGTGTGTATCTCGACTGAGGAATAGGCACAGTCTCGCGACTCTTCTTTTCTCCGAGGTAGCGCCTCATTTTCTTCTGCTTCTTTTTTTTTGTTTTGTTTTGTTTTTTTCTGTTAAATCTCCCGCAATGAAACGCTCAGCGAAGAGGACCGGGACCCGGACCTGGAAACCGACGACCGAGAGGGGGCGAGGACTGAGCGCCGCTCACAGTTCAACTCGTCCGAGCTACATTGCGGATCAGGTCTGGGTGGGTGGCTGGCTGGAGGGGGGGGGGGGGGGGGGACTGGAATGTGAGCTGCTGTATCCAGCCTTCATCGTTCTGGGGGAGGGAGGGAGGAGAGGAGGAGGTGGAGGAGGGAGGTTTCCTCACTGCCAGGAGCTGGGTTTAGTATGGAAACCGCGAGGCCGCGTATGAAAAGACAGAGGAGAGGGTCCTCGCAACAAGGTCCTTGAAACATCTGCGGCTGAAGTACGGGGAGGGGGGGGGGTGAGGTCCACACAGGTTTCTCCTTTATGACAAAACGAAACAAAAATAAAGGTGCTGCTGATTGGACAGCTCCCTGCAGGGAGTGGTGGGGGGTGGGGTCGATGAAGGTGCCGTGATGATGACGAGGGGTCCTCCCCTGGATGGGTGGGGAGGTGGGTGGAGGGTGGCATAAGAGATCCAGCTTCTAATGATGATGGCCGGGGAGGCGACGCCGCAGCACAGTGTTCGTGTTGTGGGTCTGAGCCTGTGTGTGTGTGTGTGGGTGTGTGTGTATGTTCGGTCGATGGATCGGGGACATGTGCATGTGTGCGTGAGCGTGGCCGATCACCAGGCCTCTGTGTACCGAACATCCACGTCCTTCAGGTTGGGCAGTTTGGCCTACGAACCACAGAGAGAGAGAGAGACAGACAGACAGAGAGAGAGAGAGAGACAGAGAGACAGAGAGAGAGAGAGAGACAGAGAGACACACAGAGAGAGAGAGAGAGAGAGAGAGAGAGAGAGAGAGAGAGAGAGAGAGAGAGAGAGAGAGAGAGAGAGAGAGAGAGAGAGTGTCAACATACAAGCCAGGTTCACGCACATTGCAAATACACACACAATTCAAAACGCCTCAGTCTTCTGAAAAAAACAAAGCATTAAAACTAAAAAACAAAAACAAAGCATTAGCATTTGATAATAAAAGGCCTCCTTACCTTGAGGTCCTCGTATGTGTCGGCCGTGAGCTTGGTGCTGTTCATATTCAGGCTGCACAGACTTTTCATGGCTGGGGAG